>LPNX010840426.1:346712-367672 GCA_001517045.1 Pseudotsuga menziesii | reverse complement strand
TTTGGATAAGAACAAGTTTCATGTTACGCTCAATCATATAGAATCATGGTAAACTCGGGCTATTTTAAAGAGTGATGGTCTGTTTTAAAGCACACATTTAAAGTCCGTGGTTGACGAGTCTACAACATGATATCAAAGTACTGAACTTGGTCAAGCGAGCCATAGGCATACAACAGACCTATCATTAAACCGTTCTCTGCAGCAATGAAGGAAACAAGGAGAAGATCCAAGAATGAAAGAAGTCTGGAAGTTGTGATTTTTTTTGAGCAGTAGAAAGTTGTTGAAGCATATGAGCTCCATAAATTGTTTTTGTTCCATGCTCTAAAAATTCAGTGCCTATATGTTCAAATTACAGAGCAGAAAGATCTCTAAGCCCTAGACAGAGACACAGTTCGGTGATCAACAATTCCACCTTATTCTGAGTCTTTGCATCCTTCTCTGTGAGTTTTTTGTTGGTATATAAGTCTGGGTTATGCCTCTATGATGTCAGAGAGGCCTGTTTGAATGATTGACAACCCTAATGATAAATAGGCAGGAGCAGCCTTATTATAACAGCAGAATATCTATATGAAGAGAAGCAGTGCCTGAGAGGAATTCGATGGTGTTATCTTTTCTGGAACTGAGGCAGCCACACTTCAGTGTAAAAGATTCAACAGATTGATGACTTAACTTTGATACTTGGTGAAGTTGCAGAATGTTAAGAAAGACCATAACTCAGTGGGGTTGATTCTTTTTGTATACAGATCAAGTTTATTATCAAGTGTGTGACAATCTTATTATGGAAACTATATTATGGATAAACCAGTGGACATGTGAAGACCCTTGATGTGTATAAGCAGTAAGAACATAATCCTAATGACTTGAACAGATCCTTGATATTTTGATGAGCAGATCTCTTGGTGAGTTGGCATGATCTTTGAACATCAGAGCACATGATGACATGATAATTGAGCATACGCAAAGTGAAGACTGTAGTGATAATACCCAGTATGAGTTTGATGTTTACTAGCATGGCTGATCATATATTTCACTCAGTTCATGCATGAAGGAAACAGCAGACTTGACTTATGGTTGGATGAGGGTTCTTGAGTAGTGGTTAATGAGCAAAGCAGAGTTTGTTGAGCAGACCATGATGACTTGATGTGATCAGCAGTGTTGACGATGACCAGCAGATGATGAACAGAGAAGATTGAGAAGACTATTGCAGCAATGTTGAGCAGCAGTAGATGAATGATGAGCAATGTTACAGCAGAGCAGTGTTGATGATATGACAGAGTTGTCTTGTGTATGATGACAGTAAGCCTTAATGTAAAAGCAAGCTTGTCTTGCCTCTGAGGTTAGGACACCTCAAACACTTCTTAGCAGGGTCTAAGAAAACCAGGCAGGGTCCTGGATCCAGAGTAGGTGCTCTATGCATCAGTAGGTGCTGATTTCGCCTAACGGTTGTAGCCGGACCCAAATAATATAAAAAGATTACAAAATTATATTGTGTTGTGTTCAATTGTGTTATGGTTTCTGATGATCTAAATGCTTATGCTATGTGAATGATGATATGAAAGATGTTTATGATATGATGGATAAAATATTGGAATGATGTATTGGTAGTTATCTGTGTCAAGCTAACTGAGAAAAATTGTATAAATTGCTTTACACTGATTCACCCCCCCCCCTCTCAGTGTCCACAGAGGGTTGAGTACAGGCCAGATGGGGTGACCAATTTCAGTCCTTAGAAACAAAGGATTGGTTTGCTTCTGCAAGAATGTGAGATGTGGGATATAGTAAACAACACACAAGCGAAACTAGTGACGGTGCCTATAGACGCAACAACGAAGGAAGAGTACAAGAAAAAGAACATCAAATCCAAGAGGATCATCCTTGATGCAATCAAGGATCATGTGATCCCACATATTATAGACAAAGGAAAATGCCTCTGAAATGTAGGATGCCTTAACCAGACTTTACCAAAGTTCTAACGAAAACAAGAAAATGGTATTGAGAGAAAAACTCAAGAGCATGAAGATGATTACAGTTGAAAATGTGACATCATATCTGGCCATAATAACTCAAATGCAGGATGAGATAGGTGTAGTTGGGAAGGTGGTTGTTGATAGTGAGCTTGTATATACAACCCTAAATGGTGTGACTAAGCCATGGGAAATGTTCATGGAAGCAATTATGGCAAGGGGAAATCTTCCCAAATGAGATCGTCTTTGGAACAATTTCATACAGGAGGAGACCTTAAGAGGATATGTTCAGGGGAGCTCTTTCAATGGTCATGATGAGGAGGGTGTGGCAATTGTAGCGAAAGGCAAGAAAAAATCCAAGAAGAGTCCCAAGAGTGGGGTGAAGCAGCAAGGTGATCAGAAAAAAGGATATGAGCAAGGCAAAGTGTTTTGCCTGCAACAAGATGCGGCACTATGTAGTAGTGTGTCCTAACAAGAATAAGAGGAAGAGGTAGCAGACTGCAGCATCAACTCAAGTTAATGAGTTTATTGAAAATTTTGACAAGGATTTTCCATCAAAGTTCTAAGTCAACCCTCCAGTGCTTCAGGTTGTGAGCGCACTTGGTCAGTGTTTGAGCACATCCACAACAAAAAACGGAATAGGTTGCAACATGAGAAGTTGGAAAAGTTGGTTTTCATCTACTGCAACCTTTGAATGCTCACAAAACAAATGCAACCAAAGGAACTAGATCCAATTTTATTGGGATGATATTGATTTAGAGTCTGAGTGGGTTGTGGAGGAGTTCCTTGATGGTTTGAGTTGGCTTGATGAAGAGACTCAGGATCCCTCTAGTCTGCCATATTCTCAAGTGGAAAATCCAAATACACCTACTTCACAGTTGCTTCAGTCTGTCGATGTTGGCACTAGCTCCTCGAGGGCATATTTTAGGCGTACTCGTAGTTAGGCATGACACTTGAGTACATGGAGACATTGTCTATTTTGGTTTTCTATTTATGTTATGAGACTAGATTTTGAACTTGTAGCCATTTCTAATTTTTAAATCACTATGGTATATCGTTTACGGTATATGGTTTATGTTTATGGTTTATGGTTTATGACACTATGGCTTATGATTCATGAATCTTGTTATCACATATATAGTAGCCAGGCTACCATATTCTATTTTTCAGACACAGTACATTTTCAGCTAGATCTCTTACATGTGAGATGCTGAGATGAGCATTTTTTATGGATCATTATTATGTTAGTGGACTATTGTACTCCCCCATCTCAGACTGAGTCTCAGGACACTCATATTTGAGGACCGATGTAGCCATTTATGTCATTTCAAAGCAGTGATGGATGCCCAGTGTTATATCAGTACTTTCTCATTGGATATATGGTGTTTCAGATGGATTATATTGCATGGATATGACTCAGTATTTTATATGGTGTTATGGTTATTATTGCTCTTATATTGATTCTTGTGACATATATTGACTTGTGGTATTATGATCTGGCAGTCATAATTATATGGACTTGGTTGTATCTTATACTATGTATTGATGTCCTTACTCTGACTGTGAAGTTCTTGATCTATACTCATTGGTTTTACCCTCCTTAGGGAGAATAGAGGTAGTCATTCCCACCATTGTTTTGGCTTGCTAGTGTTGGCTCCATCATTCATTGTCTTCACCCATCCATTACCTTCCAGTTTAATTTTCAACCTGAGTGACTTCTTGACTTATGGCATGGAGGACCTTTTTCCCCGCTAGAAACCTTTGTTGGACAAGCCTCCCTGTTTATATTGTGTCTCAGCTCTGAGTTGGCGACAGAACTTGCCTTTGGTAAGTTGGATTGTATGCCTAAATCATTCTGGTCGGTTGTCCCGATGTTTGGCACTGTGCAGAACTCCCCCTAGTCACTTGAGATGTTGTTGGCTAAAACTGAAAGCTCATGTACTAATTGTATTGAAATATTGAATATGCGCCCATGGAAAATGAAAATTGTAAAACTGTGTTTATTAACATATGTAAAAAGGGCAAGAGCAATGAAATGCTAAAATACTCCTTGAAAAGTATAAGAAAAGGTCCAAAAAGCAATGGTTATTTATCAAAGAATTGCTGACCTTGTTAAAAATAAATATGGCCCGGATGAAAGCTACGATTAGCTGTGCTTTTGAGCACTGGTGAAGTCCCAAAGGGTTCATATAGGCCAAAAAGGCCACAGAATAAAATGTGATCCTAATGAAATTGGATCAAGATTGATGTAGACATGATGCCTAAGTTGAATAAGCACTCTCTAAACAACTCATCCATTTGTGAGGCACTGCCATTCCTTGTGTTGTTGTTTGTCCAGTATTGGTTATAGTGAGTTCTGCCTTTCCTTGTCCAAAGTGTCATGATGTTGAGTAGGAGGTCATCCTTTTCCTTAGCCTTGTCATTTCCACCTTTCACCCTTCACTAGGAAAATGACTACAGCTATGAAGTGAGTATAGTCTTGAAAGTCTGAGTCTAAGTAATAATAAATAAAACCTTATATTTATAAGTATTTGTTGATGTACCGCCAGTGAAATGAATGCTACTTATTGATTTTGTTACGTGAATGAGTTGTAGAGCATGGTTTAAACTCTTAACACTTGCAACAGATTGATCTATTCTGAGTTATTATTGGTGTCTGATTATTCACAGATGGTTATATTGTTTATTGGTTATGATTGATGATCAAACAGAGACCTATGAGGGGTATGAGTATACACCTTTGATGTATTGGGACTCTCTGAGTCTAATGAGACAGTTTATTTCCAGTTCTGGGCACTTACAGATGTGATCAGGCTTATTCTGTTTTTCTGATGCAGTTTTTCTTCACAGATTGATTTGTTTGAGCAGGGAGATGTTTCAGTTGGATCTCCTAAGGCGTTGTATGGGCATAGGGGGGTGCAGCCACTTGTTTGTACCATTGTACCCCCATCCCAGAGAGCTTGGAGGGCTCAATTTGACAACGTAGGCACCCTAGGAGGTTGTTTTAGCAGTATCACGTTTCTCGAGGCAGATTAAAAAATGATCAAATGGCTATTGAAAAAATCGATTTGGGCTACTAAGGCAAAGAAATGGCATGGGGTGAGTCACAATGATGAGAGTGATGTCTTCCACACCTTCTCCAACAGTTTCAACATTTTATGGGGCCCACACCTATTTTTGGACAAATTTTATATAGTTTCTGAAGCTTTTTGGGAGACCCACGATTTCCTCAAGGAGGCACAAAAGTCAAAATTTTAAATTGTTATATTATTTATTGTGCCATGGGGACACCCAAACGGAGTTAGTCAAACACTCCTTGGACCCGCCATGTGCTTTCATTTATTTCTTGTTGAGTGGGTTACCTTTATTTGGGTGGTTTAAGTCCACTTTGGTAAATTATAATTATATTGGTCCATGTATTGTATGTTGAGCTCATCTCAACCATTGATTAGAACATTGTATCTTTTAATATTAGCCACTCGTTTTGAAAGTGGTTAGGATTTGGTTATGATTGAGGTTCTCTCATTTCTATTTAAAGGAGAGAGCTTCTCATTTGTAAGGGGTCTTTGGCTCTTGGATCTGAATAATAGAAAGACTTTTTCTGTGGAATTTTTTCTGGATTTGCTTTGCATCTAATGTGTTCAAATGGTGATTAGTTTGTCTTCAGCTTACTAGCATCGTGGAAATTCTCGTGAGATCTATTTTTTTGTGGCTATCATTGTTTTGTCTACAGGAGGGTGTTTTCGCTGGAGCGTTTTTGTAGGGGGACCTCAACTCGCTCGGTTCTCTTCGTCTTGGATCAGGGGGGTTTCATTAGTTTTATTGCGATCTATGATTACTTCATTTTACTGTCTTGTAGCATTCAGTTTCTTTATTTTGTATGTGCAAATCTGATATGGTTAACGTTTGCTCATGCAGGTTAGGGGGCGCTTTGATGGCTTGGAGCTTGCATATGCCATAGAAATCACGGGGATCTTCCAGGATTGATCGGGATAGCTAGGATCGTCACTGTTACAGACTTCTACAAGCTTATCTAGGTAAGATCCACAGGTAGTTTCTTCTTTTCTGATCTTATTCCATTGTACCTTGCTGAAATTTAACTATTTTTCTGAAAACTCCTAAACCATAAAAACCTAAAAAATCGAATAATCAGGGAACCGTCCAATCTTTTGCCAAACCACTTCTAGGTTTCATAGATCGGGCTTCCCCCTAACTAAATCAACTGGAACATTGGTCAAATTCCTCATAGATTGACCTAGATCTGATTCTTTAGCAGAAAACTGCATAACCCCCCACTGAAAAAATTGACCTGCTAAGGTTTTGAGTTTTTCTGATTTTTTACTTCACAGACGGATAGATCAGGTCTTGGGCAGTCCAAATCAACCCCAACACTATCAAGAGGCTCAGCAGTTTGACCGGGATCTGAAAAAATAGACTGAAACTGCCCTAGCGCCCTCATTGAAAATTGGCTTTTTTCGGAAGTAGGTTTTTCTGAAATCTGACATGATAGGCTGATAGATTGTGTCCCAAGCATCCCAGAACACCCTCAACGCTGTGCTAATTCATCTTGGTTTGCCCTAGATCTGAAAAAATCAGTTTTCAGCCTCCTAGCCCCATCATCAAATTTTGACTTTTCTAGGTCTGATTTTCCTGCTGTTTTCTTGATTTGGGCTTGTAGATCAGGTCTCCCTGGTCTCTTCTCATCCTCAACACTGAGCCATCAACCTTCCGGTACCCCCTAAAGCTTCAGATTTGTCTTCCTAGGCCCTAGCGCTAGCTATCTACTGAGTTGGGTTTCCTATACCTTGGCTTTTCTGGACCAATTGCTTTCTGGTTTCGTAGATCAAGGTGTTTCCCAAGTGGGTTTCCTGAAACGTTGTCTTACTGCTAACTCCATTGCCCAATGCATACAAAGCATTGATCTCCAAGTTAGCGCTGCCCTTAGGCTCTTAACCTTTGCCATCTACCAACATTCACTGATAGCTCAAACATCTTTTACTGAGTCTGATTTCTAGGTACTGGATAGTCCCAACTCTATTTGTGCTCGCCCTGTCATAGTTACGTTTCCCAAGACAGTTGCTAGTACGTAAACCCTAGAGCTAGGGTTCCCATTCACCTTGCACCTTAAGTACCCTGAAGCCCCATCTAATCTTCTTTTGGTGTCTAGGTTTGATCTCTCCTGTCAGGAGCAGATCCGGGTCTCCCCCATTGTTGTCCTGGACTAGGATAACCTAAAGTGAAGGCTGCCTTGATTGGCGTGACAACCATCCATTTGGGAGTCTAGGCAGTCGTGGTTCCACCCCTTAGTTGCTTGCCCCTCTACCATCCATTCTAGATCCACCTTAAGCAAGAAACTACAAGGCAGGTGATAACAAATCTATGATCACTATTTAAATTTTTGCATACAAAAATTGATTTTATTTATGAGATAATGTTGTGAATTATTGCTTAGATTGTAGCTTATAACTTTTATGGATTGGAAATGCATTTAACCTCTATTTTGTGCCCAAATTGTGCCCCATTTTAATTTTACTCCCATTTGTCGAGTCTGGTCGAGTCTGGCCTGAGTCTTTCCCGATTTTTTCCCGAGTCGGTGAATCATATGCCAACTGAGTATTTGCCGAGTCCGAGTCGTGCAACATTGGACCCAAGACTCATTATGTATCTAGAAGTGGACACTCTTGTTTCTTTGTCACCATTGAAGTCTGAATCAGTGTACCCAATGAATTTGAAGTCTTCTACCTTAGTGTACTTGAGTCCAAAATATTGAGTCCCCTTCAAGTACCTTAGAACTATTTTTGCAGTAGACCAATGTCCTACGCAAGGTTTGTGCATGTATCTGGAAAGAATAGCAATGGCATAAGAAATATCTAGTTTGGTAGTGGTAAGGTAGATTAGGCTTCCTACAGGCTGTCGGTACTTGGTCGTACCCTCAAATTCTTTTCCTTTGCTTGATGTGAGTTTCAATTTTTCTTCCATTGGAGTTGAGAGACGGTTGCACTCTGTCATGCAAAATATGTTCAACAATTCTCCAACATACTTTTTCTAAGATATGAATATGTACTTAGGATTTTGAGTCACTTCAATTCCTAAGTGATAATGAAAATGTCCCAGATCAATCATTTCAGAACATTTTTTCAAAACTTTATTTATGGATGCTATATAATCTTCATTGTTCCCTGTCATCAAAAGATCATCTGCATATACCACAAGAAATACAATAAATCGTCCAACTTTCTTCACAAACAATAGTGCGTCATCAAGATTATAATGCTTGAAAATTAGCTTTAGAAGATGCTTGGTTAGCTTTTCACACCATGCCCGTGATACTTGTTTTAGGCCATACAAGGACTTGACAAGTTTGCATACCTTGTTTTCTTGTCCCTTCACAATAAAACCTTTTGGTTGAGCCATGAAGACAATTTCTTTCGAGACTCCATTCAACAAAGTTATTTTTACATCCATCCGGTGGACTTTCCACCCATTTTGTGTTGCCATCTGTGTTTTAAAAACCGGCTGAGCTGGAACCCGCCGGTCCGGCTGGCCAACAAAAAATTGGGGTTAAACCGATAGAGGAACCGAACCGATCGGCCCAACAATTGACTCGAACAATTCGTTCAGGCCAAGCTTGTAACTAACTGGATAGCCTGCCAAATTTTACCTTGTTCTCTAACCTTGCATGCAACATTGTGGCTGGCCTGCCAAATTTTACCCTTTTTTAATTTTTTGCTTTGGGGACAGTTAGTCCTATAAGTGTGATAGGCACTACAATTGGGTTGGTATACCTTGTTGTATTAGTTCTTCTTGCTTTTTGGCAGAAATGGTTACTCTTGGTGACAGGTTGTAGTGAGTTGCCTCTCCATATAGCAAACAAGGTGAGACACTATGGTCAATCGCTAAGTCATGTTAGAGGTAATAATATATATTTTCATGTTTGTTACCAACTTTAAAGTTTAAACAAACCATTATGCCATATGTTTGCTTCTCTCTTCAGAAACTATATTATGCCATTTAAACAGTCATTCTTTTGCATCTCTCTTTCATTATCTATGTTTAATGTAATAACCCCATCCCAGTAAGTCTGTTGTGGGGTTGTTATTCAAAAGGTTTCCCTCTTTAAACTCAGCGTAAAACCTAAACATGCATAATTCTTTTACATTTTTAATTAAAGCAAAGATTCTACAATAAGCAACAAAAAGACAACGAAAGAACTTAATACTTATATGTATCCATGTTTTTGGATTGTGGAGGCTATGTTGATGATAGAGCCTCATTGATATTGTATTTTGTTTCAGACTCTGAGATATGTGCTATAAGATTTTGCCATGTACTACGATACTATCATCTATGTAGTGCACTTGGTGCCATTTTGTGACCCGTACATGGTTTAACTTTATGGTATATATATATATATATATATATATATATATATATATATATATATATATGTGTGTGTGTGTGTGTGTGTGTGTGTAGACTTTGCATATTATGTCTCTAATCATATAATGGCTTGAAATCATATTTTGGAATGTTAAATATAATTTTTGTCATTAAAATTGTATTTTTTTGTATTATTTAATAGCCCGGTTCATTGAAATCAAACCACTCTGGTTCATTATCGGTTCTAGTTCCGATTCGAGTTGACCCTCGATCGGTTCAACTCTCGGTTCGGAGTTTTAAAACCTTGTCTGCCATAGAGAGCAAAGTGCGGATGGTATCCCATTTTGTTGTGGGGGAGAATGTTTTTTCATAGTCAATTCCTTCTTTTCTGCATAGCCTTTTGCCACAAGCCTTGCTTTGTGTTTGTCAAGTAAGCCATCTTCTTTGTATTTGTTCTTGTACACCCACTTGCAACCAAATGGTTTGGTTCCAACTGGAGAATCAACTAGCTTCCAGGTTCCATTCTTTATAAGTGCATCATATTCATTTTGCATTGCTTCTTTCCATTCATCACATGTAGCAGCTTCTATAAAGGAAGTTGGTTCAAAGTTAGCAGATAAATTCAATTCACAATCAAATGAGACATCCATGTCATCAACTGAGTTATCTGCTTATCCTCCATCATCTTGTCATGTTGAGTTTCTTGTTCCTGTCTTTCCGACTTCATCTAGATGGACACTTTCAAGTGTCTTTATGGCCCATTTTGGAATCTTCTTTGATGGTCGTGGTTGATCAGCTGGAGATGCTTCATTCTCTTCAAGGTTCAATCTTCCAATCCTCTGAATCACCTCATCTAGTTCAGGTGAAGTGGTGGGAACTTCTTCTTCATGAGTTTCTTCATGAGAAGGGGTTGGTGCTTCAAAAGAAAATTCAAAAGATAGATCATTCCAAGATCGAGATTCCCCCTTCAAGATTTGGAATTTCATTATCAAATTCATAATGTCTTTAGATGGGAAAACTTCTCCAAGCGATCAAGTTGTCTTTCAATAGATTTGTCATTTTTATTAGTTTCAAGAAAATTGACATCTCTAGAAATAACAAATTTCTTGTTTTCCTCATCATAAAGACCATATGCCTTTGAAGTGTATGAATACCCCAAGAAAATGCATCTTCAACTTCTAGCACCAAGTTTGTATATTTGCTCCTTTGGTATCAAGGCATAACAGGTGGAACCAAAAACTCTGAGATGCCTAACATAAGGAAGGTGGCCAAACCACATTTCATGTGGAGTCTTGTCCTTAATAGCATGAGATGGACTTATGCTTCTCAAATATGATGCACATACTACTACATCACCCCAAAACATCAGTTTCACACTCCTGAAAAACATCATTGAACTTGCCATATTCATTAATGTTCTATTCATCCTTTTTGCAACACCATTTTGTTGAGGATTATAAGGAACTAAAGTTTGATGTGTAATCCCATGTTTGGAAAGATAATCTTCAAATTCATTAGAGGTGTATTCTTTACCATTATCAGAACAAAATGTACCTGTTATCACACAATGTGTAGCTACCCACTAAAGGTATCCTATCTGAGACGGTAGAGGCGAGGTAGCTAACTAGTGAGACCGCAAGGGCCTCCTCCATTACGGATGAAGGGTAATTGTCACATCAGACGGGCTCTTGTCGCTTTAGATCAATCTGGAGTATGACCAAGGGGGAGACCCTACTAGCCCAAGAAAGCTAGAGCACCTACTCAAGACACTCCTAGGGGTAAGCAATGAGTAAAAGAGAAGAAATAATGAGTGAGGTAGTCTAGATCTAGGAAATGGATGTGGTATAGGAGTTAAGGTGAAGTTGGGATGGCTTAGAGAATAGGGAAAATGACCCAACTTGATAAGGGAAATACCACAATGTGTTAAGCAAAGTAGATCTAGAAAGATCTAGCCACATACAAGAGAAACCTAAAGGACCCACTTGGGAATTTATGCAAAAGTGGACAAAGCAGACCCAAAAAGGTAGATCAGGGCATGGAATATATTAGGACACTTGGAGGATAGATCTATAAAAAATAGGTGGGTTCAAGCCTACCCAACTGATAGATCTAGAGATATCTAGCCACACGAACAGAAATCCTAATGGGACCCACCAAGGGTTTATGCAAAAGAGGACATCATGGACAAAAGAGTAGATCGGGGTAATGGGTGACTAGATCGGGCAACTTGAAGGATAGATCTGTGAAAATCAAGTGGGTTCAAGCATACCCAACTGATAGATCTGAAAATTTGGCCACTCACCCAAAAGGGGGCGCCCCCACCTAGAGAAACTAGTTCTAGATCCCAGGGCAAATGGAGTTTGAATTACATGAAATTCGAGATCTAGGGTTAATTCAACAATATCCAAGTGGGTTTTGATGGTCGTCATCAAAAACTCACTAGATCTATCAGATCTACAAAATGAGGGTTTGTAAAAAAAGAGGGTTTGGTGATGACAACTGGATTAAACCCAAGAAAAATAAAACAAATGCAAGCGTACCTGGAAATTCTTGCTACTAACCTTGTATGACGATGATCTTACCTCTTCGATCAATTACGAGCGTTTTCTATGCCTCTCCAAGTGAAATCGCTAATCCCTTCCATATGCCAAGCGCTCCCTCCTCCTGCAAAAGAGATCTACAATGAGAATCGATTTGCAAAAAGATGGATGAAATGATGAAGAAAAATGAATCAAAGAACATCAAGATGGTCATAAGACACGATAAAGATACTCCCTGAATCAGTGGCGATTTAGAAGAATGTTATGGAGCTCCGTCACAATAGTGCCCCTACCCAAATTGCTTTCTTCACCAAGTGGATGGCAAACTGCAAAAATTATTAGAAATACAGATCCGCAAGAATGCTAGAGAGAATAAGACTTTCCAATTTCGACACAAGATATTCAACAAAGCTTCCAAGGGTTTTGCAAAAATATTTTGTCATTCCAAGAGCTCCGGAGCCAAAAGTCCAATTTTACAAATGGGAGAGCATCTCAATATATAGATCTCTCAAGTACATCAAACCTAGATCCAAAAAGATCAAGGGTCAAGATAATAAGATAATAACAATCTAATCAACGACTAAGATTAGTTGGATACATCATACATGGATCAACTCAATAATAGAAGGGGGTGCATCACTAAAATTGTCCAATGAGGGGGCACACCACATAAAATATGTCAAATAACCACAAAGTAGCACATGGTGAGGCTAGGAGGTTATAATATCCTTCACTAGCATGTCCCCATGGCACAACAAAAATGTGTGGTGGCAAATAATATCAAGGGTGATAAAAATCACGAGGACGTCTCCCTTAATAATACATCAAAATTCCCTCAATCTGAGAAATCAATGAAATATTGACCCCAGGTGAAGTGGAGCTGATGCCGGACGATGAAGATGACCCAAACACTGTTCCTCGGACCAATTCCATGCCATTTCTTTGCCTCAATTTCCTCATTAGCCATTTTTTATTATCAAAATGTTACCTTGGGAACATAAAATAACCAATATCTCATAGGGGACCAAAAAATGAAGCCAAATGACTGCACAGATGGATCCAGCACCATGGTAGTATGGTACAATCAACTAGCTACACCCCAAGGTTCCCTATGGAGCCCTAAGAGATCTCACTATTCTCCACACTATGTTTTATTTTCATTTTCCCAAGGCAAATCTGCTACAAAAAGGAAAAGGGACCCACATCTCACATGTAACGGCTCGAAACTGAAAACCAGCTGCACCAATGGACTCGACATGTTCAAATCAACTAGGAACGAGTACTCATACATAGTATTTCCATCACAAAGGTACATCAGAGGTCCCATCCATGTCAGAACCACAACAATAATAAAGCCTGTAAATGTTGATAATCATAAAAATAATACAAGCCATCATAGTAAGTCACCATCTGAAGCATGAATATGTCTAATGGACATCTGTAGACTGTAAATAAACATCATCCACACCCATTGGTCTAGGACTCATCTCAAACCCTGCTCCTGGCCTGGTCAAACTACGTTGACCAAGTCAAGAATGATTAAATGATGACCCAAGTGCTGAACTCTAACACTACAATGTACAAAATGGACATGCATGCTCGATCATGTATGCTAACAGTGAGACTTATGTACAAGTAGCTTCTATTGGTGATTATAAGCACAACATAATACATAAATAATCTTAAATCAAAATGATCAACTTCTTCAAACAAGAATTTCCAGTGTATACTCATTTATGGATTTAGCCATTTTGCTAGTCAAGGGTGAAAGGAACTAAAACTAGGTAAGGCCAAGGGGATGACTTTATAAATCGACACTATAAGCATCTGGGATAAAGGACAAGGGGATCCACACAACACATAAGTTGGACTAGGTGAACAATAGGGAATGGTAGTGTCTCACAAATGCGTGGAATGATGAGAAGGCTCCGCTAGACTCTAGACAAGCAACCTTTTTATACTTATTTGCACAACAGTATTACACTAGTTAACCTCTAAAGGCAGGCTCCCTTGTAAGCCTTCTGGGATTCCAGAAAATGACAAAGACATAGCCTTCTAGGCCCTATCTCTCCCTGTTTCCCTGTGGGGGAAAATGAGTCGTACATTATACAAAGAATGAGTGCTCATCCTCTAGCCATCAACTTTATTTCTTATTACTAACTTGCTAGCCTTCAAGAGCAGGTGCCCTGGAAAACCTTCTGGGCTCCCATAAAAGGACTAAGGTTCAGCCTTGAGAGGCTTTCCTCACCCTAATACCCTGTGGAGATAAATGAGCCTTACACCATACAATGGATGAGTGCTCATCTCTTGGCAACTGACTAGTTCTTCTTTTATTTGCAGTAGTGTCTAGAGACACTTAACTTTTGCTGGCAGGGCATCCATTTAGAATAAATTTAAGCTCTGATGCCTTAGTGTTTAAAAACACTTCTTTGGTAGGACTACTTGTGTTCAATACCTAGAAGCATACATTCCATGTGACAAGCATCACATAAACCAACATCGAGACACAATTTATACATGGAGACATATTCCAACATAGAAGTGAAGGTGGGGGAAATCCCAAATGTCACTAGTCAAGTTACAAGTCAAGGTTAATCAACAACAAGGGGAATCGACAGATGGACGAAGACAATGAAGATGGTGCCAAGACTAGCAAGTTGTGTCCTAAGGGAGAAATGACCAAATCCATACTACAAGTAGGGCATGACCAATGAGTATATAAAGGAACCTCTTGACCAAAACAGTTAGATCACTTATAATTTTAGATTTCAGAAAGGTCAATAGAATATCACCAACATACAACCACCATTAACTAAGTCTTATTGTCAAAATAGACAAAAGAGAAACATCATTATCCATTTGTACAAGTCCATGCTATCACTTGAGTCATATACCTGCACTGGATCTAAAACCAATCTGAGGATCAGTGAAAGAACTGTTGCTACTACGTATCATGGGCACTGTAATAATTTCTTCTCTAGATCATGAAAAATGGATAACTCAATCAACCAATCTGGGGTCATGAGGCTCAGTCATGGCATAGAACTGGCCAATCTGGATACCCTGGATCTCTTGAAAGTGGGAGATCATCAACTGGAGCTCATCATCTGTTAATCTCATAGTAAAGAATTGGCTCAAAAAACTGTTCAGTACTGCTCAGGAACAAAAGTATCCCAACTACTATATATGTGACAACATTACCAATATATGCTTGCGCTTGGTTCTCTATCCATGCATGAAAGTTCTTGAATGTTTGAAAAGCTTCAGACTTTGTCTTCAATAAATATACCCAACACATTCTTGAATAATCATCAACAAAGGTCATGAGGTACTTATTACCATTTGCAGAAAGAATTGGCACAGGGCCACATAAGTCAGAATGAATCAGTTCTAACTTTCTACATGCTCTAAATTTAGACTCTTGAAAAGGCTAGTTACTATGTTTTCCTAGTATGCATGCATCAAATTTGTTCATTTCCTTAGGAATAGTAGGCAAACCATATACACCATTCTTTCTTAACAAATGAAGACTGTTATAATCCAAGTGACCGAATCTTGCATGCCACAATAAACTGGATGAAAAATTACCTTCTTCAAGCCGAGACGTATAGGCAAAGTTTTCAATTGTTGCAAAACAACCCTTCAACTTTAGCAGCTTTCCATCTTCATACCCGGTCATGATGACCTTGTTGTCATTGGACTTCATATCTCTACAATTCCATAAAACATGTGAATGGAATGGCCTTGCTATCGAATCTGCACCAAGTGCAACAAGCTTCTCTACAACTCTGGAAGATAGAAAACATTCTTTAACACAAAATCAGGGAAACCAGACAACTTGAGCTTGATTGAACCAATTCCCCTTGATTTGAGGGTGATTTGAGGCTAGATTTATCTGCAAAGTATACTATACCATTTTCAATGTCATTCAGTTCTTCAAAACAGTATTTTCTAAAAGTCATGAGAAGTTGCACCAGTATCAAGCAGCCAACAATCTCTGTAAGATTAAAGAGAAGTTATTTCATTAATACCAAGATTACAGTGTGCAACTATACTGTGAGTTGAATCATGGGCTTTACCAGCCTCTTGATTCTTATTTTTGTCTTCTTTATTCTTGTGTCTACCTTTGATGTGACTCCCAAGGATCCCAACACTAATCTATTTCATGTCCATTCTTTCCACAGCGCTGGCACTTCAGGTCTAATCTTTTGCTTGAGTTGATTTTGACCCCTCTGCCTCTGAAATTTCTTCTTCCTCGTCCTCTCTTGCTGATATCTCCCTTGGAAGGGCCTTTAGGATGATTCTTTGCTTTCTGAACAAAGCAAAGGGATTCTCTAGCCGGATCACTTGATTTCTTGATCTTTCTAGAGATTTGTCCTTACGAGTGAGGACAAAACCAACTATTCATGCCCAAGAGTGCATCTGTAATCTGGAACCTGCAACTTACGGAATATTTGAAAGAAAAATATAGGATGCAGGTTTAAATTCTTGCTCCTTTACTAGTTACAAAATGATTATGCAGCTTATTGCACAATTCTGCAGCCTATTACAAATAATTTTGCAACTTCTCAAAATAGTTATGCAGCACTATCTAAGTGGCTCCAGAGTGTTATTACATTCAATATATTTGTTTCTCACGACATTTACACTTTGTTCAACAATTACAATATCACTTTATTACAAAAATCTTACAGTAGAATAGTGCAGGTGGCAGTCTCATACACGAATACAACTCTTTGTGTACTTCTTGCAGTAGAATGAAAGAAAATTGAAACTCATCAATTCAATTCTTTATGCAATCAACATGATGGGCAGTCGCAACAATCTTCAAAATACTTCTTACAGTCGTACAAGTGACCAAAGGGTCGAGTCTCAGCAAGTCAATCTTCAGCTGTCAACAATCTTCTTAACCAGTGTGGTCACAACTTCAATCTCAATATGCATCTTCAAATCAAAAGAAGAAAACACAACACTTCTATGCATATACATTTTACAGTACTAAAACACCATGCATAGTATTCATGAGCCTCTTCTTTTAATTCAAATAGCAATATATGCAAACCATTTCCAGAAAGACTCCACGCACAAGATAGGGCATAAATTAGGGTTTTTACATTCCCAACGGTCGCAAGTAAATACAGCAACAATATTTAAAATACTTCTTACAGCCTTCTGAAAGAATATCAACCACATAAGAATGTCGAACCTCAGCTTCAACAACAGAATCAACAGCAACAATCTTCTTATGTAGTGTATGGTCGTAGCTTCAATCAGCAGCAATTCACGAGGAAGAAACTTCTCACGCAACAACTCCAAACAAATATAATTCAAATCCACCTCCCAACACATCATACATAGCATGCACGACTCATCAAATATACAACGATCATGGCTCATACATCAAAGGGGCAATTACATTATTCTCATTTCATTCACATTTGCAAAATTCCCACTCAATCTCCACGCGCTTCATGCAAATAAGAAGGCGTGATCCTTCATCCTTCAATCATTGGTCTTCAACGAACTTGCAGCGAAAGAAAAATAACTCATTACGGCGGCAGTCTTCAACAAAATATCAGCCTTTTCAAATACTTCCTCAAATCCTCATCGTCTTCAAGCAGCAAGTGTCTGGTTCATCTTTGCAATACGTTGCCATAATGGTTCCTCTCCAAATTACTCAGCCTTGGTATATTACAACTCCACGCAAATGTAAGAATGAATGGTTTACGACCCTCTTGGATAGTTTACAGACCACAACACAAAAGGAAATCGACCGCAAGTGGAGAAGGTCTCGACACTAGCATAAAGAGAGAATGCAGACACACCAAACAACAAGATTTAAGATGTGACTGTCAAAAGCAACCGTTTGAGATTTCTATTTGGCATCGTGGATCGCAGGTAGAGGGAGTCTATACACGGACAAGATAAAGCATCTGAGTGGATGCACGATGGGTGGAAATGGAATGGTGAAAGGATAATCGCAGCAACAGAGTGGGAGTGGAAATGAGAACGCTATACTCACTAGCAGAGTGAGACCAAGCCCTGCGATAAATGAGACGGTGATGTAAAATCAGAGTTACACATATAGAAAATGTCTAGGCAATAATTCGAACGTTTTGGCAAAGTGCAATCACAACCACGCATGAAATTGAGGGAGTAGATAACGCATACTATATCCAAGGGACCGTTTCATACCTCAATCCATAGCACAGGTCAAGGGAGTAACGCTAGTATTGAATGCACGTAGGCTAGCAGGAGAGCGGACGAGCGACTAGTAGATAGGTAGAATAATTTTGAGTGCATGTTGCATGAATGACGGAGTGATATCAGACAAACGTTCAACTCCAAGCAGAACAGGATGAGCAGAGGGCAAACACATTAATGGGCCAGCAGTCTGGCAATGGACTAACAAGCATACAAGCTGTCAGAACTGAAACACAGCAGGTAGGAGTTATGGCAGGTATCCACTCTGATACCACTACCACTGTAGGATTGAATAACTCCATATTTCATTGTATTCCTTGGCAAATGCCCTTATTTATACATTGCATTTGGTGGTTGAGTTTCATCTTCCAACCAACCTTTTCATCTTCCTATGTGACTCTTGATATTTAAAATATATTTACAAATGTATGGAACCATAATCCAAGGATTGGTTATCCAACACATACAATTTCCCTACCTAGTAAGTATAGACCAAGTTTATTTTCTTTGTTATTATTTTGTTGCATTGTGAATGTGTGTGCTGCTTAGCTTCAGCTTACCCATCCCTCTCTATAAAAAAAAAATTAAAAGTAAAAATAAACTCGCTGATAATACTCTAAAATGCCCCTTTCATGTGCCTAAAAAAAAAATGCCCAATACTAGGTTAGATACGCCTAAAATAAGTGCATATTGGAGTTTCTAGGACGTAAATACCTCTTTATACAAAAAATTAATCCCACATTGGGTGAGAAGTGTGACCCACAACAACATATAGACTCCGATATACCATGATCCTTGTGCCAATGGGGGCAGACACAAAGGAGTGGTGCCTCCTAACATAATAGTTGATTGGTTGAAGTGTAAATATGTTTGTCATTAAGCATTTCCTCTCTTTTTGTGCAAAAAATAAAATAAAATAACTTTCTAATTGGAAGGACTCTACAGCACCCCTTTCACATGCCTTCATGAAAAAATAGTAATTACTAAGTTAGATACACCTAAAATCTATGCATCTTGAAATTGTCTCTACAACATAATATTCTATAGAAAAAGTTAATCCATCCACAACACAACATATAAGCTACAATACACCATGATTGCACCGAGAAAAGCGAGGTTCTCTAGAACCCAGTAGAGGGGATATGTTGTCACGTAACGTAGCGTTATGTTACAAAAAATAAAAAGTAAAAAAATCATGTCAACTCATAAAATAAAAAATTAAAACCAAATGAGAAGTAATTAAAATAATCCATGTCAGCTCATAAAATAAATAAATAAATAAAACCAGCATAGATCCATCTTAAACCAAGATGTATCAAGCACTAAGAGGGATCAAATTTATAGAGGTGTATCGTGTAACTTTTTTGGATGTGTAAAAAATTGAAGTTAAAAAAAAAATTACCCCTGAAGAAATTAAATCCCTCCTGGTGCTTGATAGATCTAGGATTAAGATGGATCTATGTTGATCCTTATGCCAATGGGTACAACCACAATGGAGTGGTCCCTTCAAATAACATAATGGTTGATTGGTTGTAGTGTGAATATGTTTGTTGCTTGGCCTTCACCCCTCCTATGCAAAAAAATGAAAAAGTCTCTCACTAACAATACTCAACAATCTCCTTTTGACAAGGCTTCCTAAAAATGTATTATCCCAAATACCGATATTTTCTATTTCTAAGCAAATATGCTGATACAACTGGGCATGCAAACTGCCATGCAAAGATCCCTATTTTATAGCAAAAATTAGGGTTAGGGTTTGTGAGATAGAGTGAACACTTACCACTGATAAACCGGCTGGACTGCTCCTGAGAGAGTATGCAAGCATCAAGAACTGAATCGGAGATGGACAGATATCTTCTGCTTCCAGTGAAACCCCGGCAGCAAGAACCCAGGTCAGATAAGGGTGATGTTTTCAGTGAAGGAGGTGTCTGATGAAGCTGCCGATTTGCAGGACTGATAGCCTTCCCGTGCCAGAAAGAATGCTTGGTACATGTGGAGTTTCTGAGGTCTCTAGGAAGGCTAGCGAATTGTTGCAGAGAGGCAGCTGCTCACGCCCCCTTGATCCCAAAATAGCTGGTAACTGCTCCAGATGAGCACGGTCGGATCTAATAATCACCGGGTACCGGAGTATGATGCTGATGATGAGAATGGTGCCTGAGTTTCGGAGTAAAGCTGAGATCTGAAGGCCCAGTGACTGATTAGGGCTTTCTGGCTGAAAACCCACCTTTACGGCTACACCCTTGTCCCTACAATGATCTATACCGTATACTGGATAACTATGAATGAATGTAAGAACAAATGGTGAACCTGTATGGCTTACCCTGAATGAGACTAGGGCAGATGTTTCACTGCCGAAATCCCGCTAGCTGAAGACTCCGTCTCCAACCCCAACTGCTATGCTGCTATCCAAGAGCTCCCAAAATAATAATCATCAAAAGTGAAGTCTCCTTTCGCTTTGTCGTCCTTTTATAACTTTCAACTGCGAAAACCCTAATCTTTGACCTAATTAGGTCACTTTATCTTCTAATTTGCGGTTGACTTGCATGCATGCGGATGGAGACTTTATGAGTGCATGCATCATTAAATAATGCTTGGATGGCATGCATGAAGGTGGCCTTTGGCCCCGGTGGCCCTTCTTGACCTAATGATGATGCCCTAGATTTTCTATGGATGGCATCAGTCCTTAGCTGATTCCCTAACTGTCAGTAACCGCTCGAACCTACAAGAATCACATAGGTTAGTGGTTTGGGGCCTCAAGGCCTAATCGAAAGAGGACATTACAGTCCTCCCCACTTGAGATTGCTTGTCCTCAAGCAACTTCAAACTGGGATGTTGCAATACCTGTTCACCTTCCCAGGTGGCATGCTCTGGC
>LPNX010840426.1:308870-346382 GCA_001517045.1 Pseudotsuga menziesii | reverse complement strand
CTTCTGTTGATTCTGGGCTGTTTGTAAATTCTCCTTCAATATTTTTAGAATGTCTTGACTGTCCTGTATCCAATCCTTAGCCTTAGGAGCCCTACTATCTCTAAATGCCAAATTTGCATAGTCCAAGGCCTCGTAACCATACAATGCCTTAAAAGGAGTCATCTTAATAGACATGTGATAGGTAGTATTGTAGCAATACTCCCCTAGGTGTAGCCATTTGATCCAGGTTCGCTGCTGCCCTGCTACATAGTTCCGTAAATATCCTTCGATCCACTTGTTGACTATTTCCGTTTGTCCATCACTCCGGGGATGATAACTCGTACTAGTAGCCAGTTCGGTCCCCACCAATCTGAACAATTCCTGCCAGAAGGCACTCGTGAATCTGCTATCCCGATCACTGACAATGGTCTTAGGTAACCCGTGTAACCTGAAGACCTCCCTGAAGAATAACTCAGCTACTTGCGCTGCCGAGTAGTCTGATGATATCGAAAAGAAATGTGCAAACTTGGTCAGTCTATCAACTACTACATATAAACAATCTCGCCCTTGGACTTTGGGCAATCCTGAAATAAAGTCCATGGAGATACTTTCCCACTTCTGTTCTGGAATCGGTAGTGGTTGGAGTAACCCTGTTGGATGGGTGTTCTCAATCTTGTTCTGCTGACAGATGCTACATTCTCTGACATGCTGCATAATTTCCCCCTTGAGGCCCTTCCATGAGAACCTCTCTCGGATCTGCCTATAGGTCTTTAAGAAACCTTGATGCCCTGATAAAGGAGAATCATGGGCTGCCTGAATGATCTTTTTCCTCAATGTGGATTCTGGAACGAGGTATATCCTGTTTTTGTAATAGATGATGTCATCAACAATCATGTACCTGTCATCCTGAATTTGCTCGTCCAATAATTCGCAAGCGAATTTATTTTTGGAGTATTCTACTAAGAGAAGTGCCCTCCAATCTGTGGATATACTATTGAGAGATAATGCGGCGGGACGCCTAGATAATGCATCAACTACTACATTATTTTTACCTTTTACATACTCGATCTTGAAATCATAGGCTTGTACTTTGCTGACCCATTTCTGTTGTCGCTCATTCAGTTCCTTTTGCTCCAGGAAATACTTGAGGTTGTTATGATCGGTTTTGATTTTGAACTTACTGCCCACTAGGTACTGTCTGAATTTTGTGAGAGCATGTAAGATGGCTAGCATCTCTTTGTCATATATGGAGTAATGGCGCTCGTAGTTCTTCAGTTTACGGCTCTCAAATGCAATAGGGTGATGATTTTGCATCAACACTGCTCCTAACCCTTCCCCTGAGGCATCGCATTCTACTACAAAGGGTTGTGAGAAGTCTGATAATGCTAAAACTGGACAGGAACTCATAATAACCTTCATCTCCTCGAAAGTTTTCTGTGCTAAGTCTGTCCAAGTGAACGCTCCCTTCTTTGTGAGATCTGTGAGGGGTGCTGCAAATTGGGAGAATCCCTTAACGTACCGTCGGTAATAAGTCCACAGACCCAAGAACCCTCTCAATTCTGTAACTGTTTTTGGCGCGGGCCAATCTCTGATAGCTCGGATTTTCTCCATATCAACCTGTACTCCTTCTACATTGATTATGTGTCCTAAGTACAGCATTTCCTTCATGCCAAACTCACACTTGGAGATTTTCGCATAAAGCAAATGTTCTTCTAAAATACTCAGTACTTCATCTAGGTGTTTCAGATGCTCTTCCCATGTTTTGCTGTAAATCAGGATGTCATCAAAGAATACTAGCAAAAACTTACGTAGCTGTGCTCTGAATGTGTGGTTCATGCATGACTGGAAGGTGGCTGGAGCATTGGTAAGTCCAAAGGGCATGACCAAAAACTCATAGTGACCATAGTGACAGCGAAAAGCTGTTTTGGAGATGTCTTGGTCCCTTACCCTGATCTGATGGTATCCCGAGCGAAGATCAATCTTGGAGAAGTATTTAGCTCCCCGAAGCTCATCCATGAGTTCGTCAATTCTGGGAATGGGATACCTATTCTTAATGGTCTTTTTGTTGAGTGCTCGATAATCGATGCACATTCCCAGTGTACCATCCTTCTTTTTGACCAATACTACTGAGGATGCGAAGGGGCTAGAACTGGGCCGAATATATCCAAGCTCCAGTAATTCTTTGATTGTTTTCTCAATCTCATCATTGTATCTTTTGGGATGCCTGTAAGGAGTGGTGATGACTGCTTGTGTCCCCTCCTCTAGCTCGATGATGTGTTCAAAACCTCGGTCTGGTGGTCTACCTGATGGAAGGTCACTAAAAACCTTTTCATGCTTCTGTAGCAAGGTTTGAATGTCACTTGGATGTTGTGTGCTGGTCTCTGGGGGTTTCCTAAAGGTGACCAAACATTCTGCAGCCCATTCTATATCATCCTGTCGGAGTACTGCCTCCATTCTCTGAGATGAAACCGGTTTTGGGGGATAAGTGTTCATGCCCCTCAAAACTACCCGTTTGTCGTCTAGCCCCTGGAATTCCATTTCCATCGCCCTGTAGTCTGTAGTGTATTTCCCTATAGAATAAAGCCACTGAACACCCAATACTACATGAGTATCCGATACATCCACTACATAGAAAGAATCTGTCATCTGATAGTTACCTAAGGTGACATTCAGTTTTGGAACCCAGTAGTTGCACTCCATGCTGGAGTTCCAGGCTACTGCTACAGTGAATCCTTCGAACTTCTCGATCTGAATACCCCACTTGGCTATCCAAGCAGAGTCAATGAAATTGTGGGTGGCTCCCCCATCAATCAATACTCCGACTCGGTGACCCTGTACTACTCCCCTGACCCTGAGAGTATGGAATCTTGGTACTCCAAATAATGTAGCAATGACTCCCTTTGGTGTATCACCCTGGTGTGATTCCTCCTCAGCTGCCCATAGTTCTTCTGTGGCTTCCTGCTCATAGTCATCCTCATCACTGTCCGAATATACCTCAATGTAGTGAGCCTTCGCCTTCCCTGCACACCTATGTCCGGGTACCCATGGTTCCTGACAAGTGAAGCATAGTTTCTTCCTTCTCAAATCTTTCCTAGTGTCCTCGTCTAACCATGTTTTCTTGGGAACATCCTGCTGGAAAGGTTTCTTATCCTTGTCCCTAACAGGAAAATTGGTTTTTAGCGGGAACTTGTTTTTGGGGACAGAATCCTGAAGATCTCTGGCTCTGCTAATGGCATCCTGCAGAGTGAGGGGTTTGTAGGCTTTCACCCATCCCCGTAGTGGCTCTGTGAAGGCCTCCGTGAATAACATAGTCAACCTACTCTCTGACACATCTGTAACCATGACTGCTATCCTCTGAAATTCTGAGATGAAGGCTTATGCACTACCGGTCTGTTTGAGTTGAGCCAACTCCCTGAAATGTATCTCTGGATCCTTCCTGTCAAACCTCTGTATGAGCTTCTGCGTGAACTCAGCGTAGGAGTGTATAGTGTTGTGACCCAATGTCACCAATCCGTGGTACCACCACTCGTGAGCTTCTCCGTCCAGGTGAAGTGTAGCCAATTTAATGGCATCTGTCTCTATCATGGGATTGAGTTGGAAATAGGTATCCAACTTTTGAACCCCTATCCTCGTTGATCCTCCACGAGTCCCGTCAAAGTTCGGGATGGTCAACCTGCCCAAGGTCTTCTGCAACTCATAGTTGTGATTGAAACCCTTGTTGAAATTCCTGGGCCTGTTCCTACTCTTCATGTTGCAGAAATCTGAAAAAGACATCGCAGCATGAAACTCATCCCCTAAGTCTCTATGCTCCTGTAAATAAGCCCCAAAAGGCTCGCTCGGTTCTACCTACATGACCGGACCACCTACTGTATCTGCCAAGAAGCAAGGCATGGTAGGCCTGTTGGAAGGTCTGCTATATATGTGTGGAGTATTTTGAATATTAGTGTACGCAATCTTTCCACTGCTGCTTGTAGATCCCTGATCTACCGGTGAGGGAGGTGTACTGTTGATACCTATTTCCGGTTTCGCCGATAATCTGTTGATTGCATTGAGTACCTCTTTTTGCCCTTTGGCTAAGTCTTGCAATGCAGAGACTAAGCTGCGAAACTCCATCCTATCCTCTTCTTCTCCCGTTCCTTTTCCCCTATCCGAGTGTATACTTGTTTGTTCCATATCTGAATTGGTATCTTCTAGTTGGATATCCTCAAACTCCCCTGTGTATCTACTCTTCCTCCTCCTATAGGTTACAAAAGGGTCTCCTTCTGTATTCATCTAAGTTTCATTTCTTAAGCCCACAGCTGGCCAAGAAGATAGCTCTGATACCACTGTATTATCCCAAATCCCAATATTTTCTATTTCTAAGCAAATATGCGGATACAACTGGGCATGCAAACTGCCATGCAAAGATCCCTATTTTATAGCAAAAATTAGGGATAGGGTTTGTGAGATAGAGTGAACACTTACCACTGATAAACCGGCTGGACTGCTCCTGAGAGAGTATGCAAGCATCAAGAACTGAATCGGAGATGGACAGATATCTTCTGCTTCCGGTGAAACCCCAGCACCAAGAACCCAGGTCAAATAAGGGTGACGTTTTCAGTGAAGGAGGTGTCCGATGAAGCTGCCGATTTGCAGGACTGATAGCCTTCCCGTGCCAGAAAGAATGCCTGGTACATGCGGAGTTTCTGAGGTCTCTAGGCAGGCTAGTGAATTGCTCCAGAGAGGCAGCTGCTCACGCCCCCTTGATCCTGAAATAGCTGGTAACTGCTCCGGATGAGCACGGTCGGATCTAATAATCACCGGGTACCGGAGTATGATGCTGATGATGAGAATGGTGCCTGAGTTTCGGAGTAAAGCTGAGATCTGAAGGCCCAGCGACTGATTAGGGCTTTCTGGCTGAAAACCCCCCTTTACGGTTGCACCCTTGTCCCTGCAATGATCTATACCGTATACTGGATAACTATGAATGAATGTAAGAACAAATGGTGAACCTATATGGCTTACCCTGAATGAGACTAGGGCAGATGTTTCACTGCCGAAATCTCGCTAGCTGAAGACTCCGTCTCCAACCCCAACTGCTGTGCTGCACGCTGTGCTGCTATCCAAGAGCTCCCAAAATAATAATCATCAAAAGTGAAGTCTCCTTTTGCTTTGCCCTCCTTTTATAACTTTCAACTGCGAAAACCCTAATCTTTGACCTAATTAGGTCACTTTATCTTCTAATTTGCAGTTGACTTGCATGCATGCGGATGGAGACTTAATGAGTGCATGCATCATTAAATAATGCTTGGATGGCATGCACGAAGGTGGCCTTTGGCCCCGGTGGCCCTTCTTGGCCTAATGATGATGCCCTAGATTTTCTATGGATGGCACCAGTCCTTAGCTGATTCCCTAACTGTCAGTAACTGCTCGAACCTACAGGAATCACATAGGTTAGCGGTTTGGGGCTTCAAGGCCTAATCGGAAGAGTACATTACAAAAGACAAGACCCATTACTGAGTCGGATACACCAAAATCTGTACATCTAGAAATTGTTTCTACAACAGAAATACCTATCTATCAATAACAAGACAACATGTTTATTTAATTTTACTTCTTATTAAGTATTATATCATGACTTTTATGGAGGCCTTTCCAGAGTCATAGCCTCAAACAATTAATGTCAAATCATGTATTTTAAGAAGTGCATAGGACAGATGTATGGCATTTCATAAGATCATATGTAAAAGGAGAAACTAATATAGACCTTCATCCAAGAAGATACACATTATATCAACTATATAGAAACAAACCCTCTAATTAATTATCTAATTGATTAAAAGCTTTACCTTTACCTTTTATATTGTAAAGAGATCGACCAGTCAACTCCGTGGAACGCACATCTATAAGCATTAATCGTTTCAAAGCTGCATCAAATGAATAGAGTAATATAGATCAGTAACTTACTCAGAGCATGGCATGCATAAGGGCCTTATCAAAAATCAATCTAGTTTTAGTCAAATATGTAAATGTATTTCATAATCGAAATTCACCATAAAATAAATGAAATTACCACAATTATGCTTCTAGACTATATATAATGAAAGACAACCTTACGTGTGACTTACGACATTCTCCATATGGTTCTCAAGGTATAAAATTTTAAGTCACTCACCTTTCTTTTATGTTAGAAAGACAAAAAATTTAAAATAGGTGTTTCAATGAGAAACTAACAAATATACATGATCTATTTATACTAGGACTGGTGTTGCAAATATTTGTTTTCCATGCGGTAATACTATCACCGATATTAGATTTTTTGAAAGTATCACGATATATCAGGAAAAATCACGAATTGAAGGAAAAGAATCACCAAGTTGGCAACAAGAGACATATAAATCAAATTTTCACTTCTTTGACTCATTTTGGAAAACAAAACAAGGGGATTGAGAGCAAAAGATATATTCAACATTTGCCATTGACCTGAGTGGAATTTGAATGATTTCATCTACATGAGTGGATTTATTGTGGAGTGGAGATTGATTCAAATCCAATGTTTCCATATTCCCAAGTATGTGTAACAATTTAAGCATGCTTTCTGTCAGGTTTTCGATATTTTTAATATGGTTTGCAATGTTCATTAGATTTATTTCTTTTTGTCAATTTTTAATGGGAGATTTATCGTGAAAAAAATTTATTCCCAACCTGGTTCAAGTTTGGTTTTCCACATGAAGTTTAATGCCCAAACCCCATACATGTAAAACCACATTACATACATGAAAAATGACTTTTTCTTGAAACACATGGAAATTTTTCAATTTTTAAACAACTCGGAAATTTATGACAGCCATACTTTCACACTCAGAAAATTTATGACAGCCACACACACATAAACTTGACTCAGTGATTTTGACCAAATTTGTCCAGGAAAAAACTCCGAAGGGAAAACCTGTCCAGAGAGAGATTTTATTTCTTTCAGAGACAAATATAACAAAACTTACAGCAGTACTTATCTCAACCAATTTCTTCTTGAAATGTGTGCCAAACAATATTTGTATTGCCTGACATTTTCAAACTTTCTCCTCGAAATCTGATCCCACATAACTGTTGTACAACCTTACACATGCTGCCTGGAAAAGTGTGCAAGCTTAGCACTAATTCTGTCAGAGAATTTTTCCTCGATTTCTGTGCAAACCAGCAGTACACCTCGAAATTTGTGTTGTTCTGTATGACCTGCTGACAGCATTAAATGTTGTACCTCACTTCGAAATTTGTGCTGCTGTATGGTCTGGTACAGTATGGCTTCACCTTGATTTCTGTGCTAATAATTGATGTTGTACGGTGTATAGAAAATCGTGCCCTTCACCTTGGAGTTTGCGCTCATTCTCAGCTCTCTTGATTTCTGTGCAAGGGTTTTGCCTCTCTCTCTATGCAAATTGATTTCTCTTTTTGGTCTCTTGTTCTCCAAATCTCATGGGTAACAATGAATGTCTTTTCAGTGCCTTTCCCTAGTTTTGTTTGAGGTAACCACCTCCACCAAAATCAATGGCTATGATTAAAAGTTGACTAGATGAGATCTATGGTCCTCATTAATGCACACTTTTTCACATTAAATAAATTGAATGCATTTCCTTTAAATATTTAACGAGACATTAAATATTTCACCCACCTTTTTAATTCTCATTAAGTCAAATTAAATTTTAAATACTCAAACCACTTTACAAAGTTACCTTAAAATATCTCACTTTATAAAGTACTAGGGACCATTTTTTAATGTCCTTGTCCACCCCAAGTCATCACAAGGTGAACAACATTTCCTTGGCATTTTTTCAACACTCCCTCTTACCGAGGAAAGTGTTTTCCACCACACCCAACTTATCTTAGAAGTGAATATGCTTTCCTTTCCCCAAAGACTTACCTTGGATGCATGCAGGACCACCTCAATTTTGTATCTCACTTTCAGTTTGGGTACTTTGACCTGGTCAACCCAGTTGACCAAATCAAACACGGTTCCCAATGCAATGACTACAAAAATCAACAGTGGTTCTATTTACTCCATACATACCCAAGACCAATACTACAATCTCATTTTTCATCAGATGGTCACAGTTATTGACTTCCTGAGTTTATTATTTTTTTTTATTGACTTTGGCCATTACTTTTATTATAAGATGCTGATGTTTTTGGCATTTCAGTGGCTCAATGAGTATGACCATGTCTCTGGACACTTCTGTGCAGTCAGTTTGCCCCAGTTCTCATCCTGAAGGAAGTTATGATGATTTTTATTATTTTCAGACGATGTACCACTAAAAATGAACTATGGAACTTACTAAGGAAATCGATTTGGCCTGTGTGGTCAAGGAAATGGCGGGGAAATGCCTCTAGATGTTTTATTATGGCTCTCTGGACATCTCTACACCAATTTCATTTAGTTTCATGCTTTGGATTATTTATTTGGCTCTCCTTGGGAGGACATCCCCCATTGGGGCACCCCTCACCTTGGTCATATGATGTATTTCATTGATATACTTTATGTTATGATGTTGTATTGGGTCCTTGGGTGACTTGAGCCTGTAAAGAACCCCCCTTGATGTATTATCATGTTATATCCTAGCATCTTGATGTAATGTCCTCTTCCGATTAGGCCTTGAGGCCCAAAACCGCTAACCTATGTGATTCCTGTGGGTTCGAGTGGTTACTGACAGCTAGGGAATCAGCTAAGGACTGATGCCATCCATAGAAGATCTAGGGCATCATCATTAGGTCAAGAAGGGCCATCGGGGCCAAAGGCCACCTCCGTACATGCCATCCAAGCATTATTTAATGATGCATGCACTCTTTAAGTCTCCATCTGCATGCATGCAAGTCAACTGCAAATTAAAAGATAAAGTGACCTAATTAGGTCAAAGATTAGGGTTTTCGCAGTTGAAAGTTATAAAAGAGGGATAAAGCGAAAGGAGACTTCACTTTTGATGATTATTATTTTGGGAGCTCTTGGATAGCAGCACAGCATGCCGCACAGCAGTGGGGTTGGAGACGGAGTCTTCAGCGAACGGGATTTCGGCAGTGAAACATCTGTCCTAGGCTCATTCAGGGTAAGCCATACAGGTTCACCATTTGTTCTTACATTCATTCATAAGTTATCCAGTATATGGTATAGATCGTTGCAGGGACACGTGAGGGGGGGTTTTCAGCCAGAAAGCCCTAATCAGTTGCTGGGCCTTTAGATCTCAGTTTTACTCCGAAACTTAGGCACCATTCTCATTATCAGCATCATACTCCGGTACCCGATGATTATCATATCTGTCTGTGCTCATCCGGAGCAGTTATCAACAATTTCGGGATCTAGGGGGCGTGAGCAGCTGTCTCTCTGGAGCAAGTCGCTATCCTGCCTAGAGATCTCAGAAATCCTGCATGTACCAGGCATTCTCTCCGGCACGGGAAGGCTATCAGTCCTGCAAATCGACAGCATCATCGGACACCTCCTTCACTGAAAGCGTCACCCTTTTCTGACTAGGGTTCTTGCTGCTGGGGGTTCACCGGAAGCAGAAGAGATCTGCCCATCTTCGATCTAGTTCTCGGTGCTTGCATACTCTCTCAGAAGCAGTCTAGTCGGCTTATCAGTGGTAAGTGTTCATTCTATCTCGCAAACCCTAACCCTAATTTTTGCTATAAAATAGGGATTTTTGCATGGCAGTTTGCATGCCCAGTTGTATCAGCATATTTGCTTAGAAATAGAAAATATCGGGATTTGGGGATATTACACTTGATGTATTTCGACTTAATAAGGCGTTATTGGGCAAAAGTGTGCCCCTCTTGATTTAGTCAAGTTGATCCATGTATGTAGAACAAGATTAAAAGATATCCACCGTCGATGATGTTATAATCTCAACCGTCGGATGAAAGTTAGTTGTAAAGTGGGCATGCTCTCGATCTGATTAAGAGAGGTGCTCCCCCCATTGTAACCCATGAGCTCTGGCATTGGAACTTCTGAATAAAGAGATTATTTCTAGGATCTACTTTTGTTTCTGTAGATGAATGAATGTGGTGATGATTGAAATTGTTTCTCTCTTGCACTGAGATATTTTGGCATAGCTTCTTGTATCTTCTTTAACCCATTTCGATTTGCAAGTGAGGAGGTGACTTGGAGAGAAGCGCATTGGTGAGGGGACTCACCTTGTTGTCATTCTTCGACTTGGTTTTATCAGGGAGTGGTTACTTCTTTATGACTCTCCATTTCTCTATTTTTACTCTTTATTTGCATATCTCGATTGTTCTTGTCATACTTACTGGTTTTCCCTTTGTGTGGCAAGAGGAGAGGATGCTATGGGTTACTGATCAAAGTGTTTCAACCAAGAACTTGTTTGGATCTCTTATTTGATCTATGAGGAAGCAATCCTCATCATCCATGAAGGGATCTACAAATTCCAAGTGAGTATCTTAGTTAAGTTCTCTCTGTTTTATTTCTCATGCATTGCACATCAACCAAATTTACTAAAAACCCTCTTGTAGTAAGTAGGAAAATTCACCGGGGCATTTTACACTTAGAATATCAAAATTCGGCGATTTGGGTTTTGACGGATATCATCCAAAACCAATTTCCCTTCAAGGCGTCATCATTAGACTCCATCTTCCCACTAAATCGAAGCACTGATCTCTTAGGCAATTCGCTTTCCCTTCATTATTAATGATTTTTTGAGTATGTTTTGTTTCGGTTTTGTTTAGATCCCATCTATTGTTACATTTTGTTGCTGCCTAATTCGCACCTTGGGTAACGTGGCAGAAATATTCAAGCCACCAGGTGCGACCTTGGGGGCAAGCTTGATCCAAGTGCTGTCACCTGATACTCAGCTCCTCCGTCTATGCCAACTCCTAGCGAAGCCAAGGGGGGTGGACCCTAATGAAAAGTAAAATATAGGGTTTTTACTCTACATGAAAAATAATTAATTCTAGGAGTTTTAATATGGAATGGATGAAATTAAAGATTACCAATTACTGCAAATAAGATTAACCTTAGCAACACCTTAACTCAAATTAGATACACAATATTCATTCAATGACACATTGCGAAATTCACTTATGAAAAGAACATAATAGACTAGTGCCAAAATGAAAAGAGTGCTTGCAAATGTGGGTTGCTAGTGTAGTCTCAGTGAAAGTATTGCAGTGTCTCAATTGGTAAATTTTATATTATTAAATGAATAATTAAGGGCGTGGGTTAATTGTGGGTTTGGCCCAACAAGTCAAGTCCCTTCGAACTGAGTGCTAAAAGCGGTAATACCAAGTGTCCAACGGGGCGAGGATGAACCTGCTTGGAGTAGCCCTCTGACTCTGTAGTAATTACCCTTTGCAACCTCTTGAGTTCTCGAGAAAATCACTTGTGTGCATTTTCCTATTAAATCTAGTAACTCGTATCCCTTTCTGATACTGCCAACTGATCAAACAAGCTACAGGGGTGTAGAGCATACGGGGAAGGAGTCCTGGTTTATTTTATTAAAGACGTAACAATGAGTTGTTTAGATGACGACCGAAGAGTCTCCTTCACCTTTCGGGTACTCGAGAAAGCAACGGTCGGATTGATTTAGAAATTAAGAACAAATAAATAAAAGAAATATTTTCTAATTAATCCTACCACAAATCGCGTTCACCCTTTCGGGGTACTCAAGAGAGCATGGGGTAAGTATTTCTTTTACTTCCTTGATCACATAAACAACTAAATCGAAAATAAAGATTAAACTAACTAAAACTAGAAAATCATAAAAAAAGAGACACCAACACAAATCCCCCCAGGGGGGTTGGGGAGCGGGCTCTAACGATCGTACTCAAACTTGCTTTTATTAATCGGTTACAATGCTTCCGCAGAAACGCTATTTGGTCCTTGTTATCTGAGATCCAAAGGCTTACAAAATACAAGGAAAATAAGCCTAGCTAAGGGGAAAGCCTCCTGGGAGCTCCAAATGTCCAAAAAAAGTATTTTCCGACAGAGTTTCCTTCTCTTTTTTGATGGGCCTGCTAAAAAACAGCAAACTAATGTCAGTGAAAGATGCCCAAAAACACTTTGGAAGTGTCTTTGGACAATATACAAAATTACAAAAAAAATTCTAAGTAACAACTAACTATAAAAAAAAAGAAACAACTAAGTAAGGCAAGCTGGAAAGCTTGCCTTCTTAGGATCTTTGCTTGCCTCTTGAAAAGAATGGCAAGAAAATCTCAAGCACTATATGCCAAAATAAATCAAATGAAAGCTCTTTAATCTTCTTAACCAAGTACTTTGAAATGTTAACTTTAAACGTGCAAGAAGAAGGCTAGATCTAATGTTTAAAAGAACAACTTGTAATTACGAAATAAGATCTAGATTTGAAAATTTAAATCTACTTTATATATCTCTTTGAAATGTAGATCTAAGCAAAGTAACAGTAACCAAAGTAAATTTGAAGATTTTTTGGATCAAGAAGTGATAGAACCGGGTGGAGCAAAAAGTAGAAAAGGGATGGTGACGCCTCCTTTGGTGAGATCCGAGGGATGATGCTTCTTCTTTCGAAATTACTAGAGAAGAGGGAGAGCCCACTCACTCATCAAATGCTCCAGCTCAGGTTTCCTGTAAAATACCTTCAACAACATGCAAAGGGGATTAAAAGCAACTGTGTGAAATAATAATAAGATAAACAGTATTATAGATCCATACAAGAAATCATATAAAACTTGGTAATCTAGTATATTCCACAATAAGAAGTAACCTAACAAGAATCACTTCCTATTCTTACCAAAACGTAAATTTCCTTACGAAGACAAGTAATCCCAACAATTGCAAAATATGAAAAGAGTTGATACAGATTACCTCAATGATTTAGCATAAAGAAAACATCAACCAAACATCTATGGATCCCACACAGAAATTGCCTCCAAAGCCTTTTATTAACAATACTCAGAAAATATTACAATGTATGCAAGCAGAGGTTCAACCTTCCGATCCAAACAATGGAGAAGTGACTTGCTTAAATAGGAGAAGAGAGACCCTAGGGGACCTCATCAATACTGAAGATCAACCCGGAGTGTAACTAAATGAAGCTGAGTTTGGACTGAGTTGAACTGAAGAGGTGATTGACACCTCTCTCACCACACTCTACCAAACTATTTATTAGTTGCCACCACATCTATCCACTCACCAATCTCCACCAACATCCATCACTCGCATGCTTCACCCAACTCACGTGATTGTACAGATCAAAAATAACGTGAGCTTTAAATGGTTAGGTGACGCTTCATTTAAGCTCATGGTAGATCATAAACCAAAACCAAGGTTCACATGCAACAAGCATGAAAAAAGAGGGGACCACTCCTTAGCCAGCGCAACCTTCCAACATAACCTCACGTGTGAGCCTTGAGAAAGTTAACGTCACCAATAAAAACCATTTGTAAGCTATGGTATACCCACATTAGTAAATAACCAAAGTTTAGCACTTCATGCATGATGGGGGTCCACTCCCTCATGCTACCATAATACAATGTTAGCGTGAGTCTCTCCTTAGTGAGTTGACGTCACCATTCTAAAAATTCACTACCTCCACAAAACCTTAACCAAAGATTATTATGTGATGTCATATAAGGGGGGTCCACTCCTTGGATAACGCAACCCTTCAAAAACCATGCTAGCGATTTCCTTTGGAGTTTTGACGTCACCGTGATTTAAACCAACCACTCAAACTTTTTAAACCAAACTTTAAAATGCTTTACGTCACATGGAGAGGGTCGCATACTTTAGGGGACCCATGCCATGTCACCCCATCACCCCAATATTTTAATACTTTTGACTTTTTAACTTTTGACTATAGTGCCAATTTGTCCAAACTTAGCATTAAAATGCCATCTTGATGTATTTTTAGCCAAATAATGCCTCACGGGGTGTTCCAGCTACCCAACTGATGTAGAAAGTGGTCTATGGAGTAAAGTGGATGTTCCGGGTGTGAAAATGAATGTCCCCACGTCAGAAACAGACTTCGTATCTGACTTTTATTACATTTTGAAAATTTTTAATTAAACCATTAAAAATGGCTTAAAAAACGGAGAAAATTTATCTTTTCTCGGAACCCGACAAAGCTCTAGGGGGCCTAGTACATGTCCGTACGACTCAAAATCAATGCCTAGCATGTTGAAAAACACTGACACGAAGGCTCTAATAACTTCCCAAGGCCGAAACACCAAGACAACTACCCTAGCTTTGGAGGTGTGAGTGAGAAAACTCAAAAATTATTAGTCATTTGTTCAACAACCAATAATAACCAAGGGAAAAAACACTCTGGGCTAGTCGGCTTGATGCTTAAGTCCGGGAAGTCGAGCCTTTTATAAAAGATTAAATGCTAGAACATTTTTTACAATTTTCCCCAAGGGGGTATGAACATGTGTTACAAAAAAAATCCGAACAGATTCCTAGAAAAAGCATGGCAGACTTCTGAACTCTGAAGAATGAACAAGTATACTTGTTCCACTTCACTGGCTCGCTTGAAAAATCCACCAAGTACAACTTTGCTGGTAACACATTTGTCATCCAAGCAATTAATCCAGTGTGTTAAGCCTTGTTATCCACTAAGTTGCACTTAAGTGGATTTCTAGTGAGCTGTCGAGGTTGTGAACAAGTGCCTTGTTCATCACTAGTGCTCAGACGTACCATGGATCATCAAGGCCATTTTTTGGGCCCCTTTTTAAATAATTGCATATTCATACCCCGCGGGGATATTGTAATAAGTTGGCATAGCATGATGAAATTTTGCAAAAGGCTTGGTTGACTTAGACTTGACTATCAATGAGATGCTCTAAAGTGTTTTTTCCTTGTTAATTATCGGTTGTTGCATAAACGACTTATAATTTTCGAGTTTTTCACTCAACCTCCAAAGCTAGAGTATTCGCCTTGGTGGTTAGGCCTTAGGAGGTTATTAATGTCTAGGTGTATATGTATATTACCATGCTAGTCACTCTTTTTAGTCCTATGAACATTGCACTAGGTCCCCCTTAAATTACTTCTAATTTCCGAGAAAAAAAAGATTTCCCGTAAACTTAGGCTATTTTTTAATAGTTTAATTGGGAAATTTATTATTATTATAAAAGTGTGGTCTAGAAGCCGTATTTTCCATGGGGGTGCTCGTCTTCAAACTCAGGGCACCCTCTTTAGTGCAAAACCCACTTTTCCTAAGTTTTAAGTCATTAATTTATCACTTAAGTGAAAAATCTCCAAAAAAACCAAAAAAGCGAACAAAAAAATAGAAAAAGGAAAAATATGGAGAAAAAACACATCCCTAAATCAGTGGAAACTTGTCCCAGACATGTTCCAATTCAACTAAGGATGATGGTAGGGCTAATTGGAGACCAAATCAAGATCAAATCAAGTCGATTCAAATCAAATCCATGAGGGGGTGAATTTCTCCTTAGAGGGGCACATTTATCCATGACAGAGCTCACCTCTTGATGTATGTGTCACAGATAGAGGGGGGGTGACCTACCTTGTGAGAGGTGTTGCCTAATACCTCTAGTTCACTCTAGTTTTCCCCCAATCTTCTCAAAAAACTCCAACACTTGGCAAATTTGTCCCCTTGGGGTTTGCTCTCATTTTTCCTATTTAAGCAAGAGTTTTGCTCTCATTTTCTCATGGTCAGAAGACCGAAGGAATGCCCAAGAGTTGTATTGTAGTTGTAATACTGTTTGGAATAATAGAAAGGCTTTGGAGGTCTCGTGTGGTGTATGGCTGAAGTGTGTGGATGAACATTGCATAATTCACGAGGTAACTTGTATTGTTTATATTCATTGTACTTGTTTGGTTTGTTGTGGGCCTACAAGGAGAAGTAATCCCATTAAGGTAAGAAATTTCTTGTTTGATTATTTCTTATTGATTAGTTGCATTAAATCTCCTGGACGTATATGTTATTTTTGTTTAAATGCATGTTTTCCAGGTTTCTTTTGTAATTAACACCCTTGCATTTAACCATATATTTATGCAAGAATTTATGAGTTGATACAGGTATCTATGCTTGAACCATTGGTTGATCTCATTTGACTCGTCCAATTTTCGAGCACTTCAAAGGAGCATAGTCCCTCCGCTATCCACCAACAAACTCCACGACTCAAAGGATTCCCAAGCTTGGAACTATCTCCTTCTCCTCTCTTGCCTTCACTTTTAAATTAAATCTTTCTTGGTTACAGTTAGTCACATGCTTAAATAGATTAGTATTTCTTTTAAAAGAATATCTAAAGCCCGATATTTTTAACCATGTATCGAGATCTGGAAACATAAAGTAATATTTTTAAAGTAAATTTAGTTTTTATTAAGTACTTGTGCATCATTTCTATCTTTCAGTACTTAACTATTTTATGCTTTTAACGTTATATTTAGCACATTTGGTTCAAGACAGGTGGCTGCTTTTTGTCTTTTGTTGATAGGACAAGGATAAGTGCTGCCAAAAAATTGAAGATTTCGGCGATCCAGAGCCTTCTAGAGCAACATTCCTCCTCCTTGCTTTATTTCTAAAAACCTTGTAAGCCTTTGGATCCAAAATTATAAGGACCAAAGGAATCCACCTCAAAAGCATTGTATATACAATAATAAAAGAAAAGCGAGTGGGATTTCAAAGTTCCTACACCCCATCCCCCCTGGGATTTGTGTCGTCTCCTTGATGGTTTGCTTTTCTGCTTTGTATCATTATATTTCTTGATGCTAAACCTTAGAATAGTTTTGCTTTAGCTAGATTGATTTTCTTTTAGCTTTTATTTTGCAAAAGCAAACGAATACTAACTCGGCCTTGCTCTCTCCAAACGAATACTAACTCAGCCTTGCCTCTTTCTCCTGCGATTTGACTTTTTCCCTGTGGCTCGGGTGCTTTGACATTGTCATAACTTCTTTCAAGTCTATCCATCGATACTAGATAGCCCAAATCCTGGTCTCGCCCTCCCTGCGTTGGTCACGTTTCGCAAAGCAATGGATATCTCAATCTTCTGCTAGTACCTTGATCCTGGATCTAGTATTGAGCTTATAGGTCACTTGTGTCTTGGACTTGGATCAAATCTCACATCTCATAAACCCTGATCCAAGCCCTAATTCACCTAGTGACGTCATCCATAGATCTAGGGTTCCCTCAACCTTACACCTTACATACTTCAACTCCATTTGATTTGATCTAGTGTTTAGGTCTGATCTATCCTATCGGGAGTACATTTGGGTCTCCCCCATTGTTGTCTTGGGCTAAGATAACATAAAGTGAAGATTGCCATTGGCGTGACAACCATCCATTTGGGAGTCGAGGCTATCTTGGTTCCACCTCCTTAGTTGCCTATCCCTCTACCATCCATCCTGGATCCACCTCACAGAGGCAACTACAAGTTTGGTGATAACAAGACTAAAGAAAAACCATCTGGGGAACTTGGCCACATTGACCAAGCCACATACTTCATAGCCAAAGACACAAAAAACATGGAGTCTATCATGCACACGGGTCAAGATGGGGTAAATGATTTTCAATCTCACAAGTCTCAATCAACACAGGTCATGGGAGGAAATCAATTAGGGATGAACTAGATGGATGGGAACAAATGATACATGGAACCAGCATAGCACTAAAGTTTAAAAGTTGTGCAAACCATGGCATAAGCAATAGTCTTCAACATCAGGTTCTTTAATCATTCTCACCACAAGTTTAAGCATCAGTATACATATAATATAGGCATAGATCACCATAATCATCGTAGCACAAGTCCAAGGTGTTAGAATACATTAGAGAGCAAATTCCTACCAAAGAGCCATATACTTGATCTCACCATATACCTATCTCTATCCGATATGCCCATCTGTAAACAATGTACCATATATGTTGCTATGCTCGAACGAACTAGGTCACCACTGAAGTCATCTTAATGGACAAGGAGATCTCAGTCCTGGCAAGGAAATACTCTGTAACTGCTATTGAACAAAGGCTCTGAATGACTTCGGCTGTAATGATCCATGCTATAACCACATCTGAATGTGTAGCTCGGAAAAATAAAGAGATCAATCTGTATGTTGCATCATGGTAGCCCAACTGCAATATATATGTGATAACAGTCCCATTTGAGATCTACCCATCCCTACAGTTTCAAACCTTGGCCTAGATCTCTTGGCATTTTGTTCTTTGATAGCTTCCAAAGCAACTTGCACTTCAGTTGTGACTTCTTCAAGGAAACCATCACAAACGCAGACATCTTTGCACACAACTCTAGCTAGGTTGTGTTTCAACATGTTTATGCCCCCGAACATAATTGTTGGACAGTAATTGCACTACACTTGATGGTCATCAGGAAAAATTTTAGGGGCGAAATTTAGCCCATGGGCTAGTTTATTACCGTTTTTTTCCAAAAGAAGATTTGCCAATTCCCATTTTTTTCCAAATTGATTTGGCCAAATGGATAAAAAAAATTACTCTAAAATTCGCCAAAATTGTCTAGAAACTATATAAAACCCTTTTAAATTTGAATCTTTTTAGAAAAATATCACCCAACATTTTATGGTTGGAAATTTAAGAATTAGTAAGATTTGCCAAAGTTTTTACACTTTGAGAAAATACGTATCCTTAAAAATTTTCATGAAAATACGGATCAACCAGGCACAATGTTCCCATGCTTTATCAAGAGACCTTTTAGGTTTTTTGCTTATGTGCCATGGATAACAATCCAAGACTCTAAAGTCTGCAGTGGAAAAAAAATAAATTAAAATTTAAAAATAGAATGAAATTTTTATTTATAAATTAAAATTTGTAGTTAAAATGAATTTTTTTATAGCCTAGAGGCATGTAGGTTGTGATCGCAACCTCCACAAGTTGCTAAAAACAAAATTAATAAACAAAAATAAAATTTAAAATCTTACTAAACCACTAACCTAAACAGTTGAACTCCTCCTTTTATGTTGAACCTTCCCCTTTGATTTTGAACTCCTCCTTTGATGTTTAACCTTCTTCAATTGCCCTTGAAAGTTGATGATGAATGGGGTCCTCCTCACAGTTAAAGCACACAACAATGAAATGGAATGAGAGAGCAGTGAAATGAGATGAGAGAATGAGGGAACAAAATCCTTCTTAAAGGTTTCTAATCCCTCAATCAACCCATTTCCCTCCAAAATTTCCCTCCCAAACTAAAATTTGTGGGTTAAAGCCAATCAGCACGTGTAGACGAATGAGAGGGCACGTTGGGGTACGGACCCACAATTCTAAGGCGATTCTGAGCGATTTGTAGGTGAGTGATGAGTTTCCCACGAGTTTGGCAAGTCTCGAGTCTACAGGTAAAGTCTCAGCCGAGTACTCATCTGACAGGTGACTCAACCAAACTTGGCTGACTTGACGAGTCTCCCATGATTCTAACTACACTATATCTCTCGAATGATTTAGGGTTTCTCAGTTTTATAATATGGTATTAGAGAGAAAGCACACCCCTATCTTGTCCGCTTAGTATGCTCTTCTCTTGCATCGCAAGATGATCTAGAGAATTAGAAAGGTGTGATTAGGAATTGACGTCGCTACCATATAAAGGTTTCCATACATATGGCACTTTTTTTCATTCAGTTATACATCATATGCTAAGTCACCTGACATGAGGACACGGGACACGAGACACAAAGGACATAGGGATTCGAGTGTCCGACACAGACACGGTGACCCCCGGAATCAAGACACGCAGGACACGTTATATATATACATATTTTAAAAATCATATATATATAAAACATAAACATATAGATCCAAATTTTTGCAAATATTCAATAGAAATCATAATCAATGCACATTTAACATTAGTAATTACACATTTACAAATCAAATTGGTAGTCACAATGAGATTATGAGACACGTAGATAATTCATGATACTCGTGATAGTCATAGATCAAGATGTCCATACTCAGGAGTCAAAACCATATTTCTCAAAAATTCATCAAAATCAAAATGTATTACATAAATGTCAGAATGCCACTAGAAAATTCCAAATAGACTAATAGTAATACTAAATACAAAAAGGGGTAGATCAAGATGGAAAAATAAAGAATCGCATCTATCAATAGTCCTCCTCCATGCCTGAATCAACAAACTCATCACTGCTCTCTTCTTCCTCCTCCTCCTCCTCTCCGCCCATCTGAGGATCAAGATCTATTGGTGTGGAGTATGACCCCTTTAAAGGATCACTACCATCAAACGTCACCATCTCTAGCAGTGGATCATTAAGATCGAGGTTGGCTAATTCCAATTCATCACTGATGTCCAAATCCATATCATCATGAAAGACATCCCACGTCTTTGTCTTTCCCTTCACCCACTCCTCCCTCATCTTGTAAATAAGACGAAGCTTGGTGTGCGCATACACCATCGTCTCTCCTTTGGACTGCTCAAGTTGCCATATGTGCTCCGATTCCTCTCACAACTAGAGGATGACATAACTTGAGAGATGATCCTCAAGGATAGCTTCTGTAGACGAGGGCATGTTGCCCCATGAGTTTCCCACCAATTATAGGGCTTCTTAACTCCTCTGTCTCCCACCACATTGTTGTCCGCCGATTGCACACCAGCAGTAGAAATCTTCCGAAAGCTGTCTCCTCACTTAGGAAAGTGGGAGAGGTGTGACCTTGGGGGCAAGCACAGAGCTAGGTACTGTCACCTACTCCTAGCTCCTCTGTTTAGGCTAACTCCTAACGAAGCCAAGGGGGGTAGTCCCTAACAAAGAGTTTTCTATGGCTCAATGTTTAAGTTAAATTTTAAATGTTTTCAGATGCGGATGGATGTTGTTTAGGAGTTATTGTGATTTTAGATGATTAATGTGATGAATTGAGCACAAGACAAGGCAATCCACGTTGCTATCACTGGAATTAAAAGATAGACAAATATTTGAGCAATTTACGAAAATAAATAAATAAAGCATTCACAGATATGACTTATAATCAAACATTCAATGGACAAATGGCCCAGATTATCAACAATGCTAAAATATGGAACCAGTGCCTATGGAGTAAAATTATCGGAGATGCTTCGTGTTTAGAAAGATGTGAATCCCAAAAGATGCCAATGAATGTAGGTTTTGCAAGTGCTCTTGGTAATTTTTAAGAGTTTTTAACTGTGGTCTTGCTTTAGGGTGTCAACAAAAAGGTTTATCAAAGCCAGGAGACTCTTCTAAGTCGCCTCTGTTGAAGACATGTCGGGCCTGCCCAGTATCCCAGGATGATATTGTCAAGTGACTAGCTAGCTGAGAATCTATGACAGCAGGAGGTTCCGGCACCTCTACTAGGAAATACTTTGGAAGAATCCCTACAACGCCGGTGTGTTGGTTACGGGGTGTTTAAGTGTTATTAGGTTACTCTTGCGGGGTTTAAAGATCCAGTGTCGTTTCTGGGTACTCCGATATAGGATCGGTCAGAGCATACTCCGGCAAGGAGGGAGGGGGGTTAATTAATTAAAGGGGTGTGAGTTGCGAATTTTATTAAGTTAATTAATTAAAACTCTCCGACAGAGAGCGCTCTTTACCTCGTTTTATGACAGTGGTTCAAGAGACTTAGCTAATCTAGATGATACGAATGCAGGGGTTGTGCAAACCTAAGGTGCTCTCCGATAGAGAGTGCTCTTGACTTGTGTTTCTGCAAGTTCAAGAGCCTTACTTATGGATGATTTGAATTAAACAAACACAATAATTAATACGAAAGGTGGTTGATTAAAACTCTCCGACAGAGAGCACTCTTGATCCACCTTATGGTAAGATTCAAGAGATTTTAGTTCTTCTTACGATTTAACAATTTATAACAAGATACCAACAAGCAATGATGAATCTAGCAATTAGTAAGAATGAAACTAAGTCTAATCAAAGAACTAAACTAATTGCTTAAGGAAAAACTATACTAAGTAAATCATGAAATGAACACAAGACACACTTCCCCAAAATAGGGGAAGTAGAAAAGGAAGGAGACTTCCTCCCACTCAGCTCTTTTTATTAATCTTTTACAATGATGATGTGTTCTTTGCTTCTTGGAAGAACGGGGAAAGAAGGGGATGCAAGAAGAGGGATAGCAGTCTTTTTGTTCTTTTTGCACTCCTTGTTCGTTTGTGGCCTTTGTGCTCTCCTTCACCTGTCTGCAATCTAAGAGCTCTAGACACACACTTGTTATGATGTTAGTTGATAAAAAATAAGTTTAAATTTAATCTATAAACTAGCTAAAAACATTTACCCAAACTCACCAAGAAGAAGGAAGAAAAGAGGCAAGAAAAAGGCAAGGCAAGAGGGGTGAAAGAGGGGTGGAAAGAGAGCAAAAGGCAAGTCAAAAGAAGGCTGGAAACTAAGTGAGAAAGAGGGTTGCAAATCAAAGAAAGAGGGCTGCAAAATGAGGGTGAAAATGGATGAAAGTACAGCCCAAAAGATGGTTGAAGAAAATGATGAAAAATGGCTGCAAAAAATGGAAACAAAGAGGCAAAAGAGGGCTGTCCAAAAGGGTAAAAATGGGGAAAAGTGGACAGCGAACAAAAAGAAGGAAAGGCTGCAAATAAAAGGCCTAAAAGGCTAAAAATACAGCCCAAAATATGGCCCAAAAAAAGGATGGATAGGGGCTGCAAAAAGTGGAACAAGGAGGCAAAAGAGGGTTGTCCAAAAGGGCAAAAAGTGGGGAAAAGTAGACAGCGAACAAAATGAAGAAAAGGCTGCAAATAAAAGGCCTAAAAGGCTGAAAATACAGACCAAAAGATGGCCCAAAAAGAGGATGGAAAGGGGCTGCAAAAATTGGAAAAAGGAGGCAAAAGAGGGCTGTCCAAAAACACAAAAAGTGGGAAAAAGTGGACAGCGAACTAAGGGAAGGAAAGGCTACAAATAAAAGGCCTAAAAGGCTGAAAATAAAGCACAGGGCAGCCAATCGGGGCAAAGGCTAAGTGAATGAATGTTCACTTTAGCCCAAACGTGCCCTAATCCCAAAAAAATAAAGATTTTTTAATTTGAATGATGAATAAAAGCAAGGAGAGAATGGTCAAACCTGTGGATCTTTTTAAAGCACTTGGATCTCATGAAGCATGCAATTACCGGAAAAGTGTACTTGACTCCAAGAGAAGAAGATGCAGCTGAGCTCGAACTTCTGCTTGGTTGGATGGAAGGATCTGCAAAATAACACTCATAGACTTGCCATACAAAAAATTAGATCATGTATTGTTCACAAATTGAAATAAAGAAGAGCATGAACTACAACTGAATAAAACAGTGCTCTTTTTTAAATTCTAGAAGTAAATCAATAAACAACTAACTTGCAAACCGTAAATACCTATTCTTATGTGCTTACGGAAGCCTTCTAAAGCATAACATCATAATCTCAAATAAACAAGAAAGAAAAGCATTAAAACAACATCACCTCATCCATCAAGTGCAATCATCCAAAGAATCACACCACATGAGCCTCCAAAGTCTTAATTTTATTCCAATGGTTGCATAGAAGCAACAAGCAATTACAAAAGTTTCACTAGAGTTTCTCTACACAAAAATCCATCCTCAATAAAGCTGAAAGAGCCTCTATTTAACAAATGAGAGAGTGCTAAAACCCTAAAGCCAAAAAACCAACCCTGCTGCATGGGAAAGCTGCCGGCTAGGTCTAGAAACCTACTTTGTTAGGTCTGGGAAGCCTACTGATGGTGTAAGCTTCAGTCTTCACCTCGATCAAATCATCGGACCAATGAGAGCTCTCCATCTCATCTTTAGCTGGAGATGACATGTCTGATAACTGATAATAAATTAATTGCTCTCTTAATGATGACTGAAGCTGAGTTATGATAACTCCAATCATCATAAGTGTTCCATGAGATGTCATTTAGCCTTTTATTTTACTGAATTTGGATTAATTTGGAGAGTTTGAGTTTTCTCCAAAATAATCATTTTTTTTAATAAAAATCATTTTTTTACTAAAAATCATTTTTTTTACTCAAACTGACTTTTTTGAGTAAAAAGACATTATGTGTCTGATTGCTGATCTGAAAGCTAGTTCTGACTGGCTGGCTGATCAAGAATGATTTTTGGCTTAAGGTTAGAGCCATCAATCACTGAATTCGGAGTCCGTATCACAAACGGGTTTTTTCCATTTAATTTATGGAAAAATTAACCCAAAAAACTTAGGAAAAGTAATTAAAAATTAAAAATTAAAAAAAAAAAATTTCACTGTTTCGAAAAAAAAAAAATCGAAAATTTTTATGTGTCCAGATGACTTAGGACATGACCATGATCTATCTAAATAATGTCTAGTAGGCTTATAACACTCAGTTGGGCTCTAATAACCCTCCAAGGCCCAGAATTCAACATCGGGCATTCCAGCTTTGGAGGAAGCGGGAGAAAACCTTGTCAATTATACTCGGCTGAAGGCAAAGCATAATTGTCAAGGGCAAAAAACTCTCTGGAATACCCTATTTGAGATTCTACGTCTCAAGAGACCGAACCACTCAAAAATATCCTACTAGCACATTTTATTACAAACCCCACGGGGCCATGGTCAAAATTATTCAAATAAAAAAGTGACTAGCCAATATTGGCTAGACAAGCAGACGGATCAACTGATACACTGGAATCAGGCTTTGAACAAGTCTGTCAACCGGTGGCTCCTCAGGTAACCCAACTATGGTACAAAAAGTTGGATAACATCATAGTCTCTCCTTTGGACTGTTCAAGTTGCCATATGTGCTCCAATTCCTCTCACAACTAGAGGATGACATAACTTGAGAGATGATCCTCAAGGATAGCTTCTGTAGAAGAGGGCATGTTGCCCCATGAGTTTCCCACCAATTATAGGGCTTCTTAACTCCCCTGTCTCCTACCACATCATAGCCTCCAAATCTCCCAGTAGCAGTGGAAAACTCTACAAATCCCTCCTCCACCTCATTAAGTAAGTCTCTATCTAGAAATAGCCACCTAAATGCTATCTTCCTCCCCTGTGAAATCTCTCCATCCATGTGAGGAGGGACTCTATGTGAGGGCCCACCATTGAGTCATTCCTGACTGTAGAACTTAGGGTTCAAGGAGTGGGCCAAGCAATGCAAAGGTGTGCAATGCTTATCCCACCTGTAGATAAGAATATCCTGAATGGTGGACCATAAGTTCTCTGCCGATGTCTCATACTCGAGACACTCATTCTCCATAACAATGGTCTTCATGGAATCAATCATGGAATCCCACCCCTCATAAACATCTACTAGGATACGCTGGTCCGTCTCTGCAAACCGCAACAAAGAAATGAGTGGCTCCATCATCTTAAAGGTAAGATCCACCCTCTCCCACCAAACATCATCTAATACCGTGTCGTTCACCTCTTTTGAAGCACTTTGATCCGTCTTTCTCCAGAAAGACCAATACTTTGAAATCACCATGAACCCAAGAGTGGTTTTGACCTCCCTCAACTTCTTGAGCATGATGGACGAGGATGCAAACCAAGTATCTGCAATCTTCAACAATGAAAGATGTGTACTCTTTGTAGATGGTGAGGGCATTTGTGTGGTTTTGTACAAAGTTACGGATATGGCATGTATCCTCAATGATGTTGCCAATCCATGTCACATCTGAAGCAACGGATTTGAGTGCTAAATTCAAGGAATGGACAATGCAAGGCGTCCAAAAAACCTGTAAGAGCAATACAAGCAAGTATAAATGACTATACAACACTAACAACTCAAATCATTAAAATGATTTTCCCCTAGATGAATCTTGTGACAAATTCAAACAATGAGCAAATTAGCAATGAAATGTGTCCAAAAGGAAAATACCTGTGGATATTTAGTTTCCACAATCATGCCAGCAGCCTTGAAAATAGGTGCATTGTCCATGATGATTTGTACACAAGAATCAACACCTACTTCTTCAATGATTTTGATGAATAACTCACCCATAAAATGTGCATCCTTGTATTTCCCAAGACCATCCACTGCTTTCAAGAACAACCAGTCCATTTTGGGAAGATACCATTAAATTGATGAATGGATGGCGTGTTGGATCTGTCCATCCATCAGAAACAATACTCACTCAAGATGAGGGCCATCTTGATCTAATTGGCTCAAGAATTTTATCCACCTCCTTCTTTCCCTTAACCAACAATGTGGATCTAAGCTTCTCTAAACCAGGAGGCACATAACTAGTTGGAGCTCGTTCAATGAGACTTCAACACATCTCAATAAACAATGGTGATTGTGCAACATTGAATGAGATGAAGTTGAGTTAGAAAAAGAATGCAATGGTAAGGTCCACCTGTTCTCGTTCCTCTTATTGGAAAATCCTATCCACTAGACCACTTGAAGATTGCCTCTTTCTTCCTAGATATGTATCACCTCTGTTAGGGGGAAATGGAGGCCGAATGCTAGAGGGTTTCCTTAAGAATGGAAGAGGATCCTCATGCTTTTTCTTGCTTACTGCTGCTACATTGCCTAAGCCTTCTTGATCCTCTTTTCCCATATCCCTCCTTTAGGTAACACTCACTGCTTTACATAAAGAAATCCCACAAGAAAGAAGGGCCAACAAATGGCTCTTAACTCGGTAGTATGTGCTCTTAAACTCATTCTTGCAAAAATTGCAAGTCCAACACACATTCCCTCCTCCACCTAGCTTTTTCCCAGGCCCTTCTTTCCTTGTCACATACTTCCACAAAGGGTATTTTTCCTCTTGGGCTTGTTGTCTTGCTAAAAAATGGTTCAATGGAGCATGAGCTCCACTAGCAGCAAATGGAGCACTAGTATGAGGAGTAGAAGAGCTTGTGCTTGGAGGAATAGGAGGGGAGACATTAGAAGGGGCATTTCTCCCTTTCCTTTGCCCTTTAGCTCATGCCCTAGCTGATTGAGACATTGTTCTTCTTGTTTGATGGTTGAGCTTGCAATCCACCCTCAATGCACTTGGAAACCCTTCCAAATCCTTCAAATCTTCTTCACCTACACAACAAACACACTTTAGAGCCCTCTCCACACTTGCAAATGATAAAAAGAAAGTGAAAATTCTGATTTAAAGCAATTCCAGGCGTCTCTTCTGCGGAAAACATTTCCTGGAATCAGGACACGTTGGTGACAGTGCAGGACACGCGTGTCCGAAATCAGGACACGCTTAAAATTCGTGTTCGACACACTCTGTCAACGTGTCTGTTTCGGACATGCGGACACAGGACACACAGGCCCGTTTGGACATGTCCGGTATCTTAGACGTATGATGTTAAGCCGTAAATTTTGGGCACATCTCCCCGTATAATGTGGCACATTATATTAGTCTTGATGTCGGCTTTAGTCCATTAGTTGTAATTGTCATTAGTATGGTTATATTAGTTACGTCAGCTTAGGTTAATTAGTTAGAATTGTACCTCTTAGTCTCCTATATATAGAAATGAGACCTTTCACTTGGAGCATCTCAATTTGTCTTGTCTTGTGTACTTATAACATTGTATAAGGAGGTTGCCCCCTCGAAGAGGCTTGCTACTCATCTATTTTCTTCATTATTAAGGCGTGGATTACTCTTTTTGGTCAATTTATGCTACTTTCATGCTCTTTCTAGGACTTGGTTGCATAACATATGATCTGTTGTACCATCATTGCCATTATTTTTTGTGTTTACAAATCATACTAATTTGGTGTACGATTTTTAGCCGGACGCCAATTCATACATCCATATGAACTTTTTCTATCCACCATACGAACATCATAATTTATGCAACACAACTATCCATCAAGTGCTGTCATGGCTCCATCCACACAATCGAATGCATCATAGCTGCAAACACTGAAATGGAACAGAAACCACATGGGGACCAAATTTTCTTTGATGCTACCTTTAGTGTAAAACTAGGTAATAAGCTATCTTGGGACCAAATAATCTTTCTCAAATTGATTGGAAACAGTTACATGCAAAGGAGCTCCAACTAAACCAATAACTGGATTAACCCTCTATAATAAGAACCCAGAATTGTTCTCTTAAAAATTATGCCCTAAAACAGTTTGCATAAGTGACTACAACCTGAAAAAATCTATTCCAGTGATTCTGGCCCACATAGGAATACTAATGAAGTCACATGGAACATGTTCATTTAGTCAATAGAAGTATCTATTATAGAACATCTTAATTTATGCAACACAACTATCCATTAAATGCTGTGATGGCTCCATGCACACAATCGAGCGCATCATACTTGCAAACATTGAAATTGATCAGAAGCCAGTAAAACACAGTTACGTGGTATTACAAAAGTAAGCAATGATTCTACACTAACATGTTAGTGATATTCAACTCTGTTGTATGGTATCGATCACTGTACTCAGCGCAATTCATTTGACAAATATGAGTTACTTTTGATTGCTGGAATACCTATTATTAGGAAAAAATATGGAGAACAAGCCACGACCTTAAGGGGAAATTAAGAACTAGAATAAGATAAATCAAGTCTGTCATTAGAAGCACCAAATGTTAAGAAGGCTGAAGCTGACTTTGAATCAAGAAATACTAACATAGGTGGACCCAAAGGATGGAAAAAAAAACTGGTCACAGGACTGGAACAACTGACAAAACATCAATGCTTGTACAGAAAGCTGTTTTTCTGTACAAGGGTGCTACTAATTACTGAAAACAAGATGCCATCAGTTCCATTATATTCAAATAAAACTTTGTTAATTGAATGGCATTAAAAGACAAAAGCCAATTTTCCACATTCCTCAAAACCCACAAATACTGAGACAAGCTTTTTAAAAAACAATCCAACATTGAAAAAAGCATGAACCTGAGTCATTGCACTACAAAGAATTTGAATATCTAGATAACAGGTAGGCATCCGCTCCGCAACTTCATTGAGAGCAAAATCCCAGGAAACAAGTACTTTGAAAGCAAAGTTTCAGGAAGCAGACTCACATGACAACCAATGCACAATTCCCTCTGTCACCTTTGTATGCTGCAATCTCAGGAATATTATGTCAAGTGCATAATATTGTCCTAACCCTGTGCCAATAGGTCCATCTGCTACCTTACAAGATATATAAAAGAAGATAATTAGTATGGAAATTAAGTTTCTAAAATATTCTGAGCACAATTCCAAAAGAAAAAGAAATTTATAATACTTAATGTAGGCAAAATCAGAGGAGCCACCTGAAAAAAAACGTGATTCCCTGAAATCCAAAGGGACTAAAAGCAACTGTAGATATATACATGAGAATGCCAGTGTTATCTAAACAAGATCATTGACATGTGATAGTTTGAATGCTCATGTTAACCACAGTCATTTAACTAGTAATAATGTCAACAAACAACGGGTTGTGATTGGAAAAGTCCATCAAATCTGAGTATCAAGGAATGCTGATTCAAAGAATTATAGCTAGAATACAAGTATGACCTGGGGAAAATAGTTGCTTCAAATACCGCATATGACGCATATCTATTCGTGAAGGCTTGATACCATAAATATATATCAACACAAATAACTATATTTTAAAAAGCAAAAGCTCATTAATTCTTTCAACTTTTAGTTTAACTTTTAAGAAAATCCACTATCCATGCAAAAATAATGGAGTATGAAGCAAGTAGTAGACAAACAAAATGTAACCCCCAGATCTACCCCTTGGCGATCTCAAGGGTTAAGGGCTAGCACATCCCATTAGGCTGGTACTTAGACAGTATTTAAATAAACTTTGCTTGAGCCAGGATTGGTTCTCATTGAGTTCAGATATAGGATTCATTCAATGATGCTTTCCTGATTCAGAGACAGATAGTTCACAGGATTTCATCAGATTTGGGAGAATTGCTATTTTTGGCAATACTCCTATATTTTAGGAGAGAGTGTTCAGAGGTTTGCATGTCAGAGATGATCATATTTCCGGCATCCTTGCGAGCTCAGGATTCCAGTGAGCCTTTTTTGGATGACATGCATGATACTTCTATTTTTAGCAATTAGCATTTGACTTGCATGGCCTCACATGGCACATGCATGAACATGCATGCTTTTGCATGCCAAAGAATCCAACATGTCCGCAATTTCCTATTTTTAGCAATGGATCATGCATGTGTGACAAGTGGCAAGATTAAGTGATGACACGTGGCAGCTTCAGGTTGTGACATGTGGCAGGATTTGGTAGTGATGTGGCAACTTGCAAGCATTTGAGTTCACTAAAGGATTTCATGAGTTATTAGAGTGCACGCCTTGGTCAACTGTAGACAACTAGGTCAATTGCATGAATAAGGAAGTGGCGTGGCATCAGGGTGAGTTAACTGGAGGTTTGACATCAGTTGACTAAGGCACCCTCCTTAGTAAACTGAAGTAAGGAGTACTTCACATCAATTCATCTGCAGTTTCTCTCAGTTTACCATTACTTCTCTAGTGCTCATGGTTTTCTCTCACTTTACTCAAAATCTAACTCAAAGTATCTTCACTTAATGCTTTGACACCTCACCTCGATCAACAATCAGTCTAACTAAAGAGCATGATCCTCTCTCTCCAATTCGTTGACACTCAACTCAAACATACTCCGAGAAATACTAGTTCGCAAGAATTGTTAAACTACACTCTCAACTAGTCTAACTAAAGCACATTCTTGGTTCACTCTCCACTTCACATCATTTCAGTTCAAGTTCATATCCACTCCATCAATGCACATGACTTCTCCACCTCACTCTTTCATTCAATAAGCTAAAGCACATGAGGAAAGACATCACATGTGTTAGTGTTTGTAGCTTCGGGAGGTCTCATCCTCAAGTCGGCATCCAAAGAAGATAAACAATAAACAATATTTATTATGCCTAACAAGACAAGTCGGCCCCTTCAAGTGTACAAGTCAGCCCCATCACAAGTGAAAGATCAAACATGAAAGAAGAGTATAAATAAAGGATGCCTTTCTCACTCTCACACCAAGCAAGCAAGTTTGCTCCATAAGAAGGAAGTTCGCTCAAGCAAGAAGAAGACTATTTTCTGGGGTTGTTATCTTTGGGGTTATTCTTCTATATGATTACTCTTGTATCTGGATGTACTTTGTATCTTGAACAAAATCTCTCATAAAAAAGGTTGTTGGGTTTTCCTCCCTTGTGTAGAAGGGTTCCCCAAGATAAAATCTCTGTGTCTTTGTGGTTCTATGCATGGTTATCATTCAGTGATCCTTATTTATTTTCCGCTGCATATAATGATTGAAATTATACTACTATATTAAAATCTAACATGGTATCAGAGCAATGTTGAATAGATGCCATTGCCGGAAACTAGGGCAACCAAGTTTGGATCTTTCTCTCCATAGATTAACTTGGAAAGAGCACTTGTTAAACTCGCCCTAAGTGGGCGCAACTTTCTATGGAGGCAAATTCTAGTTTGGTAAATTTTCAATTTTTGACCTATTTTCTACCAAGGTCAAGAACTAGGGATTCATGCTTTAACCCTTTCTAACCATTCATTGGGTTCAACCTTAGCATTCCCCAACTAGGCCTAGGAGGGCGCACCTATCTGTGGAAGTAGATTTCGTATCTGAGAATTTTCAATTTCGACCTATTCTCTACCAGAACCGGGAAACTAGGGCTTCCAATTTTGAGTTGTTTTGTCCACAGATTTGTCCAAAAAATAGTGTTTTGGAAATCCCCTAAGGAGGGCACATCTTTGCTTGGGATCAGATTTCTCATTTGCCAAACTTCAATTTTGAACTAGCTCTTGCTAAGGTTTCTGAATCAGATTTCAGATCTCATCTTGCAGTCATAATGAACAGTGTGAAAGTAAAAGATAGACTTGATCACTTGATGGGGCTTCCAACTTCAACTGATGGAAGTCTAGGGTACTCATCATCTTGGAGGAGAATCATCTTCTAAAATTTGTGAATGAAAAAGTATTGGAACCAGAAGAAGAAGAGAAGTCTAAATGGAAGAAAATTGATTCAAAGACAAGAAGAATTCTAATAGACTCTGTAAAATATCACTTGATACCTCAAATCTCCCAGAACAAGACAGCCAAGAAAATGTTTGATGCTTTGAAGAAGTTATTTGAGAACAACAATGTCAATAGAGCACTTGCCTTAAGACAATAGCTATTTAATGTCAAGATGACTAGAGCAAACTCAGTTGCATCTTACTTTATGAAGATTTCTGAATTGAAAGATCAGTTAGGCACCATCAGGGATATAATTGAAGACAGAGAGCTTGCCATGATGACCCTCAATGGTCTTCCCCGTTCTTGGGAAACATTCATTCAGAGCATTAGTGGGCGATCCAAGTTGCCCAAGTTTGATAGATTATGGGTCAAGAAGAGACTAGACTTGCAGCCAGAGACAATAGGCATGGCTCTCAACATGAAGAAAGCCAAGCCCTTGCTGCACATACTAGAAAAGGAAGAGGAAGAGGAAAGGGAAGAAAGAGTCAAGGCAGAAAAGATAAAGGTAAAAGATCAAGTCTAATTCCAGAACAAACGAAGATGAAAAGGGATCTTTCACATATTCAATGCTTCAAATGTGAGAAGTAAGGTCACTATGCCAGACAATGTCCCTTATCAAAGAATAGAAAGAAGCATGCATCAACATCTAGTGTTGATGAGCCTCCATTGAAGAAAACAAAAGAAGATCTTGAGGAAAGTGAAGAAGATCGTCGAAAGGAGTACTTCTTCTAGTACACTCTATGAGTGCACCAATGATTGCATTATCTGGATGATGTGATTGTAATTAGTGATGTATGAAGATCTAGGTTGAAGAAATAAGATGAAGATCTTAGGACTCTCATGATTTCTGCAAGGAGGCAAAGATCAAGAGGGAGCCAACAAAACAATAAAAGATAAGTATTTGGATTTAGATTATCATTTGTCATTATTTGAAAATTGCTCTTGTAGATCAGATCTGAATGTTTTGAGCACATTTGAAGAATATGTTTTGCATGCAGATTTGTATTCCTAGAATCAGGAACTGTGTTATAGTGTAGCATGTTATGCATTTATATGACTGGGATTGATGAGCAGTGTACATGTGATGTCAAGTACCCCATAGTGTTGCACGACATTCCATGAGCCCTTGATGGAGATAATCTAGGATGAAACTCTTTGCTAACATGATGGGAGCAGTGCATGCTCTTGATAGTATGTTCTGGTGGAGATGGAAGGTATCCAGATAGTAACCACATGTGTTTGGGATATGGATGGGTGTTGTGCTGAAGCATTGGCTAAGATGCTTACATAATTGTGTGAACTATTGCCATTGCATTGAAATGTCAATATGATTTGATTCAATTTTGATGCTTATGCAATGTTGCTAACTATTTGATTGAATTTCATGCTTATGTAGTGTTGCTAACTATTTGACTGAATTTGACTTGTAGGAAAGACCATATGCTATGGCCTACAAGAGAAGGATGATGAGACTTGTTCTCTAGGACAAGTGATGGATGTGAAGTCAGCTTGGTTGCATACCTCATTGATATTCAGTGTTCGAGAGAGAGAAGGATGCTCAGAAGTGAGAGGCTTCTAGGAGCATTGATCTTGGCTTAGGTACCAGATCAAGTAGTAGGATAGCTTCCGTGACAGAGGGAGCTGCTAAAATGGATGTGATGCTTAAAGAACAAGTGATGATTGATCAACAATGACAGTAGATATACATGGATCTAGTACATCCAGTCATATGTGGACACAAGACCCACAGGTCCAGATGATCTTGTATGGAGATTGACAGTTGGGAGCAAGAGTCTCCGATGAATGTTGGTCTCTCTACTACAGACATTCACTCTTTTGATGATCATGAGGAGCAATTGGCTTACAGTTGGAGTCATGGCAGATTCTAGAAGTGGTTAGAGCATTATTTGAGTTAGAGCAGTGGCTTAGTATTCAGCTTGTGCAAATGGCAGAGGTTGCTAATGATGATTCTTTGATCGTGATGTTGTATACTGGTGATTTGTTCCTCACCAAGATAGAGAGACTTATTGACAGGTGCAGAAGGAGCTAGCCTTTGAGTTCAAGACGAGGATCTTTGTCTGTTAAGATTAGAGGCATGGCAGAGAGCTGATGAGATCTTCCTGAGTCAAGGGAAGTACGTAGTTGAGATCCTGAGGAGATTTGGGATGATGGATTGTGAATCCATGGCTACACCAATGGTGACTAATCTGAAGAAGCTGAGTAGTACTGCAGTTGAATGGATCTGTGATATACCTGGTTGATACCAATCCAGTATACTCTCGTGAGAAGCTATGTTTATTTTTCTTTGTGAGAGCCAGTTTTCAGGATGTAGTTCAAATTGGTATCCAGGATGACACCTCATATAGGTTAGCCTGTGATCAGCTCCAGGGGGGAGTATGATGTAGAGTTGCAAAGGGAATTTGCAGCACAGTTCCAGAGGGAATCGAGAGTGATATCCAATGACATAGAGAGAGCGAGAGGCTCATCTCAGTAGAATGACTTGATGAGAGATAACACTGATGGAGGGGAAACAATGTCTAATAGTGCAACATGCAGTGGTATGCTATGATGCAGAGGGGACCAGTCCAGCTCCTGTATATTCCTACAGATGATCAAAATGTGGACATTCTCACCTAGCCTCTTCCCAATGCCAAATTTGTGTACTTCCGAGACAGGCTTGGAGTGGTGGAGAATGTCTCCTTCATTGAGAGGTAGTTTGCAGCATCAGTGATATATTCTCCCTGGACTGAGAATGGTGGAACTCTCCATGTGAGGGAGAGATCTCTGTTGTGGGCATATCGATGGACTGATATGTTGTGCATGGGCACACTTCTCGTTGAGTTGAGTTATCATGAGATGCATCAGTGCACTCCTCGCTAAGTTGAGTTACCATGAGATGCATGGGCACACTCCTCACTGAGTTGAGCTACCATAAGATGCATGAGATGCATGGGCGCACTCCTCGTTGAGTTCAGTTACCATGAGATGCATGGGCACACTCCTCACTGAGTTGAGTTACCATGAGATGCATGAGATGCATTGACACACTCCTCGATGGACTGAGTTGAGTTACCATGTGATACTACGCTCCACGATGGACTGAGTTGAGCTTATTTGTACTCCTCGATGGACTTGGTTGAGTATGACACTTCTCAATGGATTGAATTGTGTTGTAGTCTCTGAGTTGGTGCCCATCAGCCCTTGTGGCTGGGAACGACTACGTTCTTTAGTAGACTATGTTGAGCTGATTTGTACTCCTCGATGGACTGAGTTGAGCATGACACTTCTCGATGGACTCAGTTCTGTTGTAGTCTCTGGGATGGTGCCCAACAGCCCTTGTGGTAGGGAATGACTACGCTCCTCGATGGACTGAGATGAGTATGACACTTATCGATGGCCTGAGTTGTGTTGAGTTACTAGATTGGTGCCTAGCGACCCTTGTGGTTGGGAGACTCGTCATAGGGTTGGTGCCCAGCAACCCTTGTGGTTGGAACTTGGGAGACCTATCACTAGGTTGGTGCCCAACAACCCTTGTGGTTGGGGCCCTGGGGGACTTATGGGTTGTAGCCCATTCTTGTCATGTTGGTTGTAGCCACATGGACGAGAGAAGACCTTTCTTACGATGAAGAGATGATCAAGACAAGACGTTATGCCTAGATGAAATCTAGATGTGTTCTAGCGTGATGATACCTCCCTAGATAAGAGGGAGCATTGGTGTTTGTAACTTCGAGAGGTCTCATCCTTAAGTTGGCCTCCAAAGAAGATTTAGAGGTTGGATTATCTTCAGCAAGAGCATACTCTCACGTTTCTCTCCCCCTCTTCTAGCTTCTATATTTTTGTGTCTGAAACATAATTGTACTGATTCTGTATCTATCTCTTTGGTGCAATCAGCCTTTTGATTTATGCAAAATAAAGCTTTGTTATGTTCATATCCGACTCTCATGGTTTGATGGTACCTTGATGGGTTCTTATGCAATAATTTAGAAGTTTTAAGCCTTTTATCTAGGCAAAATCTACCATTTATAAGCACTTTCAATCTATGTTTTTTTTCCATTTCTTTGAAGCTAATGTTGAAAGGAATTCCGCCACATTTTATAAAATCAATTGTAATAACCCCTTTGGTTGTTTAATCGTGGACCAAAGATCTTTTCTTGCTCATGTTTTATTTTATTTACTGCAGATTTATAAGTTGAAGGAAGAGACAAAGAGTAAGGGATGCCCCCCTAAGGTTGTTATGCACCAACCCAAACAAAGATGAGTTTTACTAGTGGCATTGGCCAGGTTTCTCCTAAAAGTTACACATATTTCTGACTATTGATCCATAAAGTTATTCACACTTACGTGGGTATGGAAATTTTTGCTAACAAAATTGTGTCATTACCAGGGATTCATCGTCAATCCCTATAGATATCAATGACACTCACGATTTTTTTCATTTGGTTTATTTTTTTAAACTCACTAGTGACTCCATTGTTTACAGGATCAAATCCATATTGGATAAATGAAGAAAATCTCCATGGTTTGATCCATATCAAATTCAGTTTTCGACATTAGCCGACCCTGATCATTTGTTCTAGAATAAACAAATAGTCACACTTGAGATTCCACATGTAATAACTTTTGACATCAACGCTGCATCAACTCCCAAGTTGTTCCTCCAATTTCTAATAGCACAGTGGTAAGTGCACCTTCGATTAATTCATTGGTTCTGGTAATCATTTCTCCTACCTTTTCAACTTCTTCAGATTCAACTCTTGCTCATGCCATGCTTGATGCAATAGTTCGGTTTCCTTTAATTGTTTATCCACCGTTGGATCTAACTCAGATTCAAGGACAATCGCAGGCTTTGCCAATAGGAGAATATAACGAGCGCCTTCGAAAGTTTGCAGGAAACAATGCTATTACAGTCGAAAATCATGCCAATGCTCTCCTGAAATTCATGGATGACTTTGAAGCTAAGTTGCAAGAAATGCCTCCCCCCCACGTCCCCAGGCCGTTTCCTTTTGGAAAAGCAGAAACGCGTACCGTACGGCATGAAAACGTGTTTCCGTACGGAGGAGCGTGTTTCCTTAAAAGGAAACGTGTTTTCTCCGTACAAAAGCATGTTTCCAATACAAATGTGGTCCGAAAAGCCACGTTTCCAAGAAACTTTGCTTGGTTGACTAAAATTATCACCTTATTCAGTAATAATTGGTAGTATTAAATGGTAATATTAAATTCTTAAAGTAAAAGGATATTACTTAAATTTTTAACATTACCATTAATTGTTTCAGGATGTTTGAGAGTGGTTCCAACTTCAATGGACTTCATATGCAAATAGTAGAATTTTAGATCCCATTCAAAATTCAGCAGACTTGAGAGGTTCTAGAATTTCAGGATTACAAAGTTTCCATTAGTTTCTATCATGTATGAGGGTATGGAATTGACATTTAATCAAACACATCAACCCTTGTATGTACCTTGATGTTGGTGGTGTTGATCATTGAACTCCTTTGTCATGACCTTAATATAAATGTACTCTTCACTTAAGCAAAATCATTTATTAAGCATGGGAAGTTTTTTCTACCTTATTTTAACAATTGGATTAGGAAAATTCATCAAAATTGTAAGGCGTTGAGTCGTTTACTAAAGTCCTTGGAGAATCAACTTTGAGATTTGAGTGAGAAGCAAGGGCTAGAGGCTAGAGGAGGGAGGGATAGGGTGTTAT
>LPNX010840426.1:297961-308600 GCA_001517045.1 Pseudotsuga menziesii | reverse complement strand
ATATATCGTGTTTCCCTGTTTCCAAAATTTTGGGAGGTCACGTTTCCAACGCGTCCCTGTTTCGAAAACTCGACCTCGTTTCCCCGTTTCGTGCAACTTAGCTTTGAAGTCGAGCACGAGGATGTAGTAATGAAAATGTTCGCGCAAACCCTAGAGGGGGTGCACGAACATGGTGTTAGAGTTTGCACTTTAATTCAAATCTGTTGGATCTTTAACCTAATGCAATAGGATCACTAAAAGATAGATAAGCACAGCATAAAAGAAAGACACAATGATTTTATTCTAGGAAACCACAAGGGCGAAAACGCAACAACTTTTTCTGTATAGATTCATCACTTAGTAGAATGTCAGACAAAGATAGAAAACCCAAAGATAAGATAACTTCTACAGCTTCTTCTTCTTCTATCCCAGTGAACTTGTCTTTCTCTTCCTTGGAGGGAACTTGCTTGTGATTGTTGTGTGTCCAAATGAGGGAGGGTGCCTCCCTATTTATACTCTTTCATGTGGGTGACCTTTTACCTCAACAGGGCCGACTTCTCTGCTTGACTCAGTCAACTTCTCTTTTGGGGGACCAAAAATACATTTTACATTATTCTTTTGGGGACTATTGCACCAACTTACAACAGAGGTTTTACCTCGATATTCTTACATGACCAAGTACAATAATAACATCTATGAACGAAGGAAAAACATCTCCGAAGGTGGTACAATAACAATAACATAATAATAAAATAATAATACAACAAAATGAAGAATATCTTCCGAATTTACATTTACAACAACACTCCCTCTTAACAAGGAAGGTATTCTTCTAACATGATCATCACCACGATTGGACACAATCTCTAGACATCATCATATCATTGGTCATCATCATTGGATCATCATCATCATTGGATCAACATCATTGCTGGAGCAACTCTCATCTCGTCAACCATTGACTTGTGACATCTCTCGAATCTATACATCATGAAAAGTTCTACAGAGTGTTACCAACTTTTTTGTACTATAGTTGGATTATCCAGAGAGCCGCCATATGACAAACATCACAACTATTTGTACTCCAGTGTACCTGATGATCCATGTGTTTTGCCTAGCCAGTTTTGGCTAGTCAGTTGTTTTTCTGTCTTGAAATGACCATGCCCCACGGGGTCTTTGTAATAAAATTGTACTAGTAGGGTTTGAGTGGCTCGGTCCCCCGTGACTGGTTTATCAACTAAGGTATCCTAGGGAGTTTTTTGCCCTGATCAATTATACTTTGCCTTTAGCCGAGATATAATTGACGAGGTTTTCTCCCGCTTCCTCCAAAGCTGGGATGCCCGATTTTGGAATTCTGGCCATGGGAGGTTATTAGAGTCCAACTGATAAATATGAACCTACTAGACACTTAGAGTCGAGTCAGTGGTCATTTCGTAGGTCTATAGTGTTTTTTTTAGCGTTTCCGGAAAAAAAAATTCCCAAACGCGTTGAACAGTATTTTTTAATCATTTTGTAATAATTAATTTTTCCATAGTTTAAATGGAAAAATTCAAAATGTAATATGTCAGTCATCCGAGGGTGTTTTTCAGTGATTGGAGGCTTAATTCCTAAGCCAAAAATCATATTCGGACCCCGGGAACCTATATCTTAAGTTTCGGATCGTCATGTGGCCAATTAATTAATAAATCCTCAAAAATCAATACAAGAGGATTATTAATTAATTAAAATCAAAAAATTAAATAATTGGAGATAATCCAATTATCTCCAAAATAATCCAATTTGGATTATTTAAAAGGCTAAATGACATGGCACCAGACATTAATAAACATCTCAGTCATCTCCAAGTGAACCTGTGCAACTATCCAGTCAGCATTAGTTCATCTTCTCCAAGGAATAATTCGCTCTCCTAAGTGTAAAATTCGATTTTGTGACATGGCAGTGAAGTAAATAATGGTTTGAGTTAAGTAAAGTGAGCATTGAATGGGAGTGGGGGCACCTTGCCTAGGTGGAGGCCACCTCCCACTCTCAACCACCAAGAATTCGAGTTAACTAAAGTCAGAAGCCGAGCATTTATTTCAACTCAAGCTCACCATCATGCATGCAGAACTCGAATTGGTGTTGAGTGTTAGTTATTAAATGATGATTGAGTTGGTATTTGATGGAAGGTTGAGTGCCTACCTAAAATCTAGGCCTCAACTAAAGGTTACACTCCAACTCACCCTATCTTCATTAGTTCGCACTCCAAGCACTTCACTTCTCAATCCACACGTGTGCATGTAATCCTCACGTCAACCTTAAAGAGGGATCACGAATGGTTATGTGCAGAATGAGGAGTGTAACCAGGGACTTGATACCAGTGATGAGGCATCTCTCATATCCGACATAGATGGCGATGATGATTATTGGACTTTTATTGAAAATCCAACTTATGATATTTTTGAGAATCTCATCTATGATGTGTCCAACGAGGGGAGTGTTTATTCTGAGACTTATGAAAGTTGTAAAGAAGAATAGTTAGAGTTTTCATATGATCAGTCAAAATTGTATCTAAGTATCTATAATAAGGCTTGAAAAAGCAGTGCGGTGAAGAATCAGATGGGATACAACTAGTTGAAGTTTTTTCCCAACCATCGTCTTCACATATAGATGTTCTTTATGTTTTGGAGCAGCTTGGGGTTTATACAACGAGTTATTATTTGATAAGCCTTGATGATCAGCATGATGGAGTAGTCGACCTGCCACATCATCTCGATTTGTATATCAGCACTATCCAGTCATGGATAGAAGCAGCCTGCGCGAGCACCTACCAGTTTGGGAAGAAGTTTGACGACATTATTTATGCCTATGATTCCCCATCCAGCCTGCCCATTCTGGATCATCACGCAGGTTTGCATTTTCTGGAAATTGTGTCTTACTTTGGCTGGTAACCAAAGACAAGTCAAAACTTTTTTATATTAATAAAATGCTTAGGTGGCTACACTGGATCTATGATTACACCTAACCTTTTGTGTATCATGCTTATAGTAGGAAAATAGGCTCCTTAAAGTGAGCGTTTACTTTAGCATTTTTCTTTATGTAGTTAGAAATAAATAAATTTTTCAGTGAAGTTTTTTCTTTGAATAAAGCAACTTTTGGATCATTGGCTATTTTTCATGAAGCTTGTGCTACTAAGGTTTTTTTGTCAAGTTGAGATGTTTTCACAGGATATGGAAACCAGAGATTCTGGGGTTCTCATATGCTCTCCTTGCATAAGAGACTAGATCGAGCACACGTCCCGCAATTGGAGCCAGATGTTATCCACTTATTTGTACCATAGTTGGATTAGTTGAGGAGCCGCCAGTTGACAAACATGATAAATGTTTGATTCCAGTGTATCAGATGATCCGCCTTTGTGTCTAGCCTGTTTTGGCTAGTCAGTTTTTTGTTTGAATAATTATGACCATGGCCCCGCGGGGTTTGTAATAAAATGTGCTAGTAGGGTGTTTTGAGTGGTTCGGTCTCCTAAGACGTAGAATTTCAACTAAGATATTCCAGGGAGTTTTTTGCCCTTGACAATTATGCTTTTCCTATAGTTGAGTATAATTGACGAGGTTTTCTCCCGCTTCCTCCAAAGCTGGAATGCCCGATTTTGAATTCTGGGCCTTGGGGGGTTATTAGAGCCCAACTGAATATATATAAACCTAATAGACATTGTTAGAATAGAGCATGGTCATGTCCTCAGTCACTAGGACCCTCTGAAAAATTTCCGAAATTTTTTTTACCGGAAGCGTCAAAATTTTTATTTTTTAATTGTTTAATTTTTCCTAAGTTTTTAATTAAAATTTTTCCATAATTTAAATGGAAAAATTCAATTTATAATAAGTCGGTCATCCGAAACCCGAATTCAATGATTTAAGGCTCTAACCTTAAGCCAAAAATCATTCTTGATCAACTAGCCAGCCAGATCCAAGTTTCAGAAGTTCATTCGGCCTCATAATTAATAATTTCTCAAAAAAGTCATTTATGGAGAAATTATTAATTAAAATATTAAAAATGAATATTTTGGAGAAAATCAAAAACTCTCCAAAATTAACCAAATTGAATAAAATAAAAGGCTAAATGACATGGCACGAAGCATTTATGATGATTCCAATCAATATCGGTCCGTTTCAGATCAAGTATCGGAGTGTAGAAGTTGAACTATCAGTCAAAAATTTGCCCTCTTTGGTCAAATCCGTTTTTGGTTGAAGTGTGGGTTATCTATTGGTTGGGTGATCATTACGAGGGAGAATGAGCCACCTCACCCCCCCTCATTACTCCAGCACTCAGTTACAACTCAGTTGCAGCTCAGTTCAACTCCAAATCATCATGCCGAGCTCATTCAATTACTCCGGTGTTACTCTTAGTCCGGATTTAGGGATTTGAGCCCTATTTTCTTTCCTTTTTGTATAAATAGAGGCTCTTTCAACTCTATCAGCGGTGGAACTTTTGTGGCAGAGTTACTCTGTAGAAATTGTATCAGGATTTGCTTTGAATTTTTAATAAGAATTTCGACTTTGGAGGTCTATGAGCTCTTGCATGTGGTATACATTTCATGGTTGAGGTGACATTGCTTCTAACCCTTTGCTTTTAAATACTTTGAATGAGATCAATTTTGTTTTGTTAAAGCTCAAGAGGGCCACGGTTGGCACGGTAGGGTGATCATTTGAAGTTCCAAGTTGATTATTTATGCAAAGTAAATTAGAATCTTGATGAACATGAGTAGTCAGTAATACGTAGTGTTGATCTTGATTTAATTCTCTTAGCATACTTTCATATGATTTGATCTCACTTTGTGTTTGAGTTTTGGTGTTATTAGGTTTCACAGGTTGAAGAAGGGCGTGACTTCAGCTACATCTAGCCCAAGCTTCAAGCAACCTCTTTGTTTTAACACTTTGTGATTACAGGACCTACACAGATCGTATTCTTCTCTTACAAAAGAAAGCTGGAAACTTCTCTTCCGCTCTTGTGTTCCATCCACAAGAACCCCTTCTTCTTTACTCTTTCCTTTTTCTTGTTTTGCATTGCTTAAGAAGTAGATCCACACTTTCATTGCTTACATTTAGATCTGTCTTCTTTAGGCTTTGTTAGATCTAGTATTATTCATTAGATCTAGGAAGAAGTTTGTACTTTCCATGCAAAATTTCCAAAATATTTCTAAGTAGAAAAAAAATTTCCAAATTTTTTTTTTGTTAGCATTGTCTTTCCTATCACTTTTTAGTATTGTTAGCTTGCTGGTTTTTTTATTTTTGTGACAGGTACAGCAGAAGTGCTAGCGAAAAATTGAAGATTCAAGGCTTAAAAAAGACCCATTATCCCCCTTTCTTCATTCCCCTTTCTCAGCTCAATCCGGAAGCCTTCCAAAGATAGGAAAAGAGGCAAAAGGCATCAAAAGAAAGGCATTGTAAAGAATTAATAAAAGAGCAAGTGGGATTAAGGCTCCCACAACCCACTTCCCCCATTTGGGGGAAGCCTATATCACTATTGTCCATATTTCATTTTCTTTCAATTTGCTTTATACCTGCAAAATAAATAAATGGTGAAAGTAGAATAGGGTAATCAATTTCAATTTGTTAAAGAGCTTAGTTAGATTTGATTTCATTAGTATATTCTTGTTAGTTTCCTCTTATGCAATCTGTTCTCATGCTAGATTAGGGTTGGTTTCATTTTTGCTTGCATAAAAGTTATCAGAAAAGAAAAATTTGTTTGATTAACTGAAAAGTGAAGTAAAATGTCTCTCTGATTATTTACTTAGTTAATGCATTGCTTCTTTACTTTCTGATAGAGTTTTGCTTACCCCCTTGCTTTCCCGATTAGGGCCCTAAAAAGCCTAAAAGAGACTCTTTGATGGTTTAGATCTTTATGTTTCATTTTCTTTTAAGTTTAACGATTTAATTAAGTCTCTTGAACTTGCAGTAACACAAGTCAAAAGCACTCTCTATCGGAGAGCATTCTTAGAACTGCATACCCCTGCATTAGGCATCTTAGATTAGCTAAGTCTCTTGAACCACTGTCATAAGACGGGGTCAAGAGTGCTCTCTGTCAGAGAGTCTTAATCAATTGATTTAATAAAATTTGCAAGACAGACACCCTAATTAATTAACTTCGTTCTCTCCTTGTCGGAGTATGCTCTGACCGACCTCAAAATTGGAGTACCCAGAAACGGCACTGGATCTCTGATCTCTAATCTTGCAAGAGTAACTTAATAAAAAACCCTATAACCAATGCACCGGCGTTGTAGGGAATTTTCTAAAGTACTTCCTAGTAGAGGAGCCGGAAACCCCGCTATCTAAGCTTCTTAGCTAGCTGCTCAATCTTTGCGATACCAGCCTGGGATACTGGGCAGGCCCGACATGTCTTCAACAGAGTGAACTAGGAATATTCTCCCGGCCTTTATGACAAACCTTCGTTGACACCCTAATCAAGAGCACATAAAATTCTTAAAACCTACCAAGAGCACTCGCACAACCTGATATTCACTAGTTTGGTTTCTAGACTTGTTATTTAAATCTTTGTGCATTTCAGTATCTTGACTCCATAAGGCACTGGGCCTTCTTAATCTGCATAATTAGTTTATTTCAATCAGTTGTCTGTGGCCTGTTTTAATTCCTATTTGTGAAGGCATAATTAACTAAGTCTGGAATCATTACTTATCTTTTAATCTCTTGTTAGCAACGTGGATTGCTTTGATTTATGTGTCATACTCAAAATAAATAAACACCTTTAATCAAATAACTCCTAAACAACACCCATCCGCATCCGGCAACCAATTAAAACACTTTAACCACATTGAGCCTTAGAAAACTCTTTATTAGGGACTACCCCCCTTGGCTTCGTTAGGAGTTAGCCTAAACGGAGGAGCTAGGAGTAGGTGACAGTACCTAGCTCTGTGCTTGTCCCCAAGGTCACACCTCTCCCACTTTCCTAAGTGAGGAAACAGCTTTCATTAAATTTCTGTTGCTGGTGTGCAATCGGCGGACAACACAGTCCTTGAATCTGAGTGTCCTGAGACTCAGTCCTGACATGGGAGAGTATAATAGCCCACTACCAAAATAATGATCTGTCAAAACTACTCATCTCATATGTAAGAGATCTAGCTGAAAAATGTACTATATCTGAAAAATAGAATATGGTAGCCTAGCTACTATATATGTGATAACATCTGGCTCCAGCTGAGACAAGTGCTCTGTTGAAAAGAGCGCTTGAGAACCTCAGAATCTCTGGTCCTCGTACTCTGCTTCTCGCATCCTCGATTAATCCTTCCAGCTCTGCAACCGCTACCAAAATGTCACCGAAAAATAGAATATGGTAGCCTAGCTACTATATATGTGATAACATCTGGCTCCAGCTGAGACAAGTGCTCTGTTGAAAAGAGCGCTTGAGAACCTCAGAATCTCTGGTCCTCGTACTCTGCTTCTCGCATCCTCGATTAATCCTTCCAGCTTTGCAACCGCTACCAAAATGTCACCGACTACCTGCAGCATGTCCAGAGCTATACCAAACTCACAGACCAATCGTCAAAACAATATGTGGATAAAAATAAAGTACTGAAAACAAGCATGCATAAAACTGAAAAGCAAAAAATAAATCTAATCTATAACCATAACTTTCAAGAAAAGTTTGATTTTTTATTATGCAAGATAACAAAAATCAAAACTATACTAAGAGCTTCAAAGACGAGCTTCAGGCAAAGATGCAAGATTCTACACTAATGCCGGGAAAGGCTTATTCATCCTACCTACCCTACTCTAACCAATTTAGACAAGTGTTAGGTAAAATCATAAATCCAATGCAACCACTTGCTGAACGGACCTATTGAGCTTTCTTTACAGTTAATGATACAACAAATCAAAGATGGCTTGTGAGCAATGTGAATGAAAATTGAAGCCATTATAACTTGTTGTTTGAAAATTAAAGAAAGATATGGATCAAGAGAAATGAAATCATGCCAAGGTCGGCCCTAGTCAAACTGGCAAGTCAGCCCTAGTGATTTTCCACTAGGAAAATCAGTATTAATAGGAGGCACCCCTCCTCATTATTACACACATTCACAGCTACTCACTTAGACAGAAAAGGTGCGCTCCAGCAGCCTAGGAGAGTGTTTTCTGGGGTTATATCTGCGAGAAGCATTTTCTCTCTCTTCTTCTCTCTGTTCTCAGAAGTTTATTATCTCTATACGAAGGTTTGTTGGGTTTTACCCGATTGGGTTTCCAAGGATAAATTCTTGCGTTATTTGTTTTTGTGCTTTATCTTTCTTCTAGAAATCCTTAGTTTATTTGCAAATAAGATATACTGCTATAATCTTGTAAAAAGTAACAATCACCTCCCCAAATGGGCCTTGTTGCCCACCTATTTCGACTAGGTGGCAACCCCATGTACATGAAGATGTACATAATTGTACAAGTTGTACCTTGGAAAAATCTGAGGATTTTTTCACTCCTGCAGGGCTATTGCCCCTTTGTAAAACGAAATGTCCGCTCCCCTGCGTGGGAAAATTAATGTAATTTTATGTGCTAGTGTGGGTCATATGATACGAATGCCACACCATGGAATTGGTTGTTAGGGAAGTCCCCTCATCGAGTGTTTTTCCCTTTCCAATTGATCTTGTTGTGTAAATGAGTTTAATCGGTTTGGTTTTCACTCAAAATCCTCCAAAGTGGTGACGGGCGTTCTACCAGTCAAGTCCATGAGGTGGCTAAGGCTTCAAAGAGTGATTCATGACCATGCTAGACATTTGTATAGAGTCTTGAGGAGTTTCGTGGTGTTGTTGTATTTTTATTTATTTTTTTTGGTTAATTAATTTCACCCCTTGGTGATTAATTAACTCAATTTCTTGTGTAATAATGTAATTGCTCAAGCACTGGCATTTTGTAATAGGGGCTATGAATGCAAAGTTAATTGCTATGAAACCCCCTAAGCCACTGTTTCGAGTCCCATGTCATTCTGATGAGTGGTTGAGGAGATAGACCATTTTGTCTAAGCAAGGTCTATTTTTCCTAGGGAATTAATTAATTTCCCTAAGTCAAAATTCACATTTTTTTGATTTTGAAGTAAAAAATCAAAAAAATGCCATGGTAATTGGGCTTGGGGGTTCCTAAGCCTAGGAAAATTTATTCCAAAGTTTTCCACCCCCCCATGGCCTAGATATTAATTTTTCAAGTTATTTTTTAATTTTTCCTAAGTCAAAATTGGAAAAATTTTAAAAATTAAATTGAGAATTTTAATCTAAGGTGAATTAATTTTAGCCTAAGTCTAAGGTTAAAAAAATAATTTTGGGATGGCTAGACTCCAAGTCAAAACCCTCATCAAATAAGGAGGCGCTACCATCAAATAGTGGGCGTCATATTAAAGATGAGGCATCATGCTATGGTGAAGGCGCTAGTATAATGAAGAGGAGCCGCTAAATATAATGGAGGGCGGCCATATTAATGAGGGCGCTAACCATAAAATAGAGGAGGCGCAAGTTTTGAAGAAGCACCACGTTTTTAAGAGGGCGCTCTATTTAGTAGGAGCGCTAGTCATGTTTAAAGGGGCGCTACATCATTTTTGGAGGGCGCTAAACTTGGAGACTCCACCAAATAAGAGGAGCGCTAGCTACATAATGAAGACGTCCCCAATATGGTGAAGGCGCTAGCCATTAGAGGAGCGCTAACTACAATTGGAGACACCCAATTTAGTGGACGTCCAGCCAAAATAGAGGGGGGCGCCTCAGTGGGCCTACTTTATTTTTATTTAAAACCCTAAAAGCTCATCTAAGGGTTGGCATTAAGTCAAAGACCTAGATCTAAAGGTGAATATTACTGGAAGCATGGATCAAGCTTTTGGGCCGTTGATTAAAAATTAATCTAAGGGTGTGGATTAATTGAGAAGAATGGAAAGTCAAATACCTAGATCTAGTGGTGGAGATTAAACCCTAGATCTAGATCTAATCTCAGCCATTGAGCTTCAAAGGGTTGGGGTTTGCCTCAACTATATAATGAGGGTCTCACTCCCTCATTCAACATGATCTCTCATGCTATTGTTATGCTGCCGAAAATTTCTTCTTACTCTCTCATATTTTCTTGCTACACTTTGTATTGAAGCTTTGCCCTAGTTGGGCCATTAAATAAAAAAATTCTTTGGAGGGACATTGTGCTTCATTTCATGATCCATTACTTGTGAGGTAACTTGTGTATTTTTCTAGTTTTTTGCATTATTGTATTAGTCTAGTTAGCTCTCCACGAAGTATTTTGTGGAGAGATTAGAGAGTAAAAGTGTTTTTGCTTTCTTTTGTGAATGATTTGACATCTTCTTTCAAAGTATTTTGCAAGAACTGTTGGATATTCATCACTAGCCTTACGATAGTTTGCAGATTTAGACTTTTGTAGGTTGTCCAAGCAAGGAGATCTCTCCAAGGGTGTTATTTCGGCATATTTTAAATTCGGCCATTGACTTCCAGCCTTCCTGAAAAAGGGTTTTATTCACTGTATAGTGAATATAACCCTTGTTTTAGGGCCCCACCCTATTATATATTAGTTAGGGCTTTTATTTCTGCTATTTAGACATTGTTTAGGTGGCTGGAAACTCATTTTCCAGCCCTCTAAATCTCATATTTCTGCCATATTTCACATTCAGATTTTTCTGTAAATTTGTAGATTTTTAT
>LPNX010840426.1:260066-297713 GCA_001517045.1 Pseudotsuga menziesii | reverse complement strand
CTTAGGTAATTAAAATAATTTTCTTTTCTTGTACTACAATCCACACATTTTATTTTCCAAGTCCAAGATCAAATACCGGCATCTCCCATAAGGGATACAGCTTGGTTGATTTTGTTGATCGCTTTAAAATAAACATTGCATGCTAGTCACCCAGATAAAATTTACTCCTAAAACTTACCAACAATAACTTCCCACATCCTGCTCCTCTACTCGGTTATCACCCTTCGGGGTACTCCGAGATACGACCAGGGGACAGGGAAGTCTTAGTTTAATAGGCATCCATCTAGTAATTTTCCGGTTGATTAAAAACAGTGACCTCGGAGGCGACTTGGGGTAGTAGACCGTGGGGGGTCTCTAGGCGCTTTGACGTCCTCCTTGTTGAGCACCAGGCCATTGGGGTTTGACCTGTGAGCTACGGGTGGGCTTGTTCCCACTTTGTTGAGCGCAACAGCACTCCCTCTTCAATTTGAGGAGAACTAGATCGGGGTAGTCACACCACCGATTCTGAAACTTAAATCCAAGAAGAAAAACTTTATTAAAATTAACTAAAATAAACCAAGAGACATTGCAAAACCGGTTTCACAACACTCTTTTATTTCAGCACGCTTTCACTCCAGCATTGCACTACAATTCTTTACTTTCAGTCTTATTTTACTTTTCAGTTACATTTACTTTCAGCTATACAATCATTATGTGGTGAATGCTTAACTGCTTAAAGTTTTTTTTCATTTTTAAATTTACTGTTGGTTTAATAAACTTCACTCACAGCATTTTTCTGCCATATTGTAAATCTGGTTCATTGTCCATATTGGTAAATCATCTATACATTGTTTAATGTTTTATTTCCTTACTGTTTATAATTACATCGTTTATTCATTTATTTCATTGTTAAGCACCGAAGCTATAGTTTAATCACAGATTAAATCTCAAAATTTATTTGTAAAGTTTATAAAGCCGTAATCTATCTTTTGACTCCATTATTTAGGCACTGGTTTAAAGTAAAAGGTTGACTGTCATTTAAATCTTGCATATTGCATCAGTCTGATTGTCATCTCTCAGAACCTTAGCCTTAGTCTTAATAAAAGATCCCTTTAATTAAATTATAATTAATTAATAAATCTGGAACTTAGCTTTCCTGTAGGGACTACCCCCCTTGGCTCTGTTGGGATCTTGCCTAAACGGAGGAGTTGTGGACTGTGGTGACAATGGTCCCCAGCTCTCACTTGCCCCCAAGGACACACATAGCAGGTTGTGACTTTCCTGTATCTTAAAGTGTGAATTAGGCGGCAACAGGCCCGTCATTTAGAAGCCCTAGATCAGGGTTTCCAACCATTTGAAAAGGAGTCTTGAATGACTACTCGAAAGTTTCTAATGACTGCTCATTTCCTTGTTTGTTGTGTTGCCATGACCAACTCTCTGTTGTTTTTGTGCTTTATCTTTCTTCTAGAAATCCTTAGTTTATTTGCAAATAAGATATACTGCTATAATCTTGTAAAAAGTAACAATCACCTCCCCAAATGGGCTCGTCATTTAGAAGCCCTAGATCAGGGTTTCCAACCATTTGAAAAGGAGTCTTGAATGACTACTCGAAAGTTTCTAATGACTGCTCATTTCCTTGTTTGTTGTGTTGCCATGACCAACTCTCTGTAGCATTTGAGCTCCGCAACCTATGGCCTAGTGAGATCTTCATCTACGAAGATCCTGCTGGGAAGAGAGAACAACTTTCACCTAGCTCCGAGGACTAAAATTCGATCAGTAATAGTCCTAAACCTGAAGAAGACAGTGGACTTCTAGCCAAGCCACGCTCTGTCAAGGGCCACATCAAAGTGGTCAAGGGTATCCTGAAGGAACATGGTCGCAACCTCCATAGGGTCTAGAGATAGATGAGACAAGGGGAGATCCGACAGACAGGTGATGGATCACGATGAAGCAACCAGCAGACAGGTGACGGATGGAAAGATCACAGTGGAGGATGGTGACACGCAGAGCATTCAAAACACACGTCACGGTGGAGTCCCGTAAACAATCACGAGGGGCGCCCAGGGAAACGCAGTACGTGGAGCAAACAGAGCACGCAGAGCAGCTAGAAGAAAACAATTCGTGGAGCACGCGGAGTAGCTGGACGAACACAATTCATGGAGCACGCGGAGTAGCTGGAAGAACCCAGCTCAATAGTCGCGATGTAGTCGCAATCAACCAGCAACAGGCTAAAAGACCTGGAGATAGATAGTTAAGGATCAACCTTAGATGATACATAATCAAAGATAACATATCCTTTTTATAAACTTAGAAGAAACAAATTGGTTTGACTTAGGATAGGTAATAACGGTAAAGTGGTCGAATGAAATAATAAAATAAAACCATAAAGTTAATTTAAAAGAAAAGGTCATAAGGTAATAAGGTTCATAAAAGGTCCTTTTTTTTTTTTTAATGTATCCATAACAATAAATGGTCCACTGGTCCTTTAATAAACTATAAGGTAAATACACTTAAGATAAAAATCCATAAAGTAGGAGTCATCATAATCAAAGGTGCACACAAGTAAGAGTGTTAGGAGCAAGTAGGGTAGAGGACCAAGTGTCAACCAAGAGGGTTACAACAACCCACATACGACAGGATAAGGTGAACTATAAAAGGTGGACAAACGACTCCTTTAGGACCAACAAGACCAGAAGACTTTTCTCTCTCTCAAGGTACATTGTTTTATATATTTTTTCATCACTGTAAAAGGGAAAGATCCAAACAAATGGTACAATCCTTAGGTCCTCAACAATGCTCCTAAGGGTTAGGTGCCAGGGACATCGTCAAAGGGTGGCCAGTCCCTTGAGAAGCAACCTAGCAATAACCGATTAGGAGAGGGACATCATTATCTTCCATTCTTAAAGAATTCCTTTCAGCCCTAGGCTGAGTTTCAGTCTCAGACTGAATCATGTTGATCAACCCCTGGACCCTAACCGGGTCCTCCATTCTTCTCGAGAATGGTCCTCAGTACTAAGCTGAGCTTCAGTACCACACTAAAAGTTGATCAACTACCTGCAGGACTTACTGGGACATCAAGTCCTAGGGCCCAAACCAAAATATGTCTCTACCTCTACCTGCAAGGTCTACTTGGACATCGCCTCCCTAGTCCTAGACCAGAATACCCTAGAGGCACATAGGGGCCCTAACCACATGCTAGGGGCTTTGCCATGGCATCAACCTGTTTAGTCCTAGACCAAGAACCCCAGGAGACTACTGGGGGCCCTAGGGTACCTTCTAGGGTCTTACTCTGCCCTAGTCAACTGAATAGGGTACCATCCTCTCTGAGAATGGGTCTCACAACTGCACTAACTTTAACACTCCCTCTCAGCAAGAGGGACATTCTCAGCACATCGATAACATACTGCACCCTTACATGGTGATAACTTATCTCGATGTCTTTCATCCTATCATCAAATACAGGGTTTCTTCAGAGATTCAAATAGCTCTCCATCTCAGCAGGAAGCATGAGCTCATAGATCCTCTTGGAAGTTATAGCTGACTTCCTTTGATAGCTGAGAACCACTTTCCACAAATCATCTTTCCAAATCGGTTGTTTAGCTGACTCCCCATAATGAGAGTAAACTGAATCAGCGACATGGCTCTCACTGGAGCAATCTTGAAGATTTTCAATATACTTCTTAAAGAGATCAAAATAAGGCTTCTTGGCCTTCTCCCTCTGCTTCTCTAAGCGAGAAGTCTTATAAGCTTCAATCTCTGAGTCACTGGAGGACTTATGTAAGATCACACTTTCACTTTTTGCAACCCCGCTTGGTTGGGGACTAGAGAGTATAGTTATCTCCCTCTTGATCTCTGAATCTTGACTGGGGTATAAAGCTTTAACAACATGTCCTGAGACCTTATAGAGGTCACCTTCACGAACTCCAATCACAATGGCTGAATTTATACTTCTACCTTTAGCCCATATCAAAACCTTTCCTTCTGAGAAAGTTACAAAGAACCCCTTGTCTTCTAAAACTGTTACTGAAATAACATTCTTGTTTAGACCAGGAACATAAAAAATTTCCCCAAAATTAATCAATGTACCTAAATCAAGTTGTATGTTGGTTGAACCAACCCCTTTAATGTCAAAGTACTTCCATCTCCAAGTTCCACTTTCTTGTGGAACTGCTTGGCCTTGATAGTTGCCAGGGTCTTCTTGAATCCAGTCATATGCTTGGTGGCTCCACTGTCTATCCACCAGGAATCTGATAGGTTGGGGATGGAACTTGAAAGTGTTGAAGCCAAGTAATATTCTTTTCCTTGATCTAGGTTCTTGGTCTCAACCCTTGACCTCTTTTGCTGAGGTTGCTCTTCTTCTGTAGCAACTGAAACATGATGTTTCTTTCTATGACAATTTTTGTTAGATAATTTTCTACACTCCCATGCATAATGACCAAGCTTACCACAGTTATAACACTTAACCCTTGATTTAAAAGAATGCTTACCTCGAGGTTCCTTACAATTGTCCTTGTGTGGTGGGGGATTCTTTCATTTCTTTGTTTTGATGACTAGAGCTTGATTCTTATGAGGTAGTGACCTGGATCTACTCTGGATCCTACTTTCTTCATCTAAACAATCATACCACAACCTTTCGAAGTTTGGCTAAACCTCTCTTCCATTTATTGAAGCCAAGAATGTCTCCCAAATTGTAAGAAGCCCATCGAACACTGTCTGCACAAGATCATCATCTTCTACTTTATCTCCAATGGCCATGGGTTGATCTCTTATTTGAAAGATTCTGGAAAAGAAGGTTGCAACAGTCTCATCCTTCTCCATCTTAAGTGATCTAAGTTGCTTCTTCAAGGCTCTTCTCTGAGTAGGAGCTTTCTTCTCATATAAGTTAGCTAGAGTATCAAGGCATTCTATGGATGTCCTTAAAGGAGCTAACACAACCATCAGATTATCTTTAACTGAGTCAAAGATGACTCTCTTTGCCTTGGCTTGCTTCCTCTTGAATGTTGCTCTTCCTTGGGTTGTAGTGGGCTCTTCAACAACTCTAGTAACCAATTCATCTAGATCACTTTCTTCTAGGATATTTAGAACCCTATCCTTCCATGCATTGAAGTTGGAGGCTCCCTCAAGCCTATCTTCGGATTTTATTGAAGGAGTAATCATCTTAACCTTTACTTGTCAATCTTGAAGAGTAAGCTTCTGTAAGATATAAATCTTATCTTAGGATCGATGTAGTTTTTGTTGCCTACAAAATAGAGTTAGCTATAGCCTAAGCTCTGATACCATGTTGAAATTTAAAGGTTAGATTGACAATAATACCGCTTAATAAAAATTTGAACTATAATAAAACATAATTTTCATCTCTTTCGACTTAACGCTCCATTTGGTCACTACGTCAAGGTTGGTCCTCGAGAATCATCAAATACAGTGTACAATAAACTAATAAATCTCAAATGCCATGTACCGTAAAATCATAAAATAATGTACAGGAGAAACTAAGGAATCCTAACCATCATTTGGATCCGCCTTATACTCAGATATTTCTGATTCTGATCTTGTCACCGAAGGGACAAGTCAATCTAGGTAAACAAATTGTGTACCTTGAGAGAGAGTTCAGGTAGAAGTAAACAGACCTCAGATTCTTCAATCAACTTAGCAGCGTAGTCATACTGACAAGAGGCACACAGTGATGCTGTTGATACATTCATGTCAAGGTAAATCACGTTGAGCAATACAAATAAGAAGTCACGCTAGTGTATACACAACCAAGATAGGATAGAGACCACAGATATATGAGGAGCCACACAGGTGTAAATAAACCACACTAGGATAGAAACCGTAATCGCGTTGGTGCAAACACGCTGGAGGAATAGACTTAGACATGGTGGAGGATGGGAATCCCACGCAACATTCACCGTGGGAGGTCCCATAGAAACAATGATAGAAGATAGTCAAATGCGGATTACACATATAATCACAGTGGACAGAACAATCACGCTGGCACCCACAGTCGCGCTGGGGCCCATAATCACGACAAAGAATGCAGACGGATTGGTCATGCTGGATCTCGCAGTCACGCTGGAGCGTTCAGACAGATCGGTCACGGTGAAGTCCGTAATCACGCAGGGGCGAGCAAACAGATCGGTCACGGTGGAGCCCGCAATCCCGCAGGAGCCCGTAATCACGGTGAAGCAGTTGGCATACAGGTGATGGATCACAGTGAAGCAGCCGAGAGACAGGTGATGGATGGAAAGATCATGGTGGAGGATGGTGACACGCAGAGTAATCAAAACACACGTCACAGTGGAGTCCCGTAAACAGTCACGAGGGGTGGCCAAGGGAACCCAGTTCGTGGAGCAGACAGAGCACGCAGCGCAATTGGAAGAAAACAGTTCGTGGAGCACGCAGAGTAGCTGGAAGAACCCAGCTCAACAGTCGCAATGGAGCCACAGTCAACTAGCAGCAGGATTAAAAACCCGAAGATAGATAGGTAAGGATCAACCTTAGATGATACATAATCAAAGATAACATATCCTTTTCATAAAGTTAGGAGAAACAAATTGGTTTGACTTAGGATAGGTAGTAACGGTAAAGTGGTCCAATGAAATAATAAAATAAAACCATAAAGTAAATTTAATGGTCTTATAAGAAAAAGGTCATAAGGTAATAAGGTTCATCAAAGGTCCTTTTAAAAAAAAAAACAAAACAAAAACAAAAAGTAACCATAACAATAAATGGTCCATTGGTTCTTTAATAAACCATAAGGTAAATACACTTGGGATAAAAATCCTTAAAGTAGGAGTCTTCATAATCAAAGGTGCACACAAGTAAAAGTGTCAGGACCAAGTCTCAACCAAAAAGGGTCACAACAACCCACATACTCACAGGATAAGGTGAACTATAAAAGGTGGACAAACGAATCCTTTAGGACCAGAAAGACCAATAGACTTTTCTCTCTCTCAAGGTACATTGTTTTATATATTTTGTCATCACTATATATGGGAAATATTCAAACAAATGGTACAATCCTCATGTCCTCAACACTGCTCCTAAGGGTTAGGTGCTAGGGACATCGTCAAGGGGTGGCAAGTCCCTTGAGAAGCAACCTAGCAATAACCGATTACGAGTGGGGACATCATTATCTTCCATTCTTAAAGAATGGCTTTCAGCCCTAGGCTGAGTTTCAGTCTCACACTAAATCATGTTGATCAACCCCTGGACCTTGACCCGGTCCTCCATTCTTCTGGAGAATGGTCCTCAGTTCTAAGCTGAGCTTTAGACACAGACTGAAAGTTGATCAACTACCTGCAGGACTTACTGGGACATCGCGTCCTAGGTCCCATACCAAAATATGTCTCTGCCTCTACCTGCAAGGTCTACTTGGACATCGCATCCCTGGTCCCAGACCAGAATACCCTAGAGGCACATAGGGGCCCTAGCCACATGCTAGGGGCTTTTCCATCGCATCATTCTGCTTGGTCCTAGACCAAGAACCCCAGGAGACTACTGGGGGGCCTAGGGTACCTTCTACGGTCTTATTGTACCCTAGTCAACTGACTAGGGTACCATCCTCTCTGAGAATGGGCCTCGCAGCTGCACTAAATTTAACAGTGGACAATGTGAAAGAGAGGTTCAACAGACTATTTAAGGCTAGTCTGAGATATAGTATATTTACTGCAGCAAAACATATAGTACATTATTCAGTGATCAGTGGTTGGGCATCAATAAAATTACATGGACCATCATACTGCTAACAGCTCCCAAGTTATTGCCTACAGCTACAAAAATTGCTAGATTCATTTTAAGAGCCACTAAGGCTAGCGACCTGAAGGAAGTTGCTCTGGTTACTGGTAATTACATTACATATACAATGGGCCTTTGATACTACTAACAGGAGAAGCTGTCTGAGTGTCTCCAACCTGTGCCTCATAGAACCTGTTGTGGATTCTCACGATTAATAACCATTAGAATCCACTTAACACCAAAACTGTTTTCTGAGCCTTGATATCCATCACACCATGAGCTGCTTTATGACAGGCTAGGAAGAAGCTGAAAGACCAGTCAGAGGCATTTTAAATCACAGAACTGCCTTATGTTTGGTCCATGACATAGTAGCAGTAAACAGAAGAAAATTTTTAGAAATGGCATATTGGTTACTTTTCTGAGTTTGCAATTTTGTAAAACCATTTGTTTCTGCTAAATTATAGATGAGTTATTGTAGATGCCTTGACCTTAAACCACACACATTATAAAATGCAATTAAAATGAAACCTAAATCTCATGGTGCCCTTGTAACAGTAGAGTTTATCAACTATGCTCTTTGGAAACCTCATACCATTCAACTTTTATCATTGAAGCCTAATGCTTACGTAATCAATTGGATAGAGCATACCCAGCACTTGCTTCATTTGTGTCAAGGCTACATCTAATAGTTTGAGGCTTTGAGCATATTTCATTTTGTTCAGTTGCTCAATTGACTCGTTTTAAGATAGTTCTTCAAGGTGACTAGTGCAATTGCAATTTTAATTCTCTTTTAATCCTATTGGATTTTACCATGCTTTTTGTTCCATCATTTTCCACTTTTTCCCAGATATGGCTACTATGGTCCACATGAATGCTCGTTGTCTTGTTATGGGGCACTTAGGAGTTTATCTCATGTTGTCTCATTCAAGAGTTCTGCACTTGTAAATCTTGACATAAGTGTTATTTCTGTAGATCATTCTACACTTCATTACATATGTATGATTATGATGATACCGAAGGAAAGTATAATAGCCAGTGTAATTTTGTTTCCTCTTAAAAGTTATGAATCATGAACATACTTTTAGTGTGCAAGAAATGTGCCATTAATGCCACCTGCTTTCACACTAAAGCTTGTAAATTTTGCTACGGACTGAATCTGACTTGCAAATAAAGCAATTATGATTTAAATTTTACCAGAATCTGTGGTGAAGTTCTGTTCTGCAGCCCAAGACTGCAACCTGCCACCATATGTTAAAGCCTCCAGAAATCTGTCTGAAATACCTGTCCCACTCATGTTCAACATTTGAAGATTTCTCATCCCTGCTCCATTAGTACAAATTATCTCATTTTCACTCTGCAGTTATATTATCCAAAAAATCTATACAAGCTTTTCAAATTAGCATATCTAATTATAAATCACAAAAATCAAACTTTTCATGGCAGAAAATGTACAACTTAAAGCTAGGTAGAAACCTGGAATAAAGTACGAGGCCCATGCATCCGTTATCATATAGACATTCTCCAGATCAAGACACCTTAACTGAGGCAATTCTGGAAAACAATAAAACAATTCAACAATAGGTACTTCGAAATTTACAATATCTAGTACGTAATGTGCAGTATTTGAAGTCAACTTCTTCCATGCAACAATTTCAATCTCTTGATGATTACTTACTTGCAGAATGGAACTTCTACAGTACTACTGCTTTTGTAATCTAGGTTCTAAGGATGAAATCACATAAAAGAAATGACATGAAATTAAAATTTCTCTCAAGATAAATTTTAGCAGTTTATAATAAGAGAATTTGATAACCAACTTCAAATCATTTCCTCTCACCATTGTTTGGATTACCCCCATTCATGTCATATTTACAAATATATAGAAAGGTGTCAGGATGCAATAACTTGATTAGAAATAAGGGCACGCTCTACTAGAGCAAAGCAAATTTCTTGTTAAGATATTTACTTTCAGCAGCTTTGGAGCCATGGTCCAAAAGAATAATGATTTTGGAAGTTTAACCAGTTTGGATGGTAGAAATTCTTAAATGTCTGCCAAGCGATGAGCGTCAAGCAGTTTCTCTAAAACATGACCAACGGGAATCAAAAGGCAGATTAGAGGAAGCTCTTTCTTTCGCTCTACCATTAACATATAATTCTAAATAAAGGTAAGGATCTGTTTTAAGGAAAGGATATAAATGTCTTGGAGATATAAAAACATAGGGGAGAATTTTTTAGTTCCATGTATTTTTCTTCCTTGGCATTGCATGTATTTTCTTTTAAAATTATGGACAGCTTCTACAATAAGAGATGTGTTATCACACAGAAATTTGCACTTCCTCGTAAACTAAGGCAGTCCTGATAACATTAGAAATCAAGCCATTGTCACCTCACTTGACCTCTTTCACTCCAAAGTCAGTACTTGCTAACTTCAGGGCGTTATCATTAAGTGATCTAAAATAGACTACAAGTCAATAAACAATTAGAAGTACCTTACAACCAATAAAATATTGTTGTTTTGTCTGTAAACTGCAATTTGTTACCAACTAAGTTGCACCTAGTTGGACTTTCAGGCAAGCTGCTAAAGTTTGAACAAGCACACTTGTTCATGATCAGAATTCAGAAGTCTGCCAAGTTTTTTCTGGGATATTTTTCAAAAAAAAATTGTAACACATGTTCATACCTGTAATATCCCGAATATTGATATTCTACTGATACTGTGTATAATGCTAACTCGTACACTTAATCTTGTGCAAACATACAGAATAACTATGCATGCAAATTTGCCATGCAAAAATACCCTAAAATATAGCTGAATTAGGGCTACGGTTTGCAGAAAGGAATTTAACACTTACCACTGATAACTCGGCTGATAATACTCCTGAGATAGGTTGCATGCATAAAGTGCCAAATAGGTATCAATGCTACCTTCTGCTGCTCATGCCCAGTTGCACACGTTTGCACCCCTCAGACTGAAGGTGACATTTTTTATGGAGGAGTGACCTATAGGTGTTGAGATTTGGCCAGGATGTAGCTATGCCCGTACCGGAGAGAATGACCGAAGCATGCAAGGATTCTGACCTCTCCAAGAGCCCTAGCGAATTGGTTTACCAGTATGGTGCTTGTTGTCGCTCGAAACTGGCACGCGGGTGCTGAAAGCCCAAACTGCGGGCGCGCCGGCCCGGCGACAACCTCTCGAGAGAGAGGCCAATGTCACCACACCTTCTCTCTCCTCGCTTCAAACTGGCTCTTCTCCAGCTCTAAGGGGGTTTCCCTAAGTTAGGATCACTAAGGCAGGTGCAGCTGAGGGCAGGGTGATCTGAAGAGGCTGCCCTAGAGAAACTCGAGTAGCAGAAAGGAAAATAAGTCGGACTGATGGGCAGGAATGGAAGGGAGGATCAGTCCTCGAGGGAAAGGCCAGTGCCAGTATCAGAAGGGCGAATGGAGTCCGAAGGGGGACTCAGAAAGGCGTTGCGTTTTGCAAGGGAGATCAGGCTGGTCCGTTCCATAATCAGAAGCCAAGAGAATGGAAGTATAACTGACTACTTTCCATTACTCCCAGACCTCCAAGAACATAACGGCGACAAGCAACTTGGCAGCCGCAAATGCTTGCCCAACGTGCTAGATTGTTAGCCCTCTATGCCGGCTTAGTCTACAACTCATGAAAACACAAGGTTACCACAGAGAAACCCAACATGTCCAAAAAACTCCACATGATTTTTTCTATTAGGTTCTGGGGAAAAATCCTCCCAGCCAAAAAGTCCACCCTTTACAAAGAAAAAGTCATGCTCTTTTTATAAGCCAAAAAGCTCCTATTAAAAAAAAGAAAAAATAGAATAGAATAAAATAATAAAATAATAGAATAATGAGAAAAAGTGGGATCCTAGATCCACCTCTTTCTCAATTAAAAAAAAAAACCGCTAAACTCCAAAAATGTCTAAGGTTAACACCATCGCTGACTTAGAAGGCTTGAAAACTTTATGGAACTAGTAGATGCCAGGATCGAGAGTCCAATGTAACGCCGGAAAAAACAACCGCCGATAAGGCCACTGACACATGGAGAGAGAAAGGAAGAAACGCCCCAACAGACAACTCCTCGTGGAATAATGTGAGACCCCCCATCCTTGAATCGGCTGTCAGATGGAAAACAAGGCATTGCTTGTAACTCCACTTTAACAAAGGTGAAATTTCATCCAGGAAATGTCTGTCAGCAAAGAACACATGAGACATGGATCTGATTCTCCGGGGTGCTTATCTTGAAGTTGGCTTCTCCAAAACTCATGGCGGCTGCTCCAAAGATCGCAACTGGCAGCCAATTGAGAAAGGTGATACGTGGGTACACACGCAGCCTCAAAACTCCATGTGGCCACAACCATACTACCCGGCAGCTGACTGATAAATTTAAACATCGTGAGTTTTCTCCTGATAAAAAGCTTGTAACCAGCAACCACCGATTTAACTGATACATGGATCTGGGTTCCATGATTTGGCTACCAGCACAGTTCGCAATCTTTGATCGTATCCTAGGTTCAGTCATGCGCCTTGTCCCACCCTGAGCTCTAGCGTCAATCAAATCGGCTGCTTCGTGGTTGACCACAAATCGACAGTATAACCAATGCCCCGTCCCAAGAAGAATCTCTGGTTTTTAAACTTGGGTTCAACAAGGGGCCGTGCTAGTATCCACGGTAGGAAAACGCTAATGTGTGGCTGTTCCAGATGTTTATCACAACGACCTCCATCAGCAATAAGAAAAACGTGATAGCTGCTTCATAGATTTGTGGGACACTCATGATAGAGTGAAGGGATGCCACGATGGAGCCGTGAATCCATAAAGGATTCGATCTCAGCCAGTTTATCTGTCAGTCATGTGTTTGGCTGAAAACCAGGTATTGGCGTTGAAACAGAAAGATCATTCTACCAGAACCGCGACCAACATATCCCAGCCACCAATAGGATAGTGGAGTTCCACGTCCGCTGCTGAATAAAACTTTGGTCACCGAAGACATGTGTCCTCTGGACTCTGTATTGTTCGCAGAACATCATTCAAAGATTCATCTTCCATCTTCAAAGGCAATTCATTTCTCAAAACTTGCAAAGTTGGTGGACGATCTGATGGAGTTGGACACATTAGCCGTTGCATTAAAGCAGCCCGTTCAAAATGATCTATGACAGTGGGAGTACAGCCTTATTTTTCAGCTCTAAAAGAATTACAATGGGTGCCAAAGCTCAAATAGAACAACACCTAAACTATACATGTCCACCTGCAAAGGTTGACGTCGTATGAGAGCTCACTTTGACTTCCGGCTAGAGGTTTGAGGAGATGAGGAACATATCAAGGACAATAATATAGCAACATCTTGCTTAGCTCCATGTTTAATTCCAGTCCATGACCATATTGCATCCAAAATGTGAGCATGGTTGACATGGATTTCACAGGCATCCCAGTCAAAGAACTTCCCGACAACATCCATTGCTACCTTTATAACCTCCCCTTCTGTCAATATATGTTCTCCTCCAATGACATCAAAATCCCCCTGAAGGCAAGGATTTGGAGCTGAGTGGCCAACTCCTCTTCTATAAACCTGAGATATCTCATATCGTCTGAAAGAGGTTTTCTGGTTTGCACCAATCCAATAGGCAAATGGAAGACGTAGTTCATGACAAAGCTCAAGCATATCTCCATTTGAGCTCAATAACCTGACAGCATGACTGTTGTGCAATCTGGGGTTGTCAACTACTCGCAAGAATGATAGCAAACTCTAAACTGGCAGCCCGTGGTGGGGCCCTCCAATATGACTTTGCTAAACCAATATCAACAGGAGCAAGCAAGGACAGTGATGGCTCTGATCCTTCTGCTGTCTCAACTGGGTATAGTAAACCTCCATATGGAAATTCTGCAAGTGAAAACTCCCCTTGAAACAAAGTCTTCAATATACGCTTAGATCTTCCAAGTTCCCACCCTTTTTACCAAGGTCCACTCTTTTCTCTAACTATTGCTCTTGTAACATACATGCCCTCCCTTTGTAATCATTCCTATAGCTAAGACTCTGCCCTGTCTTTCTCCTCTTAGCATTCAACCCTTCAAGCTATACCCTTGTTTTCTTTTGATCCTCGGACTTTTCACATTTGAGCCAGACCCTATATGCTTCACATTACTATGATTTGCCAACTCTACCTAGATGCTCTTTCAAATGTTCAAAGGTTTCAATCAATTAATCATGAATATACTTCTCAATGAAATCTTCAAGCAACTTGAGGACTTCCTCCAATTCTCCACAGTAAGCAATCCAGCTGACAGTTTTGTAGTGTTTTGCAGGTTGAAGGAGGCCCAAGCAGCATCCTATGCGCAACAGAGACGAATTCATAATCTTCCCTGCTCTCTGGAGAACCCTGTCAAGATGGGGTGATAACATCTGGCTCCATGGGGGACGTGTGCTCTTGGAGAGAGCACACGAGAACCTCAGACTCTGAGTATCAGCAGACCAATTTGGAAGAAAATGTGCATGGTGGGATGGCTTAATTCACATCCCACGCTTTATTACAAACTTTGAAAAAATGTATAAGCAAGACAACACTGATAATGTAAATGCTCATGCAGGAGCTTTATTCATCCTACCTACCTAACTTAACATGAATCTAGAAACTGTTAAGTGTATGCATACAGCCAATGAAGCCATTCCAGCATCTTGTCCATGCCAAACTTCCTTTTTCTGAGCTTTAGTTAGTGAACGAAACAAAGATATATTCATCATAAGACAACTATGCCTTGCAACATGCTCATGAGTGAAGTTGAACTGTAACATCAGATTGTTAGGCAAAAAGAAGTTATGCCAGGAAGAATCAAACCGTGTACAAGAAGATTCTATCCATTGATTGATAGGGCTCACATACAAACCTCCATTATAAGGTTGCTCGAGTTGATCCGCATCAATCACATTATGAACTTGAGGCAAGTCCAAATCTTCAGCATGGAGTGGTTCAGTGACATAGGTCTGAGGCAGCTCCCTATCTTCATTTTTCTTTACTTCAGCAACCTCAAGAAGATCTTCAGTGATGTCTTCAACCAAGGTTTCTTGTAATGCTTCCCCGGTTGGATCTTCAATGGTCTGTTCTTTAAGCTCAGGATGGAGCCTAGGGATGAGGGCATCATATTCTTTAGCAAGTTGCTCAATCTCATCTACTGTTCCATTGTGCCAGCGAAGGAGAAACCTCTTGAAAAACATTGTCACTGAATCTATGGATTCATCCAAAAGACCGTAGAACCAGATCATTGCATCCCTTTCCAAAGTTATGGCAAAAACGATCATAATATCATCCTCATGATGAACATTAAAATCAACCATCAGTTTGCAGAGAGGAGCAATATGATGGGTGGCCGAAACACCATCATTTCCATAAAATTCGAGAAGAATGTCATGCACCTTCCCACGGTCATAGCACTGATTAGGAAATCCATGGATTTTTGAGAAATTCAGCGAGCTGTAATTCTCGTGCCAAATATCATGCGGTTCTCCCATAAATCAAACAATGAGGTACTTTAATTTGAAAAATGTGTTTAATCATACCTCATACCAAACTGTGGAGTCGGCAAGGTGAGCTTGAAAGCCTTCTGATGAGTGTGCTCACTCGTACACCCAATAGGATCTTCAAATCTGCAAAAGGACAAGGGCTCTGTCCCTTCGTGGAGTCCCCATGTGAGAGGAAGAATCTGCAATGTAATCTCCCACAGAAGTCAATGAAGCATAGTCTTCAAAATTCGGGAACTGGACTTTGTCCCCGGCAACGGCGCCAAAATGTTGTCGCTCGAAACTGGCACGCGGGTGTTGAAAGCCCAAACTGCGGGCGCGCCGGCCTGGCGACAACCTCTCGAGAGAGAGGCCAATGTCATCACACTTTCTCTCTCCTCGCTTCAGGCTGGCTCTTCTCCAGCTCTAGGGGGGTTTCCCTAAGTTAGGATCACTAAGGCAGGTGCAACTTAGGGCAGGGTGATCTGAAGAGGTTGCCCTAGAGAAACTCGGGTAGCAAAAAGGAAAATAAGTCGGATTGATGGGCAGGAATGGAAGGGAGGATCAGTCCTCGAGGGAAAGGCCAGTGCCAGTATCAGAAGGGCGAATGGAGTCAGAAGGGGACTCAGAAAGGCTTTGCGTTTTGCAAAAGGGAGATCAGGCTGGTCCGTTCCATAATCAGAAGCCAGGAGAATGGAAGTATAACTGACTACTTTCCATTACTCCCAGACCTCCAAGAACACAACGGCGACAAGCAACTTGGAAGCCGCAAATGCTTGCCCAACGTGCTAGATTGTTAGCCCTCTATGCCGGCTTAGTCTACAACTCATGAAAACACAAGGTTACCACAGAGAAACCCAACATGTCCAAAAAACTCCACATGATTTTTTCTATTAGATTCTGGGGAAAAATCCTCCTAGCCAAAAAGTCCACCCTTTACAAAGAAAGAGTCATGCTCTTTTTATAAGCCAAAAAGCTCCTATTAAAAAAAAGAAAAAATAGAATAGAATAAAATAATAAAATAACAAAATAATGAGAAAAAGTGGGATCCTAGATCCACTTCTTTCTCAATTAAAAAAAAAAAACCCCGCTAAACTCCAAAAATGTCTAAGGTTAACACCATCGCTGACTTAGAAGGCTTGAAAACTTTATGGAACTAGTAGATGCCAGGATCGAGAGTCCAATGTAACGCCGGAAAAAACAACTGCCGATAAGGCCACTGACACATGGAGAAAGAAAGGAAGAAACGCGCAGACAGACAACTCCTCGTGGAATAATGTGAGACCCCCCATCCTTGAATCGGCTGTCAGATAGAAAACAAGGCATTGCTTGTAACTCCACTTTAACAAAGGTGAAATTTCATCCAGGAAATGTCTGTCAGCAAAGAACACATGAGACATGGATCTGAGTCTCCGGGGTGCTTATCTTGAAGTCGGCTTCTCCAAAACTCATGGCAGCTGCTCCAAAGATCGCGACTGGCAGCCAATTGAAAAAGGTGATACGTGGGTACACACGCGGCCTCAAAACTCCATGTGGCCACAGCCATACTACTCGGCAGCTGACTGATAAATTTAAACATCGTGAGTTTTCTCTTGATAAAAAGCTTGTAACCAGCAACCACCGAATTAACTGATACATGGATCTAGGTTCCATGATTTGGCTGCCAGCACAGTTCGCAATCTTTGATCATATCCTAGGTTCAGTCACGCGCCTTGTCCCACCCTGAGCTCTGGCGTCAATCAAATTGGCTGCTTCGTGGTTGACCACCAATCGGCACTATAACCAATGCCCCGTCCCAAGAAGAATCTCTGGTTTTTAAACTTGGGTTCAACAAGGGGCCATGCTAATATCCACGGTAGGAAAACGCTAATGTGTGGCTGTTCCAGATGTTTATCACAACGACCTCCATCAGCAATAAGAAAAACGTGATAGCTGCTTCATTGATTCATGGGACGCTCATGATAGAGTGAAGGGATGCCACGATGGAGCCGTGAATCCATAAAGGATTCGATCTCAGCCAGTTTATCTGTCAGTCATGTGTTTGGCTGAAAACCAAGTATTGGCGTTGAAACAGAAAGATCATTCTACCAGATCCACGACCAACATATCCCAGCCACCAATAGGATAGTGGAGTTCCACGTCGGCTGCTGAATAAAACTTTGGTCACCGAAGACATATGTGTCCTCTAGACTCTGTATTGTTCGCAGAACATCATTCAAAGATTCATCTTCCATCTTCAGAGGCAATTCATTTCTCAAAACTTGCAAAGTTGGTGGACGATCTGATGGAGTTGGACACATTAGCCGTTGCATTAAAGCAGCCCGTTCAAGATGATCTATGACAGTGGGAGTACAACCTTATTTTTCAGCTCTGAAAGAATTGCAATGGGTGCCAAAGCTCAAATAGAACAACAACTAAACTATACATGTCCACCTGCAAAGGTTGACGTCGTATGAGAGCCCACTTTGACTTCCGGCTAGAGGTTTGAGGAGATGAGGAACATATCAAGGACAATAATTTAGCAACATCTTGCTCAGCTCCATGTTTAATTCCAGTCCATGACCATATTGCATCCAAAATGTGAGCATGGTTGACATGGATTTCACAGGCATCCCAGTCAAAGAACTTCCCGACAACATACATTGCTACCTTTATAACCTCCCCTTCTGTTAATATATGTTCTCCTCCAATGACATCAAAATCCCCCTGAAGGCAAGGATTTGGAGCTGAGTGGCCAACTCCTCTTCTATAAACCTGAGATATCTCATATCGTCTGAAAGAGGTTTTCTGGTTTGCACCAATCCAATAGGCAAATGGAAGACGTAGTTCATGACAAAGCTCAAGCATATCTCCATTTGAGCTCAATAACCTGACAGCATGACTGTTGTGCAATCTGGGGTTGTCAACTACTCGCAAGAATGATAGCAAACTCTAAACTGGTAGCCCGTGGTGGGGCCCTCCAATATGACTTTGCTAAACCAATATCAACAAGAGCAAGCAAGGACAGTGATGCCTCTGATCCTTCTGCTGTCTCAACTGGGTATAGTAAACCTCCATATGGAAATTCTGCAAGTGAAAACTCCTCTTGAAACAAAGTCTTCAATATACGCTCAGATCTTCCGAGTTCCCACCCTTTTTACCAAGGTCCACTCTTTTCTCTAACTATTGCTCTTGTAACATACATGCCCTCCCTTTGTATTCCTATAGCTAAGACTCTGCCCTGTCTTTCTCCTCCTAGCACTCAACCCTTCAAGCTATACCCTTGTTTTCTTTTGATCCTCGGACTTTTCACATTCGAGCCAGACCCTATATGCTTCACATTACTGTGATTTGCCAGCTCTACCTAGATGCTCTTTCAAATGTTCAAAGGTTTCAATCAATTAATCATGAATATACTTCTCAATGAAATCTTTAAGCAGCTTGAGGACTTCCTCCAATTCTCCACGGTAAGCAATCCAGCTGACAGTTTTGTAGTGTTTTGCAGGTTGAAGGAGGCCCAAGCAGCAGCCTACGTGCAACAAAGACGAATTATAATCTTTCCTGCTCTCTGGAGAACCCTGTCAAGATGGGGTGATAACAGTGCTCACGCCCCCCAACCTCTCGGATTTGTTGGTAACTGCTCCAGATGAGCAAACTGATGGCTGATAATCACTCAATGTCGTAGGATAGGCCTGCTGAGAAAGAGGAAGCTAGCATACGAAGGAAAGACTGGGTTTTATGGGCGCAACGAATCCTTCTGAGGTTTTCCAGCTATTTTCAACTGCAAAGCGTGTATCTGCCAATAATCCTTCTAAGTGTGTTGAATCCCTGGTAACTGATGTATATGATGAATGCTGTGGATAAACCTGGATGATCTATCCCAAAAGAGACTAGGGCAGATATCTCGTTAGCTAAAGACACCGTCTTCAACCCCAACTATTGCAGCTGCAGGCTGTGTTGCTGCTCAAAACTCCAAATCAATCAGCAATAATCATAGATAGGCTCTTTAGTTCAATAACCCTCTTAAATAGAGTATCATGTGCTTTTAGGGTTTGCATGTCACTTTAAGGGTTTCTGCTTCACTTTTGCATGCATGCAATTCTAATTCGATGTTGACTTTTAATCCTAAAAAAATAAGGCTTCTTTTATCCGACTGACGACTTTTACACTGGATGAATGTTCTAATCTTCTCTAAGTATCAAATGCCCTCGGTCAATTCCTTCTCATGCAGTACCCGCTCGAACCTATGGGAATTAAGTAGGTTAGCGGGTGTTTATGGGTGCTTAATTAGAGGGGGACATTACAATACCCCCTTGGGGAAATTGGAAAAAATGTGCTAGCAAGGTCAATTTTATAAAAGACTCGGCTTCCTAGACTTAGACATCAAGCCGACTAGCCCAAAGTGTGTTTTCCCTTGGTAATTATTTGTTGTTGAATCCGATTTGGCATGTAGAGGCTTGTTTTCACATTCAAAGCGTCCTATTCACCCAGGGACCCACTTTTCATGTGATTCGAGTGGCTAAACCATCTCGTAAGACATTATTTCTCTAAAGGAGCTACAAAATGGCTAATAAATGCTAAAGTTGCAACAATTTGGCACTAAAGTCAAAAATGACTTGGTTAAAAGGTGGGATGACATGGCAAAGGGGTCCATCATGGTATGCAACCTTTTTTCAAATGATTAAAGAGTCAAAACTTTGGTTAATTCTTGAAGTGGTAAGGTATATCCAAAAATCAAAGTGTGCCTCCATCTTCACATGAGGCTCACATCATGGCATATTTGGCGTTGTTTGATTGGTTGAATGGATTGGTGGGAGCATTGGAGTGAGGGTGCATCTCTCTTATGAGATGTGACACCTCCAACATTGGATTCACAACAAGCAACTCCCTTTTATCTCGTGAAGACTCAAGCAAATCACTCCACATTAAGAGTTGCACTCCCTCTTGAAGCTCATGTGTGGGTTGTGTGGCGCTTGAGGATTGGAATTGGTTGGTGGATTATGGAAAGGTGGCCCATCTCCCTTTGAGGTAGTGCCTACCTCCATTTATTCACCCAAACTTATCACAAACATTTCCCACAATCAGATCCTTGAATTAAAGCTCACGCCCTCTTCCACTTCAATTGGGTGTGCCCCCCCTAGGGTCTCCTTTTGCTATTTAAGCAGAGCTTTTGCTCTTTGTTTGAGATGGTCAGAGGACTGAAGGCTCTGCCTAAGCTATGAAGCTTTGTATTGTAATTATTTTTCTAATTAATAGAAATACTTTGGAGGTCCATGGTGTGTTGCATTAGTGTGTGGATGAATCTTGTCACTGGCATATGAGGTCATTGTATTGCTACTTTTTTCTTTGCTTAATGTGGTGATCTATCTGGCCTTAAGATTGTTATTAATAAAGAAATTTGATAAACAATCACAAAATCTCATATAGGACTTTTATCAAACATTTGAATGTAGATCTGATTTATAACTTGTCTAAACTAAAGAATTCATGAGATGAATTTATCTAAAAGTCTTCAGTATAAACACCAATGCATTCAACTTCAAACTGAATGAAATATGATAACAAAGAAATTTAGGGCCAAGCCCAGGGAAAAACCTCACCAGAGGAAAACCCAGAGAAAGAATTTTATTTATGAGAGAAATTAGAAATTCAACAACTCAGAATTTCTACAACACCAAAATAATTTCAGAAACCCTTATCTGAAAAACTACATTGAAAACGGTGCCAAAATACTCACATCCAACCCACACGTGCCAACTGTACAGCAGATTTTTTTTAATTCGTGCCAAGTATGTACTGTACGGATTCTGCCAACATTAATTGCATAAATTTGTCTCGTAATTCGTCCCTGTCAATCTGCCTCAATTTTTGTGCATGTACAATCAGCAATAATGGTTGTACGGCCAATGAATTCAGATGTTGTGTGGGTTGTACGGATTCTACCAACATTAATTGCAGAAATTTCTATCTCGTAATCCGTGCCTACCAATCTGCCTCGATTTCTGTTCATGTACGGTCAGCAATAATGGCTGTACGAATTTGTTGTATGGTCAATGAATTCAAATGTCTTAGGAATCGTGCCTTCAGATTGATGATTAGTTTCTCTCTCTCATAAATCAGAAATTTCCTTCTTGAAATTTATTTCTTTCTCTCTCTCTCTTGTCTTTTTCTTCTTCTGATAAGATGTCTCTGTTTTCCCTAGACATTCTTTTTATACTTCATCTCACCCAAAACTACCCTAACTAACTCAACCAACTTAATCAAAGGATGAGATTAGCTTTATCTAAGGGCTCTCCTTTAATGCACATATTCACTTTATTAAATACATTAAATGAACTTTTTGGGTCCCACAACTTAAACTCACTTTAAGTTTATAAAGTACAAAGTCACTTTAATAATATAAAAAACACACTTAACATTAAAAAGTTCACTAGGAAAAATACAACTTATTTTACCCCCATGTGACATCAAAATCATGGGGAAGGACCAACTGAGTTATAAAAAGCTAAGTTGCCAGGAAACTTGGGTACGGGGATGGAGACGCCACTTTTTGAAATAGGGGACTTGGGTACGTCAAGGGTATATATATATATAATAAAAAAATTGATTATATATATATAAAATAAAAAATTTAATCAATTTATTTTTCACTAGTATTCAATTTCAATAATTAACAAGTTACAATTAACATGCACATTGCTTCAATGTTCATAAATCATTGATATAAAGTGGGAATTACATATGAACCTCAAGTATAAACATAACTATAGTTGATGGAGCTTTTGGTTTTTCAAAATTAGAAATATGCACATGCATTGAAACGTCTGCACAAACATCAACAAAGTAGGTTTTCTATCATTCATGAAGGACAAAGAATACAGTTTGTGCAACAACATTGGAACAACTTGCACAAAGGATCAATAATTAACACAAACTATGCCAATAAAAATACAATGACAAGATCCAGAGTCATAAAAGAATAAGGCAATCTTAGAGAAGAAACAATCTAAGAATAGATACCAGCCCCTCCAAGCTAGATAGTGCCATGTCATTAACTTTAAAAGCACAAAAATTTTAAGTCTAAGACAACCTAAGCTTGTCTTGCCTCTCCTCTGCCTGTATCCAACAAGAGTCAAGACTCAACTCTGCATTGGGAGAAGTGGATAGGCCCGTGGGGTCTTAAAAGGGTAGGGGGGACCATGCTTACCACATCCCTCTTCATAAAGGTAATTTTTTTATATTTTTTTTAATTTTCACGTACTAAAGTTTCCCCGGAGTCCCCAAAATCGGAGGACGAAGTCCCCAAAATGGGCAAAGTTTCCTATTTTTGGGCCAGAAGTACCCGATACTTGGAGACTTCAGCGGGGACTTCATGGGACGTCGATGAAGTACCCGACCCGGTTTCCGAGACTTAGGGACAGTTTTCGGGATGGGGACGCGAACCCAACCCATGGGAACGGGTACCCCTGCAACATAGATAAAAAGTAACACTCCCTCTTAACGAGGGAGGTCCTTTCGACAATGCCTGTATCTCTATCCTCTGAAGAAGCTCCCTCTTGCTATGGAATGTGACCTGGAGATCCATGTCGAAAAACAACTCTAAACTGATAATTGTCCTGCCTCTACTCACAACCTTCATACTAACTGAGTCTCCTGCTAGTACAGCTCTCCTCATCTGAAGGTATCATCTGTGCATATGCTGCCTCATCTTCAGATTCAGTCTCAGATAACCATCCACCTGACCCTAGAAACATCACTTCTCCTTGCAGAAAATAAATTCTGTCTCTTCTATTCCGAAGTTAAATTGTGGTACCAACTGGGTTCTCTACCTGATATAGAAACATTTGTCCTGACTTGACAAAGAGTCCATACCCATCATCCTCCAATGATGACATAGAAAGTCTACTAACTTTCCTGCCTGGAACAAACAGTACCCTATTTACTTCAAGAACATTTCCCACATCTAGATGGAATTTTACAATTCCAACTCCTCTTATTTCTGCCTGAGGATTTCCAATATCTGTTTCAACCAAGTGTCCTAGAGTAATTTCTTCTATCCTCTGAAAAACTCCATACTTTTCGGTCATATGACTAGTTGACCCGCTGTCAACTATCCATGTGTCATGGTAATCTACTGAACTATCTATACTAGTCTCAACTGATGCCAAAGAAAATTCGTTTTCAAATTTGGCAGCAAAATCTAGTACTTTTGTTGATGCTCCCTCTTTGTCTTCATCCTTCTTCTTAGGACATTGACTAGCATAGTGGTCAAACTTGTTGCGGTTATAGCACCGAACCTTACTGAGGTCTTTCTCCCTTTTCTTCCCCCCTTTACCTTTTCCTTTGATAAGAAGGGCTACATTTTCTTCACTGCTCTGAGTGCCATTCTGGAAAGTCCCCTCCCGAGTCTCTTCTTGAACAAAGTCATCCCATAACCTTGTCCAATCAGGTAGTTTCTCTCTGGAAACTACTCCTTGCACAAATGTGTGTCATTTTACAGTGAACCCATTAAGAGCATATCTAACAAGCTCTTCATCTTCCACTTTCTCACCAGCAGCACCAAGTTCATCTCTAACTTGAGAAATTTTTGTGAGATAAGTGGTTACTGTATCAGCACCAGTCATCTTGGTATTCCTCAGTTTTTCTCTAAGAACCATCTTTCTATTCTGGTTCTTACTTTGATAAAGAGTACATAAAGCTTTCCAAATATCAAAAGCATGTGACTTACCTGTGACATGAGGTATCACATGATCTTTTATAGAGTCCAAAAAGATTCTCTGTGCTTTGATATCTTTCTTTCTTCAAAGCAGCATCTGTGGGAACTGTGATGGTGTCTGAAGCACCAACAATATCCCATAGCTCCAACTCTTTGAACAATATGGTTATGCGCTCTTTCCATGGGCTGAAATTATCAGACCCATCCAGTGTGTCTTCATACCGCAATCCTGCTGAGGTCATGACTTCAACTGATAAACTTTAACTGGCCCTAACTTGAATCTCTTATGTCCTGTATCACACAACTTAATATACTTTCTTCGGCAACCTTGCTCTGATACCATGAAGAAATTTGATAAACAATCACAAAATATCATATAGGACTTTTATCAAACATTTGAATGCAAATCTGATTTATAACTTGTCTAAACTTAAAAATTCATGAAATGAATTTATCTGAAAGTCTTAAGTATAAACACCAATGCATTCAACTTCAAACTGAATGAAAATATCATAACACAAATATTTAGGGCCAAGCTCAGGGCAAAACCTCACCAGAGGAAAACCCAGAGAAAGAATTTTATTTATGAGAGAAATTAGAAATTCAACAACTCAGATTTCTACAACACCAAAATAATTTCAAAAACCCTTATCTGAAAAAATGCATTGAAAAACATGCCAAAATACTCACAGCCAACCCACACATGTGAATTGTACAGCAAATTTCTCGAAATTCGTGCCAAGTACAGACTGTACGGATTATGTCAGCATTAATTGCAGAAATTTGTGTCTCGTAATTCGTGCCTGACAATCTGCCTCGATTTCTGTGCATGTAATGTCAACAATAATGGTTGTACAGATTTGGCTGTACGGTCAATGAATTCAAATGTCTTGGGAAGCATGCCTTTAGATTGATGATCAGTTTCTCTTTCTCATAAATTAGAAATTTCCTTCTTGAAATTTATTTATTTCTCTCTCTCCCTCTTGTCTTTTTCTTCTTCTGATTAGATGTCTCTATTTTCCCTAGACATTCTTTTTATACTTTATCTCACCCAAAACTACCCTAACTAACTCAACCAACTTAATCAAAGGATGAGATTAACTTTATCTGAGGGCTCTCATTTAATGCACAAATTCACTTTATTAAATACACTAAATGAACTTTTTGGGTCCCACAACTTAAACTCACTTTAAGTTTATAAAGTACAAAGTCACTTTAATAACATAAAAAACACACTTTACATTAAAAAGTTCACTAGGAAAAATACAACTTATGTCCCCCCCATGTGACATCAAAATCATGGAGAAGGACCAACTGAGTTATAAAAACTAACAATTAACATATAGGTTAAATGATTCTAGTTTGATTTCATTTACTATTCTCTGCTTATAAAGATCTAAGAGTAGCAGACTGTACTAGGTTGTACTTATGCTCTCTCAAACTTCATTTGTTGAAATACCAGATTTGATCCCCTTTGTGCAAGTATTGTTAGAGATGCAAGTTTCCCAACTTGATTGGAGTGGATGATCTCGATTGAATCTACTGTTCTTCAAGCACTTTTAAGAAAGACATAGTCCCTCCGCCTCCCACCACTGAATTCCTTAGATCTGGGCACACTGCTTGAGCACTTCCTTCTTCCTTCTTTCCTTCACCTTTAAAATTAAACTTTATATTTGGTTTTGGTTACTTTGTAAATGCTTAAGTAAATTAATTTCTTTTAAAAGATTATTCAAAGGTTGATTTATTTAAGTACATTGCTAGATCCTAATCTTAAAGCTTTATTCTGAGTAGATCTAGATTGATTAAGTACTTAGGCTTATTGTTTATCATTTAAGTACTTAAATTTGTATGTTCTCAATGCTTTATTTGGCACATTTGGTGCATTACAGGTGGCTGCTTTTTCACTTTTATCGCCAAGACAAGGAGAAGTGCTGCCGGAAAATCAAGGATCTAAGTTGTTCAAAAACCTCCTAGAGCACCATTCTTGAACTTGTCTTTTTCTAAAAACCTATAAGCCTTTGGATCCAGATCTGTAAGGGCCATCGACGTCCACCTCAAGTATTGTAAATACCGTAATAAAATATTTTGAGTAGGGTCCTTCAGAGCCCGCTCCCCATTCCCTTGGGGAGTTTTGCGTCGGTGCACTTTTTTCATGGTTTTGCATTTGTTAATATAGTTTTGCTTTATAGATCAGTATACTTTGTCATTTCCAGTTTCAATTTTATTACAAAGTAATACAAATACTAACCGACTGCGCTATACCGAATTACCGAAAGGGAAAAGATTTGTGCAATGTAGTAATTATAAAACCTTCCTTTTTGCACTCTTACGTTTAAAATAAACCCCCTTGCTTTACCGAGTACAGTTCACGAACAAGGGCTTGCCCGAGTACTAGACCTAGAAAGAGATTCTTGGGTTTCCTTTTCTAACCAAGAAAATATTGCTCAAAAACACTTAAAACCAACAAGACTTGGTCCTTGTTATGCTTTGGACATATGCGACTTTGACCGACCAATTGATCATATCCAGAAAGGGATTGAGTAACTAGTCTAATTAGCTTTCACACTTTCAATTAAGCTCCCAACAACAAAAATCAGAGTTGTGTTTTGCTTCGTGTGGGCAAATTGTACAAAGGAAGCAAGAACAACTGAAAAGTGACTGCGGGGCCCCGTCAGGCTACATCCTTGTTGGTGTAGTGTTGGACATCCTCCTGTGACTCCATTCAACCCACATTTTCTTATGTGCTACCACACTTAGTGAGTTTGGACATATTCCCTGTACTTTCGTGGTATATCGAGAATCCCCCTCCCTCACAATCCATGTTAAACTAGTAGCAACAAGGAAGGTCTTCCTGCATGCATGTGTTCTTGCATGCAGAAGACTTAAATTAGGAAACTAGTCGTATTTAATTTACTTTTCCCAAGCTTACTTTGGAAAATAAATTAAAGTGATCTAAATGAACTTTAGTGAACCACTAGTTAAAGTGAAAGTGAAATTAGGGCTTTTGCTTTACCACTAGTTAAAGTGAAAGTGAAATTAGGGTTTTCGCTTTACCTAAAGTTATAAAAGAGAGATCAATTGGTGGAGAGAACACACACACTTGTATTCCGACAGAGACAGGATACAGACAGGGAGAGAAAGTCAGACAGAGGATTTAGCTGAGAAGACGGAGGAGCGAGTAGCAGGATCATCGAGCTTCGTACAACTAGGTCGTACATTCACACAGGAGGGTGTTGAGGTTTAGTTGGGATTTTCCCAGTGATTATGCCGTGTAGCTGCATTCGCCAAGTTTGGGTGAATTTGCAATGATTGTAAAAGTTCCATATTTTCTTATAATAAAATCTATATCTGACTGTTGCACCGATTTTCCCATCTTGGGTTTTTCCAAGGGTTTCCATACCCAAAATAATAGTGTCAATATTGTGATGTGATGTTGTGATTTATTTCTCAGTTTTATGTTCCGCTGCATACTGTAAAAGATATTCATGTGTGATTATCAGTTGATATTTTGCATGCACTGTTTAGCCCTAGTTGAATATTAAAGGAAAATTTACAATCCATTCATTAATTCATAAACTTAAAATCGACTAAGAACAATTGCCATACATTCATCACTCCAACAGCACTCCATTTTCAGCACTGGTCTACATCATACAATCATTTTGCTTAAAGTGAATCTTATGTGGATGGATTAATTTGTATTTCATGTTGTTGTCTTAATCACTATTGCAATCTCTTGCGTCACTTTCATAAAAAAACTCCTAAACAACTTACTCAATCATAAACTACCATCTAAAGCTTAATCAAGCTTAGTAACTGTTAGGGTCTACCCCCCTTGGCTTCATTAGGAGTTTTCCTAAATGGAGGACTCAAGATCAAGCGACAGTACTTGACTCGAGACTTGCCCCCAAGGACGCACTTAGTGGCTGATGATTTCTACCACAACAACCTAACCCCTCAGGTGCGTGAAAGGAGGCAACACAATTAAAGTATAAAAAACAGCAAGCTAAAAGCACTCTAAAATTGTCTTAGATTTAACACTATTGGGCACGCCATGCAATGTCAATCTAAAGTAAAAATGTTGAATTAATATGCAAAAACAACAAGTACAACAGGCTGTTAGGGTTGTTTTTATGACTGAATGTAATTTAAATGTTGTTTAGTATTTTTTGTGTTTTTAAGCTTTGTTGTCCATGCAAATAAAGAAAACAGTATAGTTTCTTTCTCTTCCGGCACAAAAATCAAAATAAACAGCTAGCTACTCTTGTTGTAATCTGACAGAAAATGCCCTAAAAACTAACTAAATATGCCTAATTTATATGCCTTGAATGCCTAAGATGCACTAAAATCGACGTAAATTGATAGTTTTGTCTTCTTATGAGTTTAATAGGTTGAGTAAATTAACCAGTGCCTTATGGAGTCGAAATATGAAGGAAAGAAAAGTACATAGGTTGAATGATAGTATCCAAGTCCTATTGCTTAAATTCTATGAAAAAACATAACCAAAAGCAAGTAAGAGTTTAAGTACAACAGAAATTCTTACACATAAAACACAAGGGACAATCCAAGAAAATGCCTAGAATGTCTTTATTAACAGTGGTTGTAGGATGAACAATGTCTTTGATAACTCCAAACACACCAATATTCCTCGAAGACCTTGGGAAATCCAAGATGTACAACCCCTCCTCTACAAGTTGGGATAGGTACAATCATAAACGCTACAAATGTAGAATCCAACTTGTTGCCACCTGTTACGCACCTAGGGGGAAACATAGCAAAAATATTAAAGATGATTAGTGCGTCCTTGGGGGCAAGTCTCGAGTCAGGTACTGTCACCTAATTCTGACTCCTTTGTTTAGGCTTAACTCCTAACGAAGCCAAAGGGGGTTAGTGCCTACAAAAAGAGGATCTAAGACTCTTAAGTGTTTTACATATTTTAAGGATAGGGTTGTTTTTAGGAGTTAGAAATGAATAAATTATTGACAAGACACTTTGCAAAGTTATAGAACTTAATTCAACAGCATAACAAGATATATCAATAATCACAACATGACTATAAGAAAATAGAAAATGCAGGAATTAAACCAGTGCCAATATGGAGTCATAAAACAATGAGTATTGCTGAAAAATGGAAAATATTTTGCTATGTACTTGGTCAATTTTAATTATTAAAATGATGAGTAATTAAAGCAAGGGGATTCATGATATACCAAATGGTACCGAACATATGTTTAGATTTTCAGAAAAGTAGCTCTGCACAGGAAAATGTGTGCTAAATGGTGTCATGGGGGGTTGTTTAACACTACACCAACAAAGATGTAGCCTAACGGGACCCCACGGTCGCTTTCTAGTTGTTCTCGCTTTCCCTGAAGAATTTTCCCACTACTTCTCAAAGTCGTTAAGACAGATTTTTTTAATGTTCTGGGTTGTTACTTTTATTAAAATGAGTTAATTAATTATATGTGAAAAAATTAATAAATGCACAATTCTGTTTTTGATATCCCCAGAGAAAGATGCAAGGGGTAGATCATACACGGAATAGGCAAATGTTTTTTTCAATTTATGAAAGAAAAGTAAAAAAGATAAACCCTTTTAGGACGGTTGTGTGCTTGCGTAACCAAAAACATCAATTAAACTTGTGAGACTAATTACTACGGCAATAAAATGTCGGGTTGGTATTTAATTACTTTGAATGAAATTGTAAAGTTCAACTAAACTTGACTGATCTAAAAATTATAGTAATCAAATCTAATCTAAAAAAAAAATCAAACCACTTCAAGGACAGATACAATCTTCCTCCAAATAGGGGAAGAAGGGTGTGGGAGCCGTAATCCCACTTGCTCTTTTATTAAATTATTACAATGCTGATAATTAAATGAGGGGCTACCTTTTGACCTTATCAATTGATCAAAAGGCTTACAATAGTTTGTTGGAAGAAGGGGATTGAAGAGGGGGGATTTGGAGGTGCTTTAGAAGGCTATAAACTTCGAAATTTCACCAGCACTTCCTCTTGTCCTGTCAACAAAATGCAAAAACCAGCAAGCTAATTGATTGTAAATTAATGGATTAGTGTAAAAATACAACAAAAATATTACAACTTAGTACTTGCGAAAATTAAAGAAATTTATGCCACTTCAAGTAATAAAAAATTAACTAGATCTAAGCTTAAGATGCCAAGTTAAAAAGTACTTTTAGATCCAGTAAAATGAACAAGCTAAGAAGAAATCTAAGCTAGAGCTTGTTATCACCAACCTTGTAGTTGCCTATGTGAGGTGGATCTAGGATGGATGGTAGAGGGACAGGCAACTAAGGAGGTGGAACCAACACTGCCTAGACTCCCAAATGGATGGTTGTCATGCCAATCGAGGCAGCATTCACTTTATGTTACCTTAGCCCAAGGCAACAAAGGGGGAGACCCATATCTACTCCCGACAGGAGAGATCCAACCTAGACACCAGATCAGATCAAATGGAATTGTGATACGTAAGGTGTAAGGTAGTGGAAACCTTAGATCTATGGATGATGTCACGAGGTGAGCCAAGGCTTTGGAATAGGGTTTAGAAAGTATGAAGTTCGATCCAAGTTGGGACATAGTTGACCTATAAGGTAAAGACTAGATCTGGGGTTGAGGTACTAGCAACAAGTGAGGATATCCGCTGCCTTGGGAAACATGACCAATGCAAGGAGGTTAAGGACAGGATTGGGGCTATCTAGTAATGATGGATAGAATCGATGAAAGATATGACAGAGTCAAAGTACCCGAGTCACCAAGGAAAAGTCATATTATAAGGAAAGGAGGTCAAAGAGGGGGTAGCGCTAGGGTTAAAGATCAGTGCATGTCAGACCTAGGGCAATGGAGTCACTATCCGCTCAGCATTGGAGGAGACCCACCTAGGAGATACCCCGATCTACAGACCCAGAAAGGCATTTGGTCGGAAAAGTCAGTCTACAGGGAAAACCAACAGCAAGGTGGCTAGCGCTAGGGTTTGAAAAGTTAATTTCTCAGATCTAGGGAAATATGGAGACTTCCAACTCAACGTTGAAGGAGAAATGGAGAGAGGGTGACCTGATCTACAAACCCACTAAGTTATGTTACCGAAAAAATCAGATCTCGGAAAAAGTCAGAAAAATGGTGACGAGCACTAGGGTTTGGGAGGACTGTTTCTCAGATCTAGAGCAAACCAAGCACCTTTAGCTCAGCGTTAAGGATGAATTTGTGAGGGGAAGACTCGATCTACAAAACCCAGCAGTGGTTTGTCCAGAGATCGAGCGGTTTGTTTTTTTTTTAGTATTTGTGGTTTTTTATTATTATGGAATTTTCAGTAAAATGAAGAAAAGCATGTGTCAATGGATTGAGATCCGAAAGAAAGAGACTAACCTGCAGATCTTACCTGGAAATCCTTGTAGATGCCTTGACGGTGATGATCCCTGCTATCCCAATCAATTTTAGAAGCTTTGAGCAATTTCTATGTCCAACGTTTTGCCCCAAGGAGTCAATGCGCCCTCTCCTGCACAACAAACGTCAACCATATCAGATTTATTACCACATGATAAAAAAGCTAAATGCTACAGAAAAATAGCAAGAAAAAATCATAGATCGTAATGACGCTAATGAAAACCCCCTGATAAAAAACGAAGACAATCCAAGCAAGTTGAGGTCCCCCTGCAAAAACGCCCAAGCTGAAGTCGCCCTCCTGTAGACAAGACAAAGATTCCCAAAAATATATAGATCTTGCAACAATTTCCCGAATGCTAGGAAGCAAAAGACTTTCCAATCACCATCTAAGAACACCAGATGAAAAGGAGATCCAAAAATATCCACAAGAAATTTTTTCTATTAATCAAATCCAAGAGCCAAAGACCCCTTACAAATGAGAAGCTCTCTCCTTTAAATAGGAACGAGAGAACCAAAATCCTAACCACTTTTCAAATCAATGTTATTGGAACCGGACCGGTCATCGAACCGGCGAAGCCCAAAATGTGAACTGGACCGAAAACCCGACCAGAAACATCAAAAAACCAGGTAAAAAACCGTCTAACTAAAAAATACATAAAATATTCATATTTTGTAAAAAACATATATATTCATGTGCATACATATGAATCCAAACCATTAATACACAAATATGCAAAGTTTCTCATATATATAGCAAATATGGGTGCAAATATCCAAAATAGCACCTAGTGCAATACATCTCTGAGGTTCTTAACCAAAGTACATCAACAAAGAGGCTCTTTAAATAGTGTTAGGGGGTGGGGGGTCTTTAAATAGTGTTAGGATAGGCTTAGGGTTAGGTTAGAAGCATAGGTTAGGTTTTATTTTATGTTTTTTTTTTAAATTGAGTTTCGTGAGTCCCCAGTCCGCGGTCATACAATAGAGTACGGACCGGTCGGTTCCGTACCCGTTTTGGAAAAAAATCCAGTATGAGAAAAAAAATTTACTGACCGAACCGGCCAACCCTGTAAACCGGTCAGACCGGCCGATCTTGTCGGTTCCGATAACATTGTTTCAAATGAGTGGCTAAGATTAAAAGATACAAATGTTCTAATCAACGGTTGAGATGAGCTCAACATACAATACATGGATCAATGTAACAATATAATATAAAAGTGGACTAAATCACCCTAGGAGAGGGGATCCCACTCAACAAGAAATAAATGAAGCACATGGTGGGTCCATGGAGTGTTAACTAACTCCCTCTGGGTGTCCCCATGGCACAATAAAATAATATAATCTTTTAAATTTATAAATTTGTGCCTCCTTGAGGAAATCGTGAGCCTCCCGAAAGCCCCAGAAAATAATATAAAAATGCCCCAAAAATAGGTGTGGGCCCAATCTGGTGCTGCAACTGCTGGAGAAGGTCTGGAGGACATCACTCTCATCATCATGACTCATCCCATGCCATTTCCTTGTCTCAGTAGCCCAAATCGATTTCTTCAGTAGCCATTTAATCATTTTTTAATCTGCCTCAGGAAACGTGAACCTGCCAAAACAGCCTCCTAGGGTGCCTGTGTTGTCCAACTGAGCCTGCCAAGCTCTCTGGAAGGGGGGTACTATGGTACAATCAAGTGGCTGCACCCCCTATGCCCCATACAGTGCCCTAGGAGATCCAATAAAAACATCTCCCTGCTCAGACACATCATCTAGTGAAGCAAAACTGCATCAGAAGGGTAAAATGAGCTTGATCATCCCTGCAAGTGCCCGAAACTGAAAACAAGCTGTCTCACTAGACTCAGAGAGTCCAAATCCATTTAGAGTATATACTCATACCCTTTCCAGGTCTCTACCTAATCATTAATAATACCCAATAGACAAAATAATAACCTATAAATGATCAGATAACCAATATAACTCAAGCTGGCATCCGTATGCTGCAAGTGTTCAAAGGCTAAGACATGCTCTACAATTCATTTAAGTAACAATCATAACAAGTAGCAATCACTTCACTGGCGGTTCATCAATCAAATACATATATATATAGGGTTTCATTTATTAATCATAACTCAGATTAGACTTTCAAGACCATACTCACTTCATAGTTGTAGTCAATTTGCTAGTGAAGGGTGAAGGCTATAATTTTCAAGGCTAGGACAAAGGATGACCACCAACTCAACATTGTGACACTTTGGATATGGAAAGGGAAAGCAGACTATAGCCATATGCCGGACAAACAATAACAAAGGGGATGGCAATGCCTCACAAATGGGTGAACTACTTCAGAGGAGCTTACTCACCTTGACAAATGCTCACAATCCAACTCAATACAGGTAAGGCCAGCAATCTTTAGATAGAACTTTTAGGGACCATTGATTTTTGGGCCTTTTATTTTCCATAGCCTTGGTCTACGCACTTTTATGCGGACTTCTATTATTTTAGGCTTTGCATTCATGTATGTTGAAAAGCACTACTTTTCATGAATGTTTAAGACATTTCATTACAATATTTTTCAAAGTCAATTTCATTAGGCTAGCCTTTCATTCATGTATGTTGAAAAACACTACTTTTCATGAGTGGGCTTTTTGTAAGATATTCATTTCATTTCCAGATACATTGTATCGATGGCAGCGCTACTTGTTTCAAGTAAGCAAACACATCCTAGGTAACTCAGAGTCGAGCCACAAATAAACAGAGAGGTTTGTCCAACAAAGGCTCTAGCGGGGGAAAGGTCCTCCATGCAACAAGTTAAGCAGTAGGTTGGGTTGAAACATAACTGGAAGGTAATGGATGGGTGGAGACAGTGAAAGATGAAACCAACACTAGCAAGCCAAAAAAAATGGTGGGAGTGACTACCTCTATTCTCCCTAAGGAGGGTAAAACCAATGAGTACAAATCAAGAACTTCCAACTCTGTGTAGGGACATCAAATACATAATATAGATACATCCAAGTTCACATATTTATATGACCGCCAGATCATGACACTAAATGGTAATACATGTCACAAAAATGAGTATAAGAGCAATGATAACCATAACACAATATATAAGCTGAGTCATAACCATGCAAATAATCTATCTGAACCATCATCTGTCCAATGAGAAAATACTGATACAAATCTGGGCATCACACACTGCTTTGTAAATGTCTAAATGACTACATCAGTCCTCAAATCTGAGTGTCCTGAAACTCAGTTCTGGCATGGGAGAGTACTATAGTCCACTAGTAACATACTGATCCATCAAAACTGCTCATCTCAGCATCTCATATGTAGGAGATTTGGCTGAAAAAATGTACAGAATCTGAAAAATAGAATATGGTAGCCTGGCTACTATATATGTGATAACATCTAGCTCCAGCTGGGACAAGTGCTCTGCTGAAAAGAGCGCTTGAGAACCTCAGAATCTCTAGTCCTCGCACTCTACTTCTCGCATCCTCGATCAATCCCTCCAACTCTGCAACCGCTACCAAAATGTCACCATCTACCTGCAGCATGTCCAGAGCTATACCAAACTCACAGACCGATCGTCAGAACCATATGTGGATAATATAAAGTACTAAAACTGAAAATGCATGAAAACTGAAAAGCAAAAAGTAAATCTAATCTATACCCGTAACTTTAAGCAAAGTTTGATTTTTTATTGTGCAAAGAAAGAAAATGAACTCAAGACTAAACTAAGAGCTTCAAAAGGCAAGCTTCAGGCAAAGATACAAAACTCTAATCTACACTACTGCCGAGAAAGGCTTATTTAAGTCCTACCTACCCTACTCTAACCAATTTTGACAAGTGTTAGGTAAAGTCATAAATCCAATGCAACCACTTGTTGAACAAATCTATTGAGCTTTCTTTACCGTTAATGATACAACAAATCAAAGATGGCTTGTAAGTAATGTAAATGAAAATTGACGCCATTATAACTTGTTGTTTGAAAATCAAAGAAAGATATGGATCAAGAGAAATGAAATCATGCCAAGGATGAGATTGAATTTCTAAAAACTCATCCATCAAGATGTCGATAGGGTCATAAAAGGAATGCAAGTTCGTTCTTGATGGAGGAAGACAATATGATTCATGACTCAACCACTCCAAACAGTTCTTTGTTTTCTTCTCTACCCTACTAGGCATTGAATTCTATCCACTCCCGGAGAATCAAATGGGGACAAGTTGTAATGTAATGAAACTGTGAATGAGATCAAGCCTCTTTGTTGTTTAAAAATGGAGAAAAGATGAAATTGATCTTTATACACCTTCTCCAACCATCGATAATACAGATTTACAAATTGAAAAAAAATATTCATTACGGATGACTGAGAAGAGACATGAAGTGCCTTTTCTCCAATTTCGTGATAATGCTTAAACTCCTTATTAAAGATTTCAAAAGTAACAACTTGATTAAAAGATAAACCCATACAAGAAGACTCGAAAAGTTGGGAGGGGAGGGTGGATTGAAAATTTTCCCCCAGACTTGGAATAATTGATCTCGGAATTTGATTATAGGAAAGAGCTTTTAAATTAATTCCAGGAGTGATTTCAAGATTTGAAACAAGGTCATTATCCACTCATTGAACAAACATATTCTGATTAAGGATTGGATGAAGAATTCTATCGATACTATCAGGGCAAGGATCCTCATTGCAATGTTCTTGATCAAGTTCACTTACAATCGTATCATCATGTGATTGTTCTTCTTTAAGCTCTAGATAAGGAAAAACATCAATAAGTTCGGTTTCAGTTTCCCTATCACTCTTACAGGCGTGCTCTTCAATCACAATATGACCACAAGATTGCTCTTCAACGGAAGTTTGATTGATTTCATCAAAGTCTGAATATAGATTCATATGGCTTGAATACTGACTCAAATTATCATCAATTAGACAATGACTATGGAGTTGCTCTTCTAAAGGCTCTTTAATGGACTCACAAATGGAAGGCTCAACTATGGATGCTTCTTGATGGTGATTGTTGGGTTCCCTTCCACGGATTAAATCAAAAATTTGCTCTGTGACTGCTTCAGGTAATAATAACAGAGTAACTTGTATGATTTTATTGATATCCTTCTTAATTTCAGCATGAGGTTTTGAAACATTATCCTCAAAGTACTCTGTAACATTCTTATGGATTGCAGGCACGCTCATAATTTGGAACATTTCAGGAGAGGAATGATCCAATTGAGAAAGCAAATTACCAATATACTGATTATAATCATTGCTAGATTCACACTCTAAAGAACTACCAATGTTCCTACCCCACTTATCTATTAACAAATCTGTGAACATGTCATACCCAGTGATGGATTCTAGTGCTAAATGATCAAACCGTAGTTGAACATCCCCTCGCAAGGATTCTCTAAGGCTCACATATAAACATCCTCATTGTCTGCACCTCTAATTTCCATGTAATCCCAAAGAATATCCAAATGACTTTCAATAAATATACCCTTATTTCCATTAAACTGGGGCAACCTCCTAGTGTAATCGTTTGGCATAGGATGAGGTGCCCCCGGTATTTCAGCAAAGTCAAAAGGAGACTATCTGTCTTGTTTTTTAACAGCTCTGGTAACTTGGCTATAAGGATTTGATTGGGACTGACTTCTAGGTTCATGTCGACTTACAGGTCCACTCGAGATGGTTGGGAAATCTTTGTTGCATGGATGAGGAAGTTGGTGGGTATCATAAAGATTGTGATAACTAGATTCATACCAATAGTCATGCTCGAGATCATCCTCATACCCATAGTCTGACCTCCATTTATCCCTTTCGTTTATTTCAATCATTTTTTTGGTTAATTCCTTCATGTACCTCAAAAATACATCTGAATTCATTATGATTTATGGGATGGGTTCGCTTCTCAGTGGAATCGCCAGGTGAACGAATTGTCGTGTTCACCAACGGATAATGTCATAGGAGAAGTGAGGCGTGTCAAACCAAGGTAGGCCTCTACCTCCCCGGCAACGGCGCCAAAATGTTATCACCAACCTTGTAGTTTCCTATGTGAGGTGGATCCAGGATGGATGGTAGAGGGACAGGCAACTAAGGAGGTGGAACCCAGATTGCCTAGATTCCCAAATGGATGGTTGTCACGCCAATCAAGGCAGCCTTCGCTTTATGTTATCTTATCCCAAGACAACAAAGGGGGAGACCCAGATCTACTCCCGACATGAGAGATCCAACCTAGACACCGGATCAGATCAAATGGACTTGAGGTACGTAAGGTGTAAGGTAGTGGAAACCCTAGATCTATGGATGATGTCACGAGGTGAGCCAAGGCTTTGGATCAGGGTTTAGGAAGTATGAGGT
>LPNX010840426.1:31513-256259 GCA_001517045.1 Pseudotsuga menziesii | reverse complement strand
CAGCCAACCTACTCCTTCATGCTTAAGTTTCTTAAGCAACTCCTTTAGTTCAACATTCTGCTTTTGGAGACTATCCATATAATCAAAGGTTGTCGTCCTAAATGCCATGTACTCAAATTGATTAAGCTCAACTTTGTTCAAGAACCAGTCAGCTCTGAGATCTATGTGGCATACATAGTTTATAATTCTCTGTTTAGCTTTCAACATTGCTTCATCATCATCTGCAAGAACCTTGTCAATTTCATCACACAAGCTATCATAATCACAAGAGTCCATACCTTTATTAGAGACCTCTTCCTGTTTATCTTCTTCTTGATTTGGCTCTTCTGGGGGCTTGTCTTCTGATTTCTGATCTATCTTTTCAGGTTCAGGTCTTGCCTTCTGATACTCACTCTCCAGCTTGAACCATAGGTCTTTTGCCGAAGTGAACTCTCCTACACTTTCCTTCACTGAACTGGGAAGTCCATCCATGAGGAACTTCAAGGCTGTAGTGTTGTCCTTCTTCGCTTCCCTTTGTGCAGCTGGTTTTCCTTTCTTGTTTGATGGAGCGGGTGGATTGATGATAATTTCCCAAATCCCGAACTTCTTCAGATAAGCCTTCATTTTGCTCCTCCAACTGAAATAATCTGTAACATCAAGTACAGGGATATCATTGCTTGATGATTCTTTCTTTCCCTCCATTGTGTCTAAGGATCTCCTTCAAGCTTGCTAGGCTTGTGACGAAGGCCTGGGCTCTGATACCAAATTGTTGACACTGAGAGGGGGGGTGAATCAGTGTGAAGCCAAATTTTAGCTTATCACGGTTAGCTACCAATTCATCAATCCATTACTCTACCATAATCATTTCATAAACATCATTCACATAGCATAAGCATTTAGATCATCAGAAACCATAACACAACAGAACACAACACAATATAGATTTGTAATCTTTTTATATTATTTTGGTCCGGCTACAACCGTTAGGCGAAATCAGCACCTACTAATACATAGAGCACCTACTCTGGATCCAAGACCCTCCCTGGTTTTCTTAGACCCTGCTAAGAAGGGTTTGAGGTATCCTAACCTCAAAAGCAAGACAAGCTTGCTTTTACATTAAGCCTCACTGTCACATCAACTCATCAATCTGCAGACACATCAACTCAGCTGTAACACTGCTCATCATTCATCTATTGCTGCTCAACACTGCTACAATAGTCTCAATCTCTGCTCAACCATCTATGCACATCAACCAACAATCACAGCTCCTCAATACACTGCTCATCATCAATGAACTGCTGCTGCCATCAATACACATCAAGGTCTGTTCTATGAACTGCTGCTGCCATCAACTTGTCACCTCCTCATCACTGTTGTTCAAGATGTCAACATGTCTTCTGAGAGAACACATTCACTACTGCTGTTATCAGCCAAGTCATCCAAAGAGTCTGCTCATGTCAAATTAGCTCATGTCCTCAAAGTTCTACATATGCTATCTAGGTCTGCTCATGTCTTCAAAGGCGTGCACATATCATCTAGCTCTGCTTTTGATGTAAATAAGCTATCATGCTGTCAAGTCAAACCATACCACTACTTGCCACGATATTTAATCTGATCTTAGTATTGATTGATCTGATTTGCAGGCCCTCTTGAATTATCTTCAGGTGTCAGCATTAATGGATCAATTTACTGTGCAAACTTTGAATAGTTTAAAGACTGTACACAAGTTCAGATTGTTGAAGATAACCTGGCTGAAAGTGATCCAAGTTTGATTCTACTCGAGCATTGCAGCTGCCTCTTTCACACCCGAATTTTATGCTTACTGTGGATGTATGCTACAGCATGGATTTCTTCAAACCTTCATCCACTTCACCCGAGTTTTATCTTATTACAGCTGTGGTTTCCTCAGTGGTCTATCCTCCCAAATCTTAGAGCTCAAATGAATATATCTTTAGCGTTGTAGGGGTTGTTCCACAATGGAATTCGTTGCTAAATGAATATAGGTCCAAACTTGAGTAGATGCCTGAGAAGAGAATCAAGATAACAGTTTCTTAATAAACCAAAGGGGTATACTAGCATGCTGTAGCAGCTTGTTGGAGATGACCCTTCGCTGAAAATGGACTGATATAATTTGCAGATTGCTTCTTGTTGACTGTAGCAGCTTTGTTGGAGATGACCCTTCGCTGAAAATGCACTGATATAATTTGCAAATTNAGATGACCCTTCGCTGAAAATGGACTGATATAATTTGCAGATTGCTTCTTGTTGACTGTAGCAGCTTTGTTGGAGATGACCCTTCGCTGAAAATGCACTGATATAATTTGTAGATTGCTTCTTGTTGACTGTAGCAGCTTTGTTGGAGATGACCCTTCGCTGAAAATGGACTGATATAATTTGCAGATTGCTTCTTGTTGACTGTAGCAGCTTTGTAACCCAGCACAGTTGTTTATCTCATGCTTCTGCTACAAAAAAAAACAGATCTCTTCCTCAATCTCTGCATGAGTGAATGGACCACAATGTGTATGCCCTCGGAGTTGAAATCCAGCCATTAGCAGAATTTAAACATGTCCAAAACCGGACTGTTTTCTCAAAAAAAATTCTCAGCAGTTATCAACAAAAGGCCTCAGTTAATTGTAGAGGTATACTTAGCTGCTTCCAGATGTTTCTGCTGCAAGAATTAGAGATAAAAGCTGTTGTTCCACCCACGAAATTCCACGGACTGTTGCACACGAAATTCCTTAGAGACCCACGAAATTTCACTTGTCTGCTGCCCACAACATAAAAATCTGGCCACCGTTTTTCTGCGTTTTTACACAGTCTGAAACACAACAGGTTCAACAATGGCATTCAATGCAGCTCCAAAACCCACGAAATTATCAGCCAGCGAGTAAAAAAAAGCAAAAGATTTCCACGCTAATGTTCCAAAAATTTCCACGCTGCTGCATTCCTCAGAGCTCTACAAAAAAAGTTCACTTCCTAAAATGTAAAACATGATGCCTTTTTATACACGATTTTAAAAAAAATTGGGCCGACATGCATATCTTCTCTGGGCCGACATTGCATAAAAAATTATAATAATTTTTTTATGGGGCCGACTTGAGATATTGATTCTAAGCCGACATAGAAAATGACTGAGCCGACTTCAAATTTTTTAATGGGCCGTTTTAATGGGCCGATCTGCAATTTAAATCTTGAGGATGTATAGGACAATCGACAGCCCACTTGTGAAAGCATACAGTGTTAGCTAACTGCATTTAGAAACGGATTATGGACTTGAAGTTTAGCCTTAATGATAATGATGAAGATACATGTAGGTCGAACTGTGAAAAATCCAGGGGCGTGAATTGAAATTGAGAGCCTGACGTGACACAATCTGGATGATCTTGAACGCTGCTGCCAAATCCATCCATGTTGGTGCCGACCCTGCCCAACGTTTCTCTTGGCAGAGCTTTAGGTTACCAACATCAATTATTTACCATCTCTTGCTTTATAACATAAAAAACAGTCCTTGATCTTTGATCCCAGTTGTATTTACGGAACACAAATCAGTCGATTGGTGGATACACGGACGTTCAGTTCGATACTGGAATTAGAGCAGCATCACATAAATATGCACATAGTAGTAATGCAGGCCACAAATATGCACTGAAATATTGTTGACAAAAATTTGTTTTCCCATTTCTGTGAAATGGAACTTGTTTCTTCTCATTGAGTAACCTCAAATAGTGAACATCTTAAGACAGTTAAACCATAGATTAACAAACTGTATAGATATATCAGAGACCACCTAAAAATCATTTTCCTGATGCTGACATTGAATTGATATAAAATGCATTCTTCCTTTTGTCTTATATAGACCCGTGCTTATCTTGATGAGCTTGGCAATCTTCAACAGACACAGATTTTTGCTAAGATTGAAACTATAGAGGTATTTGCTTCATCACTGAGTGAAGTCTCTGTGTTTAATATTTTATTTTCATGTTAAACCATCTTAGATAAGGACATAGCAGGGTCTGGACCATTTTGACGAGATCTTGCAAGAGGTATATTTCATCATGCCACAAGGGAGACCATACCTTGCTTTCACAATTTCTTCAAGGTTCCAAAAGCTTCCTCAACGTCTACCAGAACTTCAAGACCATCTCTAGGGTCTTCAGTATCTTCAGCTGGGTGGTGGCATCAATGACATCAAGTCCATGTTGGCATCAATGACAATTTCATCAACATGAGGTTCGATCCAAGTTGGGACACAGGTGACCTATAAGGTAAAGACTAGATCTGGGGTTGAGGTACTAGTAACAGGTGAGGATATCCGCTGCCTCGGGAAATGTGACCAATGCAGGGAAGTCAAGGATAGGATTGGGGCTATCTAGTAACAATGGATAGACTTGATGAAAGATATGACAGAGTCAAAGTACCTGAGTCACCAAGGAAAAGTCAGATTACAAGGAAAGGAGGCCAAAGAGGGGGTAGCGCTAGGGTTGGAGATCAGTGCCTGTCATATCTAGGGCAATTGAGTCACTATCTGCCCATCATTGGAGGAGACCCACCTAGGAGATACCCCGATCTACAGACCCAGAAAGGTATTTGGCCAGAAAAGCCAATCTACGAGGAAAACCAGCAGCAAGGTGGCTAGCGCTACGGTTTGAAAAGTCAATTTCTCAGATCTAGGGCAATCTGGAGACTTCCAGCTCAGCGTTGAAGGAGAAATGGAGAGAAGGTGACCCGATCTACAAACCCACTAAGTTATTTTACTGGAAAAATCAGATCTCAGAAGAATGGTGAGGAGCGCTAGGGTTTGGGAGGGCTGTTTCTCAGATCTAGAGCAAACCAGGCACCTTTAGCTCAGCATTGAGGATGAATTGGTAATCAATTCCTTCTTTATGGGAGAAGCCGCGAGCCACAAATCTTGCCTTGTATTTCTCAACACTGTCATATGACACGTGCTTTATTTTGTAGATCCATTTGGAAGACACTACTGACTTCCCTTCTGATCTCAAAACCACACCCCAGCCATCATTCTTCATGATCGACTGGTACTCTTCGATCATCGCTTCCTTCCATACTTTCTTCTCAATTGCTTCTTCATAACTAGAAGGCTCTGCATTAATAATATCACATAGTAAAGCCACATAGATGGAATATGGTTGAGGTCTCTTGCTTTCTCTGGAAGTCACATCTGGAGCACCATATTTCTTTGCATCTTGAATAGCCTCTCGTGCCCACGCTGGTCTTATCTTGTGTGCATTCACCTCTCGAGGTGGATCTACAAGCCTCTGTGGTTCTGCCATATCGTGATCTTCTGGAGTTTGATCTTTTGGAACCATACTTCTTCTGGGACCCTCATTCTAGGAGCTTCAGGCTCATGAACTTCTTCAAAACGAATCTGCCTTAATTTGTTGAAGGTTGCACTTCATCGAAGGTAACATCTCTGCTTGTCTCAATTTTCTTGTAGCCTAGAAAATAGATTCAGTATGCCTTCGATGTTTCACTGTACCCAACAAATATGCCCTTCTTGCCTGAAGGATCCAACTTTGTTCTCTTATCCTTGGGAAGATGTACATATACTAGACAGCCAAATATCCTCAGGTGGATAACCTCTGGTTTCTCTCTTGTAAACATTTCTTTTGGTGTCTCATTCCCAAGTACTCAATGAGATGTTCTATTATGCACATACACTGTTGTTCTAGCTGCTTCGGCCCATAAGTGCATTGATAGATCTTGGTCATAGATCATTGCTTTTACTGCTTCCATTATCATTCGATTCTTTCTTTCTGCTACGCCATTCTGTTGAGGATTATAGGGAGTGCTCATCTCCCTCTTAATCCCAGCTTCTTTGCGTGGTCTTTTGAAGTCTTCAGATATGTATTCCCCACCATTCTCTAATCTCAAAGTCTTTATCTTCTTTTCGGTGAGGTTTTCCACAAGGGCTTTGAATTCTTTGAATTTGCTAAACACTTCATCTTTAGTTTTCAAGAAGCAAATCCAAGTTTTACGAGAAGTAGTCATCAATAAAAGAAACATAATATGCACACCCGCTTAGAGAGTTTGATGACATTGGCCTGCATACGTCTAAGTGTATAATGTCCAATATTCCCTTCGTCTTGTTGTCACTGCTTGGAAATGGACTCTTCACATTCTTGCCATGAGCCTATCCTTTGCATACACCATCATGATCTACCTGGATCTCTGGTAGGCCTGTCACCATCTTGCTTATAACTGGTAAGGCTTTGTAGTGGAGATAAGCAAATCTTCTATGCCAAAGTTCACACGGGTTCACTGTGTTATGTATCATGTCATATTCTACTTGACTCTTCAATTTGTACAGACCTCCATCTTGTTCTCCTATTACAACTACATCATCAATAGTCTTTCCTATTGGCCACATAAGAACTTGGACATCAACAAAAGCAACTCTGAATCCTTTCTCTTCTAGTGTTGATATGGAAAGGAGACTCTTCTTCAATATTGGTACATACAGGACATCTTTAATCTTCATAGGTTTGTCAGAGTCTGGTTTGTAGGAAGCTTCTCCTACCCCTTTTATGGAATTTTAGTAATCATCTCCAAGTTTCACCTTATGAGGTGAATCCTTCTCTGTCAAGTTGATAAGAGAGTCTTTGAAACGTGTCATGTGCTTAGAAGCACCACTATCAACGAGCCAAGCATCACTTCCATGAGTGACAGTACCTGTAAGAGCAGAAATCAACATATATTCTTCTTCGCTAGAAGAATCTTCTCTTGCCTTCTTCTAAGCATGTTCAACGTCTTCAGCGGCATGAGCATGATACCTCTTCTTCTTTCCTTTCTTGTCTTGATCTTTTGCATGAAAACAATTCCTAGAAATGTGTCCCATCTTCTGGAAAGAGTAGCATCTAACTAATGAGTAATCTTTTTGGGACCTATGAGTCTTAGGAAACTTCTTGGGTTTCTTGTGAAAATGCCCATCCTTCTTGAACTTCTCTTTCTTCATATGTGTTGCTAGAGCTTGATCATCTTCGCCCATCTTTTCTTCTCTTACTATCAGTCTAGCTTCTTTTTGAGCGCATTCTTCCCATAATCTGCTAAACTTGGTTAGCTTTCTTCTGAAACAGATTCCTTGAATGAATGACTCACGTGACCTAGGAAGACTATTCAAGGTATCATCACTATTTCGGCTTCTTCAACGGTATCTTCAATGGCTTCGAGTTGTTCCTTTATTTGAGAGACCCTTGTGAAGTAAGATTGGATGGCCTTTGAATTCTACATCCTCACATTCTTGAGTTGAGTTCTCAAGGTCATCTTTCGATTGATGTTCTTTCTTTCATATAGCTTGGTTAGAGGGTCAAACATTTCCTTTGGTGTCTTCAAGGATGAAATATGAGGAATCAAGTGATCCTTGATAGAATCAGCAAAGATCCTCTTAGCCCTAACCATATTCTTCTTATTTCTTGCTTTGTCTTCTTCTCCCTCTGGCTCTGCAATCACTTCCTTGACATAATTCTCCAAGTCATTCTTTCCAACAATGAGAAGCACTCTATACTTCCATGCTCGGAAGTTATCAGCCCCTTCAAGCTTATCTTCAAGTTTGGTATTGTTTTTCATCTTGATAATATGAGAACCTAAAATGGAAATAAAGATTGTAGGACTTACCAATTGAGATGCTTACTCCAAGTGCTAGCTTCAATGTTCTTTTGGAATCTGTTGACCTAGGGTTTAACGAAAAAACCCTAATTTTTCAACTTGTGAATCTTGGAATTCTGATCCAAGGAAAAGGTGCACCTCCCCAAGGAAAGTTGAGCAAAGGTATTCTTCTACTAACACTGTGGACAGATCTGCCAAAAATTTGATGCCCAAGATTTCTCGAGCAGTAATGATAGGGCCAAAATTGAAAATCCTTAGATCTGAAATTTGCCTTCACAGGAAAGTGTGCCCTCCTAGGGCAAGTTAGTTTTAGCTCCTTTTCAAGTTGATCTGTGGAAGGAAGTGCCCGAAACAAGAAGCCCTAGTTTTCAACTTTTGTTAAATTGTTGCACAATGACTTCTTTCAGGATGGCTCTGATACCATGTTAGAATTTGCACTTGAATAGTAGTTAGATTAGATCTTTAAACAAATCTACTATATCACAATAATTAGCAAATGGATCACTAAAAGAAAGACCAACATAGCATAAAAGAGATACAACAGTTTCTCCTCTAGGAAACCCTTAAAGGGAAGAAAACCAGCAACTTCTTCGGTATAGATTCGTTAGTAAGTACAATGCCATTCCATTCAAGGTTATACGAATCATGGGTGTGATCGGAATCGGCTAAAGAATCTGATACAGGTGCGGCACTCATCCCAAAATTAGGAACCGGGGATTCAAAACCCTAGGCCTAATTAACCTTAATTATCCTATGTAAACAACTTTATATTAGTCAAAACAAGGTGGAAGAATCCAAGAATCCAATTCAGGTGCGGTAAGGCCTAGGGCCGAATCCAGTAACTATGATTCCAGTACAATGAAGAGCTAAAGCTCTTCCACACAAATATCCCGAATATAGATAAGATAAGAAACCCCAAGAATAAGATGTCTTCAATGCAGCTACTCTTCTTCCAATCGAACTTGTTCTTCTATCTCTCTCACTAATGAACTTGCTTGAGTGAGTGATATATCCAAATGAGAAGTGTGCCCTCTCTATTTATACTTGTCTCTCAAGTGACTTTCCCCTTATGGGGCCGACTTCTCTAACTGCCAGGGCCAACTTTTCAAAGGCAACAATAAATAATCCTTATTTAATGTTCTTTCCAGATTCTTCTGAGCCAACTTTACAAGAGGGGTTAAATTCATTCTTTTAGGGTTCTTTAGATGATCAAATACAATATGAATCTCTTCCAAAAGAATTACAACAATAATACAATAAGAATATCTTCCAAAGTTACATTCTTCAACAGAGTAGATATACATTGGCAATGTCTTTGGCCCAGGCCTCCAAGGACCACTCCCTCGGCCACACCAAAAGACTAAATCCTTGAATGGGATCAAAATAAAATTACCACAGCCCCATAAGGGAAATGAATATTTAGTTTTAACTTTTAACCTAACCACAATAATGGATCATCTCTCAGCAAAATGGGTGAAGTTTATTCCCAGCTCAAGGTAGCAAAACAATGAGTTCACAAGTTTCCTTGGGGAGAGGGGAGATGAATTTCATTAACAAACCCTCAGCAATGTCTTGAGATAAACAGATGAGAACGATCAACAACAGGTCCAAATGAAACAATGTGAGGACAGTTATCAATCTATGACCACCAATATTTCTACAGCATTTTGAGGCCACAATTGACAATCATTGTGAGGTACAACCAACAGTGGTTATGAGCCTGTAAATTTATATACAATACATGCTCTAAATCTCATTCAGAGCAGGATAGTGATCCTGTGAAAAACTGGAGTATCTGAATGTGAGGAAATAGAGTTTATTGATATGCACATATATTTTTATGGCAGCCAAAAGATATTTCGGTGCACAGGAAGAATGTATTTTTGTTACAATGTATCTATGCACAAAACTTGAGTATAGTTCTATGTTACAGAAGGTAGCTTGTTTTGGAAAACCAAAACCTGTTCTTTACCTTAATCACATCTGTACAAGGATATATAAGTACCTCAGGTGCCAGTCAAGTACACTGTAGGAGTAAGGCAAAACCCAGGAGCTAAGTTGCACGAAACGTGGAAACATGTAAAAGTTTCGGAAACGGGAACACTTAGAAACGTGACCCCCAAAATGGGTATGTCAGGGGAAACACAGTATATATATTTTTATATGTAGTTTTTTAATAACATATTATTTGACAATAAAATAAGAATGAAAGGTTAATTTGTAGGTAGGTTTAGAAACGATTTAGAGGTTGATTTGTTTTCATTCTCCATAAATTAGGGTTTTTAGATTTCCTATGGGTACCAAGCCACTCATAGGCCCTTGGAGGTTTCCCAGAAATTTCCGAAAAGTTTCTGAGTTTCCAGTACCAGTACGTGGACATTTTAAGAGTTTCATGCAACATAGCCCAGGAATATTTAACTTTGTGTACAAAGTTGGGATTGCCAGATTTTTGAAACATCGATCCTGAAAGCTGGCAATTGTTTTCAAAGAAATGAGAACCTTTTTATTTTATATATGCTTTAGTTGTAAGAATTCTGAGAATATATTTCAGCAAGACCTGATAAATGAAAAATACTCATAATGGAAGGAAAAATCCAGCAAAAAAGGAGGCCCTCTAATGATGATTTACAAGCTGTCAACCACTGTGTTGTATTTTCTCAATGTCACAAAGAAGGAACAGGCATTGGTGTGGAAAGAATCAAAAATTTCTATAACCCTCCTCCAGAAAACTTCATTACAGCTCAACTAAATAGCCTTCTGCAAATTTAAAATTGTCACTTCCAGAGATTTTGACTACAAGTGCTGTAGGGACAGTCATCCTTACAATGTACACAAATAAAATTACTGGGATTCTTCAGTTCATATGGGAGTTGAGATAAGATTCAAATATGTTGAACTCACACCAGATGTATTTTGCTCATTTCAATTTGAAAAAGATTTAGAATTAGCATGAATGAAAACATGCTACATTCAATTTTGGTCGGTTGAAGATTCTCCAAATCTTCAAATGGTGAAGCACATCTTTTCTTTGAGGCATGTTCGAAAGATTTTCTCTGGAGAAGATCTTGCAACTTTGAGGAGTGTTCAATATAATTATCCTAGTAATATTATGAGACAATCCTTATATTTTTGTCACTTTGAGAACTGGCTTTTTACCCATAGCTATGCTGAGAGGTATAATGTATGATAACTTGTGTTACAGACCAAAGACGTGTGCCATAAATAATCAATAAATAAGCAAATATGATCACATCCACACATTTATATATAATCTTAAATGATTACCGTGAGGATGAAGAGGCTGTAGTCCGTGTACTTATATCTCATGCAAGAAAAATGAGATCTATGCTTGTAATTTATCCAATTATTTTTGCCATGCAACAAAGCAACTGCATGAAATTGATTCTCTGAATACTCTGCAAATATGACCTAAAGCTTAAATCTCCAGTACTTACGCTGAACAAAAGCAAGGCAATCTCCTGACAGGAGCCAACAATCCCGCAAATTTAAGCACTGAAGCCTCATAAGACCTAGAAACACCAATACAACAAGTTAGGTTTATATGCAGATATCTATTATGTCTATGTTTCTGTCAGTACATAGATACATTTATATCTACTTGTATCTATATCCCAAATTTCCCCCTCTAAACACAAACATCCAACCCCATTCTCACCTCCGTCCACCCCCAAAACCAACCCATCCTAAACCTCAAATCAACTATCTCTCACCTGTAGCCAATCCATCCCCCAACTCCAACTCACCCCACTCCCTTATAATATACATACAACCATGAATTTCAACTACAAGTACCCACCACACAAAGCTTAGTATTAAATGCATTGAAATGCAAGGAAAACTCAACACTGTTTTAAGTATCCATACTTGATCTTTATTGTGGCATTCATTAGTTGTAGGTGATCTTAAGTAAGCAATTAGTGTTCTGTTTGAGTGCCTAATTTTATCTAATTTCATCTTTTTACCCCTAGATCTGATTTTCATGCATAAAACCAAAGGGTAAATTGGGGCTTTTCTCATAGGCACTCATTCTCTCTTAGATGTGATACCGGACACGTCCATATAGGGCAGTGTGTCCCGTGTCCGTGTGTCCGACACGGACACGCTGACAGAGCGTGTTGGACACGTCTCTCCAGCGTGTCTTGATTTCGAACACGAGTGTCCCGCGCTTGTCTGTTAATTTTGTACCTAGGGAAGTGTTCCCCTAAGTGACTTTAGCCTTTAGTCACTTAGTGAAGGGAAATAAAGTGAACCTTGCATTAAATAACTTAAGTGATATTTAATTTCACTTTAGAACATTAAAGTCAGTTTTTGAAAAATTTAAGTGGGGAGTGAAATTAATATTTTAGAAATAAAATATGAGCATTTAATTTCAACCGTTGATCTAATTCATTTCCAGTCATTGGATTAGAGGCCTCTTCACCTACCTAGGGTTGAGAGCAAAAAGCAAGGAAAAGGCAAAAGCAAATTCATTCTTGTGAGAAGATTGAAGGAGAGAGCTGAGGAAGGAGAGACTGGGCACGAATATCGAGGCAGCCTGCTAGAGAAGATTTTGGTGGGCACGATTTTTGAGGAGCCATTTATTGCTGCACGGAACCCAAGGTTGTACGGACTGCTTTTACTGTTTGCACGAATTTCGAGAAGTTGTACGGACTGCATTTATTGTGGGCTCGAATTTCAAGAAGCTGTACAACAGCATTTATTGCATCCATACTGTACGGTCTGGGCACAATTTCCAAGGTTATTTCCTGCAGACAAATCGAGGAAAAGACAGGCACAATTTTCGAGGTTGCTGACTGTATTTTTCAGGCACATTTTTCGAGGTGTACGGCAGCATTTAATGTTGTCCGTACTGTACGGTTTTCTGCTCAGTTTGGCACGAAAATCAAGGGCAGAATATTGCTCATTCTGCACAGAAATCGAGGCTGAGTTGTTGCTGCTTTTGGCACGTCTTTCGAGAAAAGGATTGCACAGAAATCGAGGCTGCATATGCACGAAAAACGAGACAGTCTGCTGGTTGAGATAAGTTGGATTTTGACTGTAAATGAATGTCTGATTTTTCTTGAAGCAATTAATAAAAACTCTCTCTCTTACCAGTTTTCCCCTGGTGGGTTTTTCCAGGGCCATTGGCCGAAAATTATTGTGTTCTGTGTGTTGAATGGCGTGCTAATATTTATTTTCTATCAGTCAAAAATTGTAGTTACAACAGTGTTTTAAATTTTGAAAATTTCATGTTTATTTCCAGCACTTTTATTTTCTGAGAATGTCATAAACAGTGATAAATTTTACTTTGAAACCGGTGGTTGAAAACTTGAGAAAAATCTACACTGTCAGGACATGTCTTGAAAACAAGACACGTTTTTTGCAGAAGGGATGCCTGGGACCACTTTAAAACTGAATTTTGCCTTATTTTTTGTCATTTGCAAATGTGGAGAGAGCTCTAAGAAGTGTTTTTTGTGCAAGTGAAGAAAATTTGAAGAATTTGTAAATGTGTAATACTAATTATTAATGTTAAATGTGCATTGATTTTGATTTCTATTGAATATTTGTAAAAAATTGGATCTATATGTCTATATTTTTAATATAAATTATTTTTAAAAATAATATATATATAACGTGTCCTGCGTGTCCTGATTCCGGGGGTCACCTTGTCCGTGTCGGACACTCGAATCCCCGTGTCCTTGTGTTAGGTGACTTAGTCTCTTAGTAATTAATTAACCGTCATACTAAGAGATATAATCAAGATACCTTTGCATTATTCACCTAGATTACTCATTTCTAAGATTATTTTGGTCATAGGGACGCTCCCTAGGCTTAGTTTGTCTACTAAGTCTAACGTGTTGATATCTTCGACCGATGTGACAACTAGACATTTCAAAGGTATTCGCTTCTGCAGGTCACAACTTTGGTTTCTTTCCCTCTACCATCCTCCATAGGATCACCGTAAGGGGCAAAAACAAGATTTGTGATAACATTTTTGGCGTCGTTGTCAGGGAGGTGTTATCACATATGTAGTAGCCAGGCTACCATATTCTATTTTTCAGACACAGTACATTTTTTCAGCCAGATCTCTTACATATGAGATGCTGACATGAGCAGTTTTGACGGATCATTATTGTATTAGTGGACTATTGTACTCTCCCATGTCAGGACTGAGTCTCAGGACACTCAGATTTGAGGACTGATGTAGCCATTTAGTCATTACAGAGCAGTTATTGATGCCCAGTTTTATATCAGTGCTTTCTCATTAGACAGATGATGTTTCAGATGGATTATATTGCATGATTATGACTCAACTTTTTATATTGTGTTATGGTTATCATTGCTCTTATACTCATTTTTGTGACATGTATTAACATGTGGTGTCATGATCTGGTGGTCATAATTATATGGACTTGGATTTATTTTGTATTATGTGTTGATGTCCCTACTTACACTTGGAAGTTCTTGATCTATACTCATTGGTTTTACCCTCCTTAGGGAGAATAGAGGTAGTCATTCCCACCATTGTTTTGGCTTGCTAGTGTTGGCTTCATCATTCACTATCTCCACCCATCCATTACCTTCCAGTTTAGTTTTCAACCCAACTGACTTCTTGACTTATGGCATGGAGGACCTTTCCCCCCGCTAGAACCTTTGTTGGACAAGCCTCCCTGTTTATATTGTGTCTCGGCTCTGAGTTGGTGACAAAACTTGCCTTTGGTGAGTTGGATTGTATGCCTAAATCATTCTGGTCGGTTGTCCCGATGTTTGGCACTGTGCAGAACTCCCCCTAGTCACTTGAGATGTTGTTGGCTAAAACTGAAAGCTCATGTACTACCTGCATTGGAAATATTATATATGCGCCCATGGAAAGTGAAAATGCTAAAACTGTGTTTCTTAACATATGTGAAAAAGGGCAAGAGCAATGAAATGCTAAAATACCCCTTAAAGGGTATAAGAAAAGGTCCAAAAAAGCAATGGCTATATCCAAATATTGTTGACCTTATAAACATAAATATGTCCCGAATGAAAGCTACGATTAGCTGTGCTTTTAAGCACTGGTGAAGTCCCAAAGGGTCATATAGGCCAAAAAGGCCATGGAAATAAAATTGATGATCCTAATGAAACTAGATCAAGCTTGATGTAGACATCATGCCTAAGTTGAATAAGCACTCTCTAAACAACTCAACCATTTGTGAGGCACTGCCATTCCTTGTGTTGTTGTTTGTCCAGCATTGGTTATAGTGAGTATTCCCTTTCCATATCCAAAGTGTCATGATGTTAAGTAGGAAGTCATCATTTGCCTTAGCCTTGTCAATTTCATCCTTCACCCTTCACTATCAAATTGGCTACAACTATGAAATGAGTATAGTCCTGAAAGTCTAGTCTGAGTAATAATAAATAAAGCCTTATATATGTATTGGTTGATGTACCGCCAGTGAAATGATTGCTACTTGTTGTGATTGTTGCTTGAATGAGTTGTAGAGCATGTATTAGCCTTTTAACACTTACAGCAAATGGATGATAGTCTGAGTTATTATTGGTGTCTGATCATTTACAGATGGTTATATTGTTTATTGGATATGGTTGATGATCAGACAGAGACCTGTGAGGGGTATGAGTATACACCTTAGATGGATTTGGACTCTCTGAGTCTAATGAGACAGTTTATTTCCAGTTTCGTGCACTTGCAGATATGATCAGGCTCATTCTGCCTTTCTGATGCAGTTTTTCTTCATAGGTTGATATGTCTGAGCAGGGAGATGTTTCAGTTGGATCTCCTTGGGCGTTGTATGAGCATAGGGGGTGCAGCCACTTGTTTGTACCATAGTACCCCATCCCAGAGAGCTTGGTGGGCTCAGTTTGACAACGCATGCACCCTAGGAGGTTGTTTTGGCAGGTTCACGTTTCTCGAGGCAGATTAAAAATGATTAAATGGCTATTGAATAAATCGATTTGGGCTACTGAGGCAAGGAAATGACATGGGATGAGTCATAATGATGAGAGTGATGTCCTGCAGACCTTCTCCAGCAGTTGCAGTGCCTGATTGGGCCCACACTTATTTTTGGGCATTTTTATATTATTTTCTGGAGCTTTTGGGAGGCTCACGATTTCCTCAAGGAGGCACAAAGTCAAAGAATTAAAATATTATATTATTTTATTGTGCCATGGGGACACCCAGAGGGAGTTAGTCAACACTCCTTGGACCCACCATGTGCTTCATTTATTTCTTGTTGAGTGGGGTACCCTCTCTATGGGTGATTTAGTCCACTTTGGTACTTTATGGTTATATTGATCCATGTATTGTATGTTGAGCTCATTTCAACCATTGATTAGAACATTTTATCTTTTAATCTTAGCCACTTGTTTTTGAAAGTGGTTAAGATTGGGTTATGATTGTGGTTCTCTCATTTCTATTTAAAGGAGAGAGCTTTTCATTTGTAAGGGGTCTTTGGCTCTTGGATCTGAATAATATAAAGATTTTTCCGTGGATATTTTCTGGATCTGCTTTGCATCTGATGTTCTCAAATGGTGATTGGATAGTCTCCTGCTTCCTAGCATTATGGAAATTCATGTGAGATCTATATTTTTTCTGCTATCATTATCTTGTCTACAGGAGGGTGTTTTGGCTGGAGCGTTTTGGCTGGGGGACCTCAACTCGTTCGGTTATCTTTGTCTTGGATCAAGGGGTTTTCATTAGTGTCATTGTGATCTATGATTACTTCTTTTTACTTTCCTATAGAATTTGGTTTCTTTATCTTGTCTTAGCAAATCTGATATTGTTGGTGTTTGCTCATGCAAGGTAGGGGGCGCATTGGTGGCTTTGGGGCTTACATCCGTCATAGAAATCACTCGGATCTTCCAGAATCGATCGAGATAGCAAGGATCATCACTGTTAAGACTTCTACAAGCATTTCCGGGTACGATCCAATAGGTAACTCTCTTCTCTTCAACAGATCTAAATCCATTGTACCTGTTTTTCTTCCATTTTTCTGAAAATCCTTAAAATACTTAAAAACCCTTAAAAAATACTAAATCCAGGAACCGTCCAATCTTTGGCCAAACCACTGCTGGGTTTCATAGATCGGGCCTCCCCATCACTGAATCTACTGCAATGCTGGTCAAATTCCTGCTGGTTTGACCTAGATCTGATTTTTAGCTTGAAAACAGCATAGCGCCCCCACTGAAAATTTGACCTGCTAGGGTTTTGACTTTTTCTGATTTCTGACTTCATAGACTGATAGATCGGGTCCCACACAATCCAAATCACCCTCAACGCTATCTAGATTCATGGCAGTTTGACCTAGATCTGAGTTTTAGACTGAAAACAGCCCTAGCGCCTTCACTGAAAACTGGACTTTTCTGGAGTTTACTTTTTCTGAAATCTAACAGGCTAGGCTGATAAATCAGGGCTTGACCACTCCAGAACACCCCCAACACTGAGCTAGTTCCTGCCAGGTTGCCCTAGATCTAAAAAACTGACTTTCACCCCCCTAGCCCCCCTCATCAAATTTTGACTTTTCCAGATCTGATTTTTCCTGTAGTTTTCTGACTTGGGTTTGTAGATCGGGCCATCCTGATCTCATTTCTCCTCCAACGCTGAGCTGATAGTCCCCTGGTGGCTCTAGATCTGCAAATCTGCCTCTCCAAACCCTAGCGCTAGCCCTCCTTCTGCTGATTTTCCTGTAACTTGAATCTTTTGGGCCAAATCCTTTTCTGGGTCCATAGATCAGGGTATATCCCAGGTGGGTTCACTGAAACGTTGTGCTGATACTGACTCTATTGCCCAATGCATGAAAGGCACTGATCTCCTATATCTAGGGCTAGCCCTAAATTGACTTTATTCCCGTTCTCTTTGCCAACAATCCTTGATAACTCAAGTTACCTGATACTTTCATATCTTTCACTGAGTCTGTCTCCTTGGTACTAGACAGTCCCAACTCTGTCCTTGCTCACCCTGTCATAGTTACGTTTCCCAAGACAGTGGTCATCTCCATCAGTTGCTAGTACCTAAACCCTAGAGCTAGGGTTTCCATTTACCTTACACCTTACGTACCTCAAAGCCACATTTGATCTGTTCTGGTGTCTAGGTCTGATCTCTCCTGTCGGGAGTAGATCCAGGTCTCCCCCGTTGTTGTCTTGGACTTAGATAACATAAAGTGAAGGCTACCTTGATTGGTGTGACAACCATCCATTTGGGAGTCTAGCCAGTCTTGGTTCCACCCCCTTAGTTGATTGCCCCTCTACCATCCATCTTGGATCCACCTCACACAGGCAACTACAAGGTTGGTGATAACATTTTGGCGCCGCTACCGGGGAGGTAGAGCCCTACCTTGGTTCAACATACCTCACCTTTCCCTACGACATATCTTTTATTGGTGAATTACTTGTGTGGTTCACCTGGCGACTCCACCCTGCGACTCCACTGAGGACCGTGCCCAACATATTAATCTTAAGTTCTTAGAGCATACCATAAATCATAATGAATTCAGATGTATTTCTGAGGCACATGAAGGAATTAACCAAAAACATGATTGAAAATACAAGACAAATAAACAAAAGGGATAGAAGTAGGTCAAACTACGGGTATGAGGATGACCTCAAGCATGACTATGGGTATGAATCTAGTTATCACAATCTTTATGATACCCACCAACTTCCTCACCCATGCAATAGAGATTTCCCAACCATCCCGAGTGAACCTGTAAGTCGACATGAACCTAGAATTCAGCCCCAATCAAATCCTTATAGCAGCCAAGCAACCAAAGCTATGAAAAAACAAGACAGACAGTCTCCTTTTGACTTTTCTGAAATATCAGGGGCACCTCATCCTATGCCAAATGATTACAATAGGAGGATGCCCCGGTTCAATGGAAATAAAGATATATCTATTGAGAGTCATCTGGATATTCTGTGGGATTACATGGAATCTAGAGGTGCTAACAATGAAGATGTTTATATGTGAGCCTTAGGAGAATCCTTGCAAGGGGGTGTTCAACTATGGTTCGATCATTTAGCACCAAGATCCATCACTGGGTATGACATGTTCACAGATTTGTTAATTGATAGTTGGAGTTGGAACACGGATAAAATTTCAGAGTGTCAATCTAGCAATGATTGTGCCATCGATAATCAATATATTGACAATGTGCTTTCTCAATTGGACCATTCCTCTCCTGATATGTTCCAAATTATGAGCGTGCCTGCAATCCATAAGAATGTTATAGAGTACTTCGAGAATAATGTTTCAAAACCTCATGCTGAAACTAAGAGGGATATCAATCAAATCATACGAGATACTCTGTTATTATTACCTGAAGCAGTCACAGAGCAAATCCTGGATCTGATCCGTGGAAGGGAGCCTAGCATGCACCACCAAGAAACATCTTTAGTTGAGCCTTCCATTGATGAGGTCATTAAAGAGCCTTTAAAAGAGCAACTCCATAGTCATTGCCTAATTGATGATAATTTGAGCCAATATCTAACCTATCCGAATCTGGATTCAGAGCTTGATCATATCATTGCAAAAGAAGAAAAGGTTGAAATTAATAAAACTTCCGTTGAAGAGCAATCATGTGGTCATATTGTGGTTGAAGACCAAGTTTGTGAGGATAGAAATGAACATAGTGATATTTTTCCTTATCAAATGAATGATGATGATCATTTATCCTCAATTGAATGTAATGAACAATCTCAAGAAGAACAACCACATGGTGATGATATACTAGTAAGTGAGCTTGACCTAGAGTCTTCTTTGTCACATCTATTGAACTGGAATCTGTGTCCAAATAATCATCAAGAGCCTCCAAGGAATGATTCTTGTAATGCTGCTACTATTCCCCGTCATGCTTTTGATCAAGGTGATTTGGTTGAGGAGATTAATCATAGTGAGTCTAGTTCTTGGGATGTTAGTTTCAATCTTGCCAATTTCTCTAGCAAATGTCCCATATCACATGCAAGATTGGTGTTAACATCTTTAGGTGATACAAATCAAGTTTTAATTTGTCAATCCACCCTCCCATCCCAGCTTTTGAAGTCCTCTATGGTATCATGCGGTACAGAGTCTTGAATGTGCCAAATGGTCAATGGTAAAACATTTTATCTCCTTTCATCCTTGGTGCATAATGCTTTCAACTTTGCTAATTTCTTTGATTGGGTGAATGAAAAGCTCTATAAAGACCAATTCCATATTTTCTCATTTTATAAACAACAAATGGGGTTAATCTCAATTTCTAGTTTAATGATCTCTAATTTGTCCCTATTTTGCTTCACCATTGATCATGATGTGAGTATGATTGAGTGTGCTAACCAGAAAGAGGAGGGAAACAATGATGGCCTAGGGGGGATGAATCATGTATCGTATTCTTTTATTTCAACAAATCTAAACTTGCAGAGAATTTTATGATCCTATCGATCTATGGGTAGAAGAAGTTTGCAACAATCAATATCATCCCTGGCATGATTTCATTTCTCTTTATCCATGTCTTTCATTGATCTTCAAACAACAAGTTATAATGGCTTCAATTTTCATTCACATTACTTACAAGCCATCTTTGATTTGTTGTATCATTAACTATAAAGAAATCTCAATGGATTCATTCAGCAAGTGGTTGCATTGGATTTATGATTTTACCTAACACTTGAAAAAATTGGTTAGAGTAGGGTAGGTAGGATGAAATAAGCCTTAACCGGCAGTAGTATAGAATCTTGCTTTGTTGTCTGAAGCTCATCTTTGAAGCTCTTAGTGTAATTTTGTTATCCTGCAAGATAAAAAATCAAACTTTTATTAAAAGTTATGGTTATAGATTAGATTTATTTTCTGCTTTTCAGTTTCATGCATCTTTATTTTCAGTATTTTATATATTATACACATATTGTTCTGATGACCGGTCTGTGAGTTTGGTATAGCTTTGGACATGCTGCAGGTAGTCAGTGACATTCTTGGTAGTGGTTGCAGAGCTGGATGGATTGATCGAGGATGCGAGAAGCAGAGTGCGGGGACTAGAGATTCTGAGGTTCTCAAGCGCTCTTTTCAGCAGAGCACTTATCCCAGCTAGAGCCAGATGTTATCACATATGTAGTAGCCAAGCTACCATATTCTATTTTTCAGACACAGTACATTTTTTCAGCCAGATCTCTTACATATGAGATGCTGAGATGAGCAGTTTTGACAGATCATTATTGTATTAGTGGACTATTGTACTCTCCCATGTCAGGACGGAGTCTCAGAACACTTAGATTTGAGGACCGATGTAGCCATTTAGTCATTACAGAGCAGTTATTGATGCCCAGTTTTATATCAGTGCTTTCTCATTGGACAGATGATGTTTCAGATGGATTATATTGCATGATTATGACTCAACTTTTTATATTGTGTTATGGTTATCATTGCTCTTATACTCATTTTTGTGAAATATATTAACATGTGGTGTCATGATCTGGCGGTCATAATTATATGGACTTGGATGTATTTTGTATTATGTGTTGATGTCCTTACTTAGACTTGGAAGTTCTTGATCTATACTCATTAGTTTTACCCTCCTTAGGGAGAATAGAGGGATTCATTCCCACCATTGTTTTGGCTTGCTAGTGTTGGCTTCATCATTCACTATCTCCACCCATCCATTACCTTCCAGTTTAGTTTTCAACCTAACTGACTTCTTGACTTATGGGATGGAGGACCTTTTCCCCCGCTAGAACTTTTGTTGGAAAAGCCTCCATGTTTATATTGTGTCTCGGCTCTGAGTTGGTGACAAAACTTGCCTTTGGTGAGTTGGATTGTATGCCTAAATCAGTCTGGTCGATTGTCCCGATGTTTGGCACTGTGCAGAACTCCCCTTGGTCACTTGAGATGTTGTTGGCTAAAACTGAAAGCTCATGTACTACCTGCATTGGAAATATTATATATGCGCCCATGGAAAGTGAAAATGCTAAAACTGTGTTTCTTAACATATGTGAAAAAGGGCAAGAGCAATGAAATGCTAAAATACCCCTTGAAGGGTATAAGAAAAGGTCCAAAAAAGCAATGGCTATATCCAAATATTGTTGACCTTATAAATATAAATGTGTCTCGGATGAAAGCTGCGATTAGCTGTGCTTTTAAGCACTGGTGAAGTCCCAAAGGATCATACAGGCCAAAAAGGCCATGGAATTAAAATTGATGATCCTAATCAAACTGGATCAAGCTTGATGTAGACATCATGCCTAAGTTGAATAAGCACTTTCTAAACAACTCAACCATTTGTGAGGCACTGACATTCCTTGTGTTGTTGTTTGTCCGACATTGGTTATAGTGAGTATTCCCTTTCCATATCCAAAGTGTCATGATGTTAAGTAGGAAGTCATCATTTTCCTTAGCCTTGTCAATTTCATCCTTCACCCTTCACTATCAAATTGGCTACAACTATGAAATGAGTATAGTCCTGAAAGTCTAGTCTGAGTAATAATAAATAAAGCCTTATATATGTATTGGTTGATGTACCGCCAGTGAAATGACTGCTACTTGTTGTGATTGTTGCTTGAATGAGTTGTAGAGCGTGTCTTAGCCTTTTAACACTTGCAGCAGATGGATGATAGTCTGAGTTATGAACTTATTATTGGTATCTGATCATTTACAGATGGTTATATTGTTTATTGGATATGGTTGATGATCAGACAGAGACCTGTGATGAGTATACACCTTAGATGGATTTGGACTCTCTGAGTCTAATGAGACAGTTTATTTCCAGTTTCGGGCACTTGCAGATATGATCAGGCTCATTCTGCCTTTCTAATGCAGTTTTTTCTTCACATGTTGATATGTCTGAGCAGGGAGATGTTTCAGTTGGATCTCCTAGGGCGTTGTATGGGCATAGGGGGTGCAGCCACTTGTTTGTACCATAGTACCCCCATCCCAGAGAGCATGGTGGGCTTAGTTTGACAACGCAGGAACCCTAGGAGGTTGTTTTGGCAAGTTCACGTTTCCCAAGGCAGATTAAAAAATGATTAAATGGCTATTAAAGAAATCGATTTGGGCTACTAAGGCAAGGAAATGACATGGGATGAGTCATAATGATGAGAATGATGTCCTCCACACCTTCTCCAGCAGTTGCAGCGCCTGATTGGGCCCACACTTATTTTGGGGCATTTTTATATTATTTTTTGGAGCTTTTGGGAGGCTCGCGATTTCCTCAAGGAGGCACAAAGTCAAAGAATTAAAATATTATATTATTTTATTGTGCCATGGGGACACCCAGAGGGAGTTAGTCAACACTCCTTGGACCCACCATATGCTTCATTTATTTCTTGTTGAGTGGGGTACCCTCTCTATGGGTGATTTAGTCCACTTTGGTACTTTATGGTTATATTGATCCATGTATTGTATGTTGAGCTCATCTCAACCATTGATTAGAACATTTTATCTTTTAATCTTAGCCACTCGTTTTTGAAAGTGGTTAAGATTGGGTTATGATTGTGGTTCTCTCATTTCTATTTAAAAAAGAGAGCTTCTCATTTGTAAGGGGTCTTTGGCTCTTGGATCTGAATAATATAAAGATTTTTCCGTGGATATTTTCTGGATCTGCTTTGCATCTGATGTTTTCAAATGGTGATTGGATAGTCTTATGCGTCCTAGCATTATGGAAATTCATGTGAGATCTATATTTTTCTGCTATCATTGTCTTGTGTACAGGAGGGCGTTTTGGCTAGAGCATTTTTGCAGGGGGACCTCAACTCGTTCGGTTATCCTCGTCTTGGATCAGGGGGTTTTCATTAGTGTCATTGTGATCTATGATTACTTCTTTTTACTTTCCTATAGAATTTGGTTTCTTTATCTTGTCTTAGCAAATCTGATATTGTTGACGTTTGCTCATGCAGGGTAGGGGGCGCATTGGTGGCTTGGGGCTTACATCCGTCATAGAAATCACTTGGATCTTCCAGAATTGATCGAGATAGCAACGATCATCACTGTTAAGACTTCTACAAGCATTTCCAGGTACGATCCAATAGGTAACTCTCTTCTCTTTAACAAATCTGAATCCATTGTACCTGTTTTTCTTCCATTTTTCTGAAAATCCTTAAAATACTAAAAAAACCTTAAAAATACTAAATCCAGGAACCGTCCGATCTTTGGCCAAACCACTGCTGGGTTTCATAAATCGGGCCTCCCCGTCACTGAATCTACTGCAACGCTATTCAAATTCCTACAGGTTTGACCTAGATCTGATTTTTAGCTTGAAAACTGCATAGTGCCCCCACTGAAAATTTGACCTGCTAGGGTTTTGACTTTTTCTGTTTTCTGATTTCATAGACTGATAGATCGGGTCCCACACAGTGCAAATCACCCTCAACGCTGTCCAAATTCATGGTAGTTTGACCTAGATCTGAGTTTTAGACTGAAAACAGCCCTAGCGCCTTCACTGAAAACTGGACTTTTCTGGAGTTTACTTTTTCTGAAATCTGACAGGCTAGGCTGATAGATCAGGGCTTGAGCACTCCAGAACACCCCCAACGCTGAGCTAGTTCCTGCCAGGTTTCCCTAGATCTAAAAAACTGACTTTCACCCCCCCCCTCATCAGATTTTGACTTTTCCAGATCTGATTTTTCCTGCAGTTTTCTGACTTGGGTTTATAGATTGGGCCATCCTGATCTCATTTCTCCTCCAACACTGAGCTAATAGTCCCCTGGTGGCTCTAGATCTGCAGATCTGCCTCTCCAAACCCTAGCGCTAGCCCTCCTTCAACTAATTTTCCTGTAACTTGAATCTTCCGGGCCAAATCCTTTTCTAGGTCCATAGATCAGGGTATATCCTAGGTGGGTTCACTGAAACGTTGTGTTGATACTGACTCCATTGCCCAATGCATGAAAGGCACTGATCTCTTATATCTAGCGCTAGCCCTAAATTGACCTTACTCCCGTTCTCTTTGCCAACATTCCTTGATAACTCAAGTTACCTGATACTTTCATATCTTTCACTGAGTCTGCCTCCTTGGTACTAGACAATCCCAACTCTGTCCTTGCTCACCCTGTCACAGTTACGTTTCCCAAGACAGTGGTCATCTCCATCAGTTGCTAGTACCTAACCCTAGAGCTAGGGTTTTCATTTACCTTACACCTTACGTACCTAAACCCTAGAGCTAGGGTAGAGTCTTCACTTGGATCTTTTATCACTTACCTTCGGTGTCTGTGAATGCATTTACTTTCTTATCATTCATATCACATTCGGCTTAAATTTGGTGATTGCATTTTTCTTGTTAAAGTTTTATAATCACCGTATTTATTTACTCACCTCTCCTATGACATTTTTTTCTAGTGAACATGGCAACTCGTTCACTTGGGAACTCCACAACTTGATTCCACTAGGGGACCCACCCACGATTATAACCTCCAAACTAATCTTTTAAGACTATTTGAAAACATGGCTTTCTATGATGGAATTGATCCTGATTATGTAGTCCCTGATAAATTTAAAACCACAATGAGTGAGATGATCTCGCCTTTTTCCTTTTTGGCACAACGGTATAGAGAAGACTATTGGGAACAGGATAAGTATCCCTATTCGCAATCTCAAGAGTTAACTAAATCCCATAGGTCGATGGAAATGACGCATGGTAATTATACAACAACTAGGTCACAATCTAGAAGTATGCCCAAGAAACAAGATCTCATAACTACCAAGCCTAGGAGGCCACTCGCAAGTAACACATATCCTCGTACTATTGGTGCACCAATCATAAAAAACAAAAGTTCTAACTCAACTAAGGGAATTTCTCCACAGGGGAGCACTGAAACAGAAAAGGTAGTTGCAGTTTCTAGGGAAACAATTGAACATGCCCCAATTCCTAAGCTTGCAGTAGTCAAAGGAAATATGTGGAAACCACCACCAAATGCCAAAATATTAAAAAGGAATTCTCCTTAAGAACTTATGAAAATAGATGTTTCAAGCAAACTGTCTAATTCAATGGTCTCGGTATCATGAAAGCAACTAGTAAAAATTCCAATTATTAAGGTTCAAGTCATGGAATTTTTGGGGTTAGAAACGAAAAAGATGGATAAAACTAACCCACTAGGCCTGAATATCGATATGTCATCATTCCTCACTAAGCTCAGCATGCCTATTTCCCTAGAGGAAATTGTAAGGATACCATCAATGAATAACAAGGCTACCAAATTTTTGGGAATAAAACCCAGAACAAGCATCCCAAAACCTCCTGCCAAATTAGTAAAGGATAACCTGTCATGATACAAAGTGTGATGAATAACGAAGATAGGTATCCTCCTTTTTCTATTGCTCTAGAAATAAATCAGTTGATCCTCCATAACGGCATGTTAGACTCTAGGGCCGAAGTGAATATCATGCCTTATAAAGTCATGAACCAACTTGAATTAACTACGACTAGAAAATTTGGGAAAATTTGTGGCATGGACTCATGCCCAATAGAATCAAAGGGGGTAATTAAGAACTTAAAGATGAAATTACCTACCTACCCCGATGTTGAGATAACTATGAATGTGTTGGTGGTAGATATTCCTGATGCATGGAGAATGCTTTTATCCAGGGAATGGGCAGCAAAGCTGAGGGTAGTATCCAATTAGATCTCACGTATGCAACAATTCCAATCAACAATAATGCATCCATCAAATTAATGAATGAGCCATCCATGAGTGAGCACGTAGAAACTCGTGATCGTTTGTTTGATGAAGCCATGCGTGCCACAGACGAGGTTGGAAATTTTATGATTTTGGTAAATTACTGGGAAGAAGCTCGACAACATCTTTTCTCTCCTAATAACATTTGGAAGATGTGTTTTGATTGGGCTAGGTCTAGGCATGGTTTTGGAGCTGGTATTGTTTTGATCTCACATGTTGCCGACTAAAACACACTTAACCACATATAAGTCTCCCAACTGCTAGGTGTGTTCTTGAGGGGCAACTATGAGTTTAGAACCCACTATCACCTTTATTCCTAACTCCTCCATTTAAACCCAACTCCCAAAGGTCAAGGGGGGTAGTCCATATTTACTAAGTTTTCAAAGGTTTTAGTTAGGAGTTAAAACTTTATTATAAGGTCAAAGGGATTAAATGACTGGCAATCATGCAATCTGCAACAATTATTCAATGGCAGTCAAACCTTGCTTGAAATTCAACCAAATAATGCTAAAAGAATGAAACAATCACTTAATGACTATACCAGTGCCTTGTCTATGAAAATGCTTGCTTTATGAAAACAATCACTTAAAAAGAAAATGCTTGTTTTATGAAAATAAATTACACAAGACACATGAAGAATTGAAATAATTGTACTTTCCAACTTTATAGCATCCAAGAATGAAAATAACTTGACTTGTGTTATCCACTGATTCTGCACTTGGTGGATTTCCGTTGAGCCACCAGTTGATGAACATGATCCATGTTCATATCTAGTGTATCAAAGGTTCAAAATTTTATGCCTAGCCAATTTTGGCTAGTCATTTTTATTTGTGTACTTGTTATCCAACTTTTTGTACCATAGTTGGGTTACCTGAGGAGCCACCGGTTGACAGACTTGTTCAAAGTCTGATTCCAGTGTATCAATTGATCCATCTGCATGTCTAGCCAACAATGGCTAGCCAGTTTTTTATTTGAATAAATTTGACCATGGCCCCGCGGGGTTTGTAATAAAATGTGCTAGTAGGGTAATTTTGAGTGGTTCGGTCTCCTGAGACGTAGAATCTCAAATAAGGTATTCCAGGGAGTTTTTTGCCCCTGACAATTATGCTTTGCCTTCAACCGAGTATAATTGACGAGGTTTTCTCCCGCTTCCTCCAAAGCTGAAATGCCCGATGTTGAATTCTGGGCCTTGGGGGGTTATTAGAGCCCAACTGAGTGTTATAAACCAAATAGGAATTATTTAGGTAGATTATGGTCATGTCCTAAGTCATCTGGACACATAAAAAAATTTCGAAAAAAATCTTTTTCGAATGGGGAAAAATTTATTTTTTAATTTTTTAATTTTTAATTATTTTTCCTAAGTTTTTGGGTTAATTTTTCCATAAATTAAATGGAAAAAACCCGTTCGTGGTAAGTGGTCATCCGGACTCCGAATTCAGTGATTGAAGGCTCTAACCTTAAGCCAAAAATCATTCTTGATCAACCAGTCAATCAGAACCAACTTTCAGATCAACAATCGAACACATAATGCCTTTTTTCTCAAAAAAGTCAGTTTTGAGTAAAAAAATGAATTTTTATTAAAAAATGATTATTTTGGAGAAAATTAAAACTCTCCAAATTAATCCAAATTCAATAAAATAAAAGGCCAAATGACATCTCATGCAGCACTTATGATGATTGGAGTTATCATAACTCAGCTTCAGTCATCATTAAGAGAGCAATTAATTTATTATCAGTTAGCAAACATGTCATCTCCAGCTAAAGAATGAGATGGAGAGAATTCATTGGTCCGGTGATTTGATCGAGGTGAAGACTAAAGCTTACACCATCAGTAGGCTTCCCAAACCTAGTAGTGGCTCCTCCAGACCTAACAAAGTAGGTTTCCAGACCTAGCAGGCAGCTTTCCTATGTAGCAGGGTGCCTCCTTCAACAGCTCACGCCCCTCTCTCTCCTGAGGGTGCCTTCCACACGTGTGGGCTCATCTGTGGATGGATTTCAGTGTTTAGGGTTGGAGTGGGGGCGCCTTGCCTAGGTGGAGACCTCCCCTCACTCCCGGTTCTCCGATTTAGGTCAGGCATCCCTGTTTGGTGGCCACGCTGGTTAGGGTTTGAGGATTGGTTTTAGAGTTTTAGCACTCTCTCATTGTACAAATAGAGGCTCCTTTAGCTCTATTCGGATGGAGTTTTGTGTAGAGAAACTCTAGTGAAACTTTTGTAATTGCTTGTTGCTTCTATGCAACCATTGGAATAAAATTAAGGCTTTGGAGGCTCATGTGGTGTGATTCTTTGGATGATTGCACTTGATGGATGAGGTGATGTTGTTTTAATGCTTTTCTTTCTTGTCTATTTGAGATTATGATGTTATGCTTTAGAAGGCTTCTATAAGCACATAAGAACAGGTATTTGCGGTTTGCAAGTTAGCTGTTTATTGATTTACTTTTAGAACTTAAAAAAGAGCATTGTTTTATTCAGTTATAGTTCATGCTCTTCTTTATTTCAATTTGTGAACAATACATGATCTAATCTTTTGTATGGCAAGTCTATGAGTGTTATTTTGCAGATCCTTCCATCCAACCAAGCAGAAGTTCGAGCTCAGCTGCATCTTCTTCTCTTGGAGTCAAGTACGCTTTTTCGGTAATTGTATGCTTCACGAGATCCAAGTGCTTTAAAAAGATCCACAGGTTTGACCATTCTCTCATTGCTTTTATTCATCATTCAAATTAAAAAATCTTTATTTTCTTGGGATTAGGGCACGTTTGGGCTAAAGTGAACATTCATTCACTTAGCCTTTGCCCGGGTTGGCTGCCCTGTGCTTTATTTTTAGCCTTTTAGGCCTTTTATTTGCAGTCTTTCCTTCCTTTTGTTCGTTGTCCACTTTTCCCCATTTTTACCCTTTTGGACAGCCCTCTTTTGCCTCTTGGTTTCCACTTTTTGCAGCCTCTTTCCATCATTTTCTTCAACCATCTTTTGAGCTGTACTTTCAGTCTTTTTCACCCTCATTTGCAGCCCTCTTTCTCACTTAGTTTCCAGCCTTCTTTGACTTGTCTTTTCCCCTCTTTTCACCCTTTTTTCACCCCTTACCTTGCCTTTTTCCTGCCTCTTTTCTTCCTTCTTTTCAGTGAGTTTGGATAAGTGTTTGTAGCAAGTTTGTAGATAAAATTTCAAGTTATTTTTTATCAACTAATATCATAACAAGTGTGTGTCTAGAGCTCTTAGATTGCAGACAGGTGAAGGAGAGCCCAAAGGCCACGAACAAACAAGGAGTGCAAAAAGAACAAAAAGACTGCTATCCCTCTTCTTTCATCCCCTTCTTTCCCCGTTCTTCCAAGAAGCAAAGAACACATCATCATTGTAAAAGATTAATAAAAAGAGCTGAGTGGGAGCAAGTCTCCTTCCTTTTCTACTTCCCCTATTTTGGAGAAGTGTGTCTTGTGTTCATTTTCATGATTTACTTAGTTCAGTTTTCCTTAAGCAATTAGCTTAGCTCTCTGATTAAACTTAGTTTCATTCTTACTAATTGCTAATTGTTCCTTAGCTTCATTTTCACTAATTGCTAGATTCATCATTGCTTGTTGGTGTCTTGTTATAAATTGTTAAATCATAAAAAGACCCAAAATCTCTTGAATCTCACCATAAGGTGGATCAAAGTGCTCTCTGTCGGAGAGTTTTAATCAACCACCTTTCATATTAATTGTTGTGTTTGTTTAATCAAATCATCCATAAGTAAGACTCTTGAACTTGCAGAAACACAAGTCAAGAGCACTCTCTATCGGAGAGCATCTTAGGTTTGCACAATCCTTGCATTAGTTTCATCTAGATTAGCTAGTCTTTTGAACCACTGTTATAAGACAAGGTCAAGAGCGCTTTCTGTTGAAGGGTTTTAATTAATTAACTTAATAAAATTTGCAACTCACACCCCTTTAATTAATTAACTCCCCTCCCTCCTTGCCGCAGTATGCCCTGACCGATCCTAGATCGGAGTACCCAGAAACGGCACTGGATCTTTAAACCCCGCAAGAGTAACCTAATAACACTTAAACACCCCGTAACCAACGCACCAGCGTTGTAGGGATTCTTCCAAAGTACTTCCTAGTAGAGGCGCCGGAACCTCCCGCTGTCATAGATTCTCGGCTAGCTGGTCACTTGACAATATCAGCCTGGGATACTGGGCGGGCCCGATATGTCTTCAACGGAGGCAACTTAGAAGAGTCTCCTGGCTTTGATAAACCTTTTTGTTGACACCCTAAAGCAAGACCACTGTTAAAAACTCTTAAAAATTACCAAGAGCACTTGCAAAACCTAACATTCACTGGCATCTTTTGGGATTCACATCTTTCTAAACACGAAGCATCTCCGATAATTTTACTCTATAGGCACTGGTTCCATCTTTTAGCATTGTTGATAATCTGGGCCATTTGTCCATTGAATGTTTGATTATAAGTCATATCTGTGAATGCTTTATTTATTTTCGTGAATTGCTCAAATATTTGTCTATCTTTTAATTCCAGTGATAGCAACGTGGATTGCTTTGTCTTGTGCTCAATTCATCATATTAATCATCTAAAATCACAGAAACTCCTAAACAACACCCATCTGCATCTGAAAACATTTAAAACTTAACTTAAACATTGAGCCATAGAAAACTCTTTGTTAGGGACTACCCCCCTTGGCTTCGTTAGGAGTTAGCCTAGACTGAAGAGCTAGGAGTAGGTGATAGTACCTAGCTCTGTGCTTGCCCCCAAGGTCACACCTCTCCCACTTTTTCAAGTGAGGAGACAGCTTTTGGAAGATTTCTACTGCTGGTGTGCAATCGGCGGACAACAATACTGAAATGACCATGCCCCATGGGGTTTTTGTAATAAAGTGTGCTAGTAGGGGTTTTGAGGGGCTCGGTCTCCTGAGACTTAATTTTCAAACTAAGGTATTCCAAGGAGTTTTTTCCCTTGTCGATTATTCTTTGCCTTTAGTCGAGTAAAAATCGATGAGGTTTTCTCCTGCTTCCTCCAAAGCTGGAATGCCCGATTTTGAAATTTGGGCCTTGAGGGGTTATTAGAGTCCAACTGATGAATATGAACCTACTAGACACTATTTGCATGTTCTATGGTCATTTCCTAAATCCTAGAATGTATTAAAACATTGTCCGAAAAAAAAATTCCCGAACGCGTAGCACTTTTTAATTATTTATTTTTTGACTATAGAGAAATAATTAATTTTTTCAATTAATTAAACCATTTTTACTATGGTTTAATTGAAATTTTTCAAATTGTAATATTTAAGTGGTCCGAGGGTTGTTTTTGGCAAATAAAAACTTGTTTTCTAAGCCAAAACACTCATTTACCCCCTAGACACACTTATCCTAAGTTCCATACAGTCATTTGGCATTGTAATTAATATTTTCTCAAAAACCCAATAAATGAGAAATATTAATTAAAATAATCAAAAAAATTTAAATTGGAGAAAATCAAAATATCTCCAAAAAAGGCCAAATTGGATTTAATAAAGGGCTAATTAGCTCGGCAAAAATTATCGGAGATGATTCCAATCAGCATCAATCAGAGTCGGATCAGTATCAGAGCACTGGCAAGTCACCTTCAGTTAGCAATTGCGCCCTCCTTCAACTGGCACACGAATTGGTTATGGTGGCAATCATCTGTTGATTTGGTGATGGGATTGAGGCAGAGTGGGGGCGCCTTGCCTAGGTGGAGGCCACCTCCCCACTCTCACCTTCCTGAACTTAGTGTTAGGCTATCAGTCAGCTCCAAGCTTGATCCTCATTAAAAGGTTGTGCCTCCTCTCTTTGCTCACATCTTCTGGATGTGGAAGATAGCCATTCATTGGAAGAGTTTCCTAAGAGGCAGAGTGGGGGTGCCTTTCCTAGGTGGAGGCCACCTCCCCACTCTTGCCTACCTGACTTTGAGTTTAACTCTAATCCTTTGCCTCCGAGTTGATCCAATCAAGGAGATTCGCCCAGTGTGCCCCCTCTGATGCCGAGTCTGGCCTAGGGTTTTAGCTTCTCCCTTTTTGTATAAAAGCGGGTCTCTTGTTCCCATTTGCATATGGAGAATTTGCAAGAGAACTCTGCCCAGATTGTAAATCTTATTTGTTTAATGGAATAAAAGCGACTTTGGAGATCCATGCATTGGTTCTTGGTGTGCTTGGTTTCATCTTATGAGGTGATATCTCTCTTAACCTTACTCTCTTTCTTTGATAAATTGTATGATCATTGCTAGCTTAGGAAGGCTATCAATCTAGCACAATAGGTTAGCCATTTATCGTTTTAATTTGGTTATCTATGCAAGATCTATTGAATATCTAAATCGAACAAGAAGTAGTTAGTTACACCAATGTTTTTTAGATATTTATGTGATTGAGTATTCTAGCATTTGATCTTGTTTATCGTTGATTGAGAGTTGTGTTTCAGGGATCACCGAAGGTGGAGAAGGGGTTGAAGCTCAACCATTTCTTCATACAAGAGTTTTTATCTAACACTTTCACCGTGCAGGATCTACAAGGCGTTCACATCCAACTCAAGAAACACAGCGAAAAGGGGCTCTCGTCTAATCCTTCATAAATCAAAATTAAAACTTTTTCCTTGGTTACGAGATCCACCCTTGCTTCTTCTTCTTGCTATTCTAGATCTACCTCTTCCTCATTGTTTTATCTTGTTTTTGCTACTCTCTTTGTCCTCGTTGTTTCACCTCTTTTTCCTCACTCTTTACCTTTCTTGCTTCTCTTTTCTCCCTCACTGTTTTACCTCTTTTTCTCCCCTTTTCTCTCTTGCTTTTGATCCTATTTTCTCCCTTGTTCACTGCCCACTTTTTCCCTTTGTTTGCAGCCACTATCTTTACTGTTGGCTGCCCTTTTTCTCCCATTTTTTGCAGCCCTCTTTTCTCTTGGTTGGCTGCCCTCTTTTTTTACTTTTTTCAGCCTTCTTTCTTCACTTTTTTGCAACCATAATTTCTCTTTGTTGGCTGCCCTCTTTTTCACTTTTTTTTGCAGCCTATCTTTGCCTTTTTACATCATATCTCAGCTTGCTTTCGCTTTGCCTCTTTGCCCCACTTTCCCTTCCTCTTTTTCTCCTATTACTTCTTTACTTCTTGCACTTAGTTTCATTTCGAAAAAGATATAAAATACTTGCATTTAAACTTTGTTTTGCACATATATTAGTTTCATCTTTTTTATCTAAATTTATTTTGGTTTATTAACAACTAATGGGTGCATGAGTGGTTGTCTTTTTGTGTAGGTACCGAAGAGGAGGTCAACCGAAGACGAGCCCAAAGACTTGTTTGGATTGAAGAAAAAGTGCAAAAACAAGAAGACAAATACAAACCACATCCTATTGTAAAAGCCATTAAGGCTTCTATTTTCTCAAAGTTTCCGTCAAGGGTTAAATTCCCAAGCATTATAATTCATTAATAAAGAAGGCTAGTGGGATCAAGCCTCCCATTCTTTTCTACTTCCACTATTTGGGGGAAGCGTGTCTTGTGTCATTCTTTTTTATCTTTGCTTAGCTTAGATTGCTTACTAGACTTTGCTTTCATTTTTACTAATTGATAGATTAGACTTCATCATTTATCTCATGTGTATCTTACTATCTTGCTATTCAATTATCAAATCATAAAAGGAACACAAAGTCTCTTGAACTTGTCATAAGACGAGTCAAGAGCACTCTCTATTGGAGAGCATTGTTACATTGCATTCTCATTTTAGATTAGATAAGATTCTTGAATCTCACCATAAGGTGGATCAAGAGCACTCTCTATCAGAGAGCTTTGTTTCCTAATCAAATTTGCAACTCACATTTTCCCATAAAATTGGAATTTACTATTTTTACAATGTGTATGCTCTACCCGGTCGAGATACCCAGAAGCACTGTAGCTTGTTAATTCACACGTTTAATTTCAATTCACACATAATAAAATTTACCACCCCATAACCAACGAACCAGCGTTGAACGCAATATTCTAAGGGGGCAAATTCTTACTGGGGGCGCTGGGTAGCCCTCCTTGTTTGTAGTGGCTGGTTAGTTATTGAACGCCTCGCTGTAAACTTGGACGGTCCAACATGTCCTTGAACGGAGCCACTTAGAGTATTTCCGGTTAGATTTCCAGTACCTTTGCGTACCGGTTGGAAATTCCCCTCACCCTAATAATCAAGATCATCATAAAAATACACAATAAAATTTACCAAGAGCATTGCAAAACAATCTCACGAACACATCTTCGAGACTTGTATCTCAGCATATTTTGACTCCATTTTAGCACTGGTCTTTGAATTCTTTTGTATTATCTAATTTGGACCATTTGTCCTCCTTATTCTAAGTAATTTATGTTGTGGATGCTTTGAATCCAGTCGTCTTATATAGCTTATCTTGTGTTTTGCAAATAGCAACTTGGATTGCTTAATTTATTATTGTGTATCTCATAAAAACTCCTAAACAACACTAATTCACATCTTACATTCAAAAACATCTAAAAACAAGAGCCTTAGACAACTCTTTGTTAGGGACTACCCCTCTTGGCTTCGTTAGGAGTTGGCCTAAACGGAGGAGCTAGGATCAAGTGACAACACCTGGCTCTTTGCTTGGCCCCAAGGCCACACCTTTCCCACCTGGGAAATAGCAGTCCAAAAGATTTCTATTGACGGTGTGCATTTAGCGGACAACAACTTGTAAATATAACTTGAAATGAAATGCTTTGAAAGGTAAAAGTAAAAAAAATGACAAATGATTGTAGTGTTTTGAAAATGGTCCTGTAAATTTTAAATGATTTTAGGTCTCACTTGAGCTTAGGGAATTAGTGTGTTGAAAAAAAGAAAAAAAACCTATCTAATGTGTCTACCCCAAACACTTATCTCTTTTGATTCGAGAGAGATTGTTGGGTGCTCAACAAGAGAACACAAGGTTCCCTTCTAACTCCGCAAATCAATTCCAAAGATTGTCGAGCACCCAACAAGAAGACACTAACTGCCATGAGGCTCCCAACATCCTCTACCCCTCTTACTCCACGGGTCAACCTTTATTTTTCTCAGTTTCTAATGAGATAGATGTTGAGTGCCTATTATTCTAGCCAACACAAATATTTGCCCTTTCTTATCACCCAGGATTGGACAAACCGGCAAGGGGAGTGAATACGGGGCAGAGATGGAGCAAAGTTTATTAACTTTGAATTGAAGCAAAAGATTGGACTTTTGACAAAAGAAATTAGCCAGCATGATATTGCAAGGATGGCAAAGCCACTTCACTTGCAAGGTGTAGGCACAACAAATGTGCAAATGCTTAAAGAAAATAAATTGAATCTTAGCCCTACCTCTTTTTGCTTACAAGGGTGGGAAAACCCAACTTCCTTTGTAAGCAATGGATGGCAACTTTAAATCAAAAGTAAACAAATAGTTACTCTAGCCACACAATCCTCTTCTTAAGGAAGAGATGGGCAATGGGCAAGCAATAAAAGTAAAATACTGAAAATAAAACTAAGGACAATCCTAGCCCCTCTTCATTTGCAATGCAAGGGTGAGCAAGCCCAACCTCCTTTGCATGCAAGAGATGGCTGAAAAATAACTTCAAATATAACTTTGAAAAACAAACAAATAAAGAATAAAGTCCAAGAGACTCTCTTGAACTTGTTACAATGAAAGAAATTTCAACAAGAGAAATGAGAGTAAAAAAGTAGGAAAAGTGGGGTTTCACCCTTTCTTGGCAGTGGCTTTGAAGTCCTTCCTTTTGGGTAGCCTTTGCACCCTTTTGTGACTCAAATTCGGCAAAGTTTCTCCTTGTTCTATCACAAACCTGCTAAAATCCAGCAAGCAAAACAGAGGTAAAAATGCCCAAAATCATTTTGGAGCACTATGAGCATTAGTGAAAAAATATGTACAAAATTTATCAAGTAGCTAGCTTCAAAGAGTTTGTGCATACAAGTAGTTAAACAAGATTTATAATGCTAATGAGATTAATAAAAATATGCATAAATTTAAATGGGAAATGGAGAAAAATGCCCGTTGCTCTTCAAAGTTTGAAGAAGTGGGGCATCCAACCAAAGAATCCCACTCTCCAATTCAAGCAACCTGCAACTTGAGAGATCTTTGCTATACAACTAAAAAGAAGGTGAGAATCATATGATGAGCCAAGAAATCATAAACTTCAACCAAGAAAAATGTGAAGTTCTTAACTACAAAATGAAAACTCACAAAATCTATGGCAAAAATACCATTAATCTTACCAAAGAAAAGAAGTTTGCTTCTTTGGCCATCACTTTCCTTTTTAAAACTTGACATGGATTGTAAAAATTGTGATGGTCGAGTGGGTTGCTCTTCATTTCGGTCACAACTTTATTTGGACAAAACTAAAATTGTGGGCCCTTACGTGTGGACCAAGGCTAATATTTCCTTTAGCCAAAAATTCTTCATTGACCCGAGTTCATTGTTTGAGGGGTTTCTCCATTTGTTTTATTTGGTCCATCATGGCATACAATGTGGCATGGAGGTTTGACTTGGGAAGTTTCGATGGAGTGTTAGCATGGTCTAACCCACAAGGTACCACTTTATATTCGACATTATCTTTGAAAGGGTTACAATCCTCTTTTGATTAAGATAAAGTGGGCCTAGCCAATTATTTGCTTTTGGGAAGTTTGTTAAGAGCAAAACGAAACCTTAGGAGTATCTCTCCTAATGAAGTCTTAGAGGTTAAGTGTTTGTTGTGTACTCAATCGGTTGATTTGGTTTCATTGTGGACATTGCTCATTGAGCACATTCCTTAGAAGGGCCCTTGGAGGCCATGTGGCGTCACCAACAACCATGTGATCCTTACTTGCTAGAGAAGGCCAGCTTATTTTATTGCATTGTTAGGAGTTTGTTGCTTGTAGTGGATATTTTGTATTATTTTACCCCACCATAGGCCAAATCTAAGGAAACAATTGATATTTTATTACATAAGGAAGTTTACCCTCTCTTATACATAGAGAGGCACTTCCTCATTTCATTTTCATGGTTGGACTTTGAGAGTTCTCTGTATTTTGGAGCTTCATCGATATATCTTTCTTTTGTGCAATTTATGGTGTTAAGGGTTCTTCTATGTGGTGAAAAGTGTTGTGAAATCTTGAAACTTCTTCTTGGTTCTATTATTGTGCTTAAGGGTTAATGATGGAATGTTCAAGTCTTCTACATACCTCTCATGATTGATCCAAAGAATAGTTGGAACTTGGAAGGAGGGTGCCCTAAGCTATTGGCTTCCACATTCTCCTTTGTTGGTTTGGGTAAGTATTTTAGACCTTGCCTTGATATGCATTTGGATCCTTGGCAAGGGTTATTAGGTATTTATCTTCTCCACAGTTGATTATGGGTGGCTAGGGACTTTCCACCGTTCGAGCTCCCTCTTGTAGACCTTGAAGTCCATCGTTTATCCTCAATTGGGTGATGTGACTAGTGTGTCCCAACCCCTAACCTTAGAAGGAATAGACCAATTCTTGAAGGAGCATTCTTCTTGATCTCACTTGCCATTTGATTCACCTTGACTCCATTTCCCTAGTTGGATATTGGCACTGATTTATCAGTCTCTTTGTCACCTATTCAAATAACCCTAAAAACTACAATCACATTTTGCTAAGGTTACCTCTTCCAAATTGCCTTGTGCCCTCATTGCCATAGCCTAGAAATCCTATCTAGGGATGCCCCCTCAAGTTGAAAAAGAGCCAACCGGAATCGCATAGAGGTAGTTATCATGGTGACAGTGGATAACACCTCTCAGATTACCGTGAATTAGTAGCAATATTTGGGGCTTTAACTACATGTGCTAGTTTGTGCGGTAACACTCTTCATTAACTACTTCTGGCTCCAACAACGGGACATGTGCTCGATCTGGTCTTTAATAAACGAGAGCATGCGACAACCATAGAATCTCTGGTTTCAATAATCTGTAAAAACATCTCAACTTGACAAGCCAACCTTAATAGAACAAAATATTGTAAAAACCAATGAACCATAAGTTGCATTATTGAAAAGTTAGACGAAAATTTAACTAACAAGAAAAAAATATTATTTATTCCTAAGTATGGGAAAGAAATGCAAAAAGGTAAATGCTCACTTTAAGGAGCTTATTTTCCTACTCTAAGTATATCATAATCAAAATGTTAAGTGAAATGAAAAATCCAATGTAACCACCTTAACATTTTATCAAAATTTAAAAATTTTCCCTTGTGTTTGGTTACCAGCCAAAACAAGGATATCTTCAATAGAAAATACAAACCTACGCAGATATTCAGGAGGGGCAGACTAGATGGGAAATCATAGGCATGTAGAACTTCATCAAACTGCTTCCCAAACTAGCATGTGTTTCTGCACGCTTCTTCTATCCAAGCCTTGATAGGGCTAATGTAGATATCTATACGATGAGGCAGATCAACAACTCCAGCATACATATCAAAAGGGCTTATCGGCTGATAACTCTCTATGTAAGCCCCAGGCTGCTCCAAATCATGAGGAAACTTTGAATGTGAAGATGTAGGATCAGACTAAGTTTCCATCGGCTGTATCGAATTTGACTTTTCACTGCATTGCTTTTTCAGGTATTCACTACTAACACTTGTGTGTGATTCTGAATGATCATATGAAAACTCTACATGATCCTCTTCCATACCAAGATCTCCAAAGGTCTCCAAATTGACACTTCCTTCTCTTGATACATCAAAAATGGGCTTCTTAATGTATGTCCAATAATCATCATCCATACCTTTGTCAAATATGGGGGATTCTTCATCCATGGCATCATGTTCATGGCTATACTCATCCTCAAGTTCACAATAATCCTCTTTAGAAAGTCTAGTTTCAAACATGTTACAAGGGAGTGAACTTTTCGAACCCTTATCACCATGCGGAGAACATGGAGGAGTATTGTCATATACCATATAGACTTCGTCATAATTTTCTTTAGAAGTTTCTATGATGGTTTCTTCTTGAGGCAAATCCGGAATGCACATGTGATCATCCTCATTGAAATAATCCCAAGGATCCTTCAAGTCTTCAATAGTTTCTATTATGGTATTATGAAGAGGATATTTAATAACATCTTCAATCAAGGTACCTTCATTAATATCTTCAATGGGTTCACTTGGGATATGTTGCTCAATGGGTTCCTCTAGCTTTTCCATATCTTCATTATTTTCTGTTGTTGTGACATGAGGATGGTTTTCAACAATGTCTTCAGATGAGGTTTCTTCATGAACTTCCTCAATTAGATTGCCACAGATGCCTGTCTTCATAATCTTGTTGTGTATTGATGTTGATGTATTTGTAACTTCGGAATGTATTCACTTGTATATCTTATGTATTGTACCCCGATGTTTATTCCAGGAAGTATCTGTAATGTAATTGAGTCATGTCATGCCTCGATGTTCCGATCGGGAGATTCAATAATGTAAACAAGTCATGTAAAGTCATAAATTATAACCCTCCTTATTGATTAGGGTTAAAGTCCCCGCAGTTGTGGGGCCCTAGGGTTATTAGACTCTCTTAGAGAAGTCGGCCCTAGTGAGTTATTGTCAAGTCGGGAATTAGTATAAATAGAGAGGGAGCCTCTCTATTTATCACACATTAATATTCATTCACGCACACTCAGTTGTAGCGCATAACTGAGAGAGAGAGAGACGAAATTGGGACGAGAGAGAGAGAGACTACTACTGTTGGGAGATCATCTTACTGTCTTTGGGTTTTTACTTTTGGTGCTGATTCTATCTCTGAGGAAGTTGCAGGGCTTTCTCCTTTATGGTTTCCCCGAGGAAAATCTTTGTGTTCATTGTCTCTTGTATTTGATTGCTGTGCTTGTCATTCTCTCGAATAAGATCCTAAGATCATATAGCTTAAATGTTAAAAATCTAACAATTGAGCGAGGCATCATATTCTTTAATAAGTCGTTTAATCTCTTCCTTTCTAAAATAACTTAGAGGGATTTCCACATATTCGACGTTGTCTATGACAACATGAGGAAGTTCTTCAATGGGAGTATCATGGATCGCTTCTTCACTTAAATTTTCTAGACGTAATTCCAAGTTTTCAACACTTTGTATCATGGCAAAAGGTTCGTCATATCTTTCTGTGTGATACTCTATCCCAGATAGGTAGACAGTAAAGATCTTTTCAAGGAATATTTTGAAACCATTCATGCTACCTATACCATCGTGCCATTGCTCTAAAAACATCCAAAGGAAGCTTGGAAAGGAGTTTATACACTTATTATGAAGGCCCTGATAGAACCCACAACAGGCCTCTCCCTGAAAAGTACTAGCAAACATTTCCATCATATTGTCCTCATAAAGAACATTGGAGTCAACCATCAATTGAAGGAAAGACTTGACATGACAAATGGTTGAATGCACCATAATTTCCATGGAAGACTAGAAGCCATTTATATATATCTTCCACACCATGACCAAAGTTAGGAAAACTTGGGATGTTCGAGAGTCGATGGGATGAAAAAAATTTGACTATCTGAGCACCACATTGCTCCCTTAGTTCATCCATATCAAAAATCAACAATGTGCATTTGATATAACCATGGAACTTTGTACTTAACGGGTGGAGTTGTCAAATGATGAGCTTCAAAAAAAATCTCAATGTGTCGCATGTGCTCATCTACACACAATCAATCTTCACAAGTTTTTTGAGATAGCAGGGTTTTATCCCTTCAATGGAGTTGCCAAGTGAGAAAAAATATGCATTTAAACACTCACAAAAATTAATTTTTTGCTTTTCTTTGTAAATTTATAAGAGAAAAAAGGTTAGTAGAGTCACCGGATGAAAAGTAAAGACCTACACTAAACATTCATCAAATAAAGCAAAAAACAAAAAAGTGGAAAACAAAGTCATACTCTGGGAATAGAAAGATTTATCCCCGGCTACGGTGCCAAAATGTTGCCGCCTAACTTGTACCTCAGGTCATGTGGCAGAAATCTTCAAGCCACAGGGTGCGCCCTTCGGGGCAAGCTCGAGCCAAGTGTTGTCACCTGATACTCAACTCCTCCATCTAGACCAACTCCTAGTGAAGCCAAGGGGGGTGGTCCATATGAAAAGTAAAATCTAAGGTTTTTAATCTACGAAAGAAATGATTGATTCTAGGAGTTAAGGCGAAATGAATTAAACCGTAACAATGAGTTACTACAAATGAATTATAATCACAATAGCATGATAATTCAAACATCATTCATGACAATATGTAGAAATTGATTTAACCATAAAAATGCGAAAGACCAGTGCCAGTGAATATGGAGTGCTTATGTATAAGGGTTGCTACTGTAGTCTCAGTGAAAGTATTGCAGTGTCTCGTTGGTTTATTTTAAGATTTATTAGATGCGTGATTAAGGGAGTGGGTTAATTGTGAGTTTATCCCAATAAGGCAGGCTCTTTTGAAATGAGCGCTAAAGCGGTTTTACCAAGTGTCCAACGAGGCAAGGCATAACCTGCTTGGAGTAGCCCCCTGACTATGTGGTATCCACCCTTTACAACCTCCCAATTTCTCAAGAAGCAAGCTTATATGGATTTTCCTATTATTCTAGTCACTCCTATCCCTTTCTGATACAGCCAACTGATCAGACAAGCTACAGTGGTGCAGAGAATACGGGGAAGAAGCCTTTGTTAATTTTTATTAAAACTAAAAAATGATGTTTATTAACTGACTACTCATGGCTGAGAGTATCTTTCCCCCTTTCCAGATACTCGGGAGAGCACAGCCGAGTTAATTTTAAAATCTTAAAGAAATAACAAAAAGAAACCTGTTTTCTAATTAGTCCTACCACGAATCTCTTTCCCCCTTTCGGGATACTCGGGAGAGTGTGGGGTTAAAAATTCTTTTACTTCTAAAATGAAAAGCAAACTAAACTGTAAAAGAAAAATAACTTAACTAAACTAAGCACACCACACCGATCCCCAGATGGGGATTGCAAAAGGCCTAACACATCCTTCCCAATCTCTTTTATTCCGGTTATTACAATGACTTAAAATCTCTTTTTTGGAACACCCGTGATCTTCATCATTAGATCAACAAATTTACAAATTTCTTTCAATAAGAATGAACGAAGAGAAAGGGGATAAAGAGTGGGGAAGATGTGGTGTCTTCTCACTTGCTTGAATCTTCAATTTTGGGCAGCATTTCTCTCTACATGTGCATTGAATGATAAAACACAGCCAACAACAATTGTTAGAAGATGGTCCCAAACACTTTAAGAGTGTTTGGAAAAAAACTACAAAAAACTTGCAAAATTTTTCTAAGTTAAAAAATAAAAGAAAAATTTCGAAATTTAACCAAGACAAGCTTGAAAGCTAGTCTTCTTAGGATCTTTACTTGTTCTTTTGGAACAAGTAAACCAAGCTCTAAATAACCAAGTATGAATCTTTAAACTCTTGCATCAAATTACCCTTACTTAACTTTGGATTTTACTTGAAAAAGACGTAGTAAAAACAGTAGATCAACTCTAACCAAATCTAGACTTTGAGATTTTGATTGTAAACTACTTAGATTTACCCAGTTACTCATATCTACTTATATTCTTGCATGAGATTATAGATCCGAAATAACAATCAAACCAATAACCAAGCATAATAAAATTCAGAAGATGAGAAGGGTGAGGACAAACAACCGTTGAAATTGGGCAATGGGGTCCTCAAAGTGGTGATCAGAGGGACTAGTCCTTCTTAAAAATATGTTTGAAGATGTGAGGATGCCGACATGCTCTCCAAACTAGATATCCTGCAATCTCACAAAACTTGCACAACAAAGGATTAAAAGCACCTGGTGTAAACTACAATAGAAACTTCAGAAAACATGCATTTCTCATCAAATAAACATGTCTGTCTAATGTCTCTAATGCAACTTAACAAAAAAGTAATGGATGAAACAATCACGCTACTCTACCTTACTAAGATAAACTTCTCCTTCAAAAGCCAAATAAATAACCAAATATTTTATAGTGCAAGCATGTAAACAATACAGTTATACCTCATTAGACCATAAAGACATTATCATCCACACACGAAAGACCCACACATTGATTTGCCTCCAAATCCTTTATTCATTCAATGAAAAATACTTCACAATGGCTACAATGCAATTTAGCAGAGGCTCCACCTTCCCACCATTACAACGACAAACTACCTTCATTATATAGAATTTGTGAGAGGGGGACAGGGGGCATCACCACTGAGAGCTTGAAGTCGAGTTAGCTTGAGCGACTTGTGGGATGTGATGGCATTGAACTAAAGTGGAACTCTAGAGGTTGGCGTCACCTCTCATTAGACTTCCCACCAATCCATTATGTATCTGCCATATGTACAAAACGTGGGCCACATGAGAGAAGGCGTAACCCTCATCCCAAAGTGACATGCCACCACTCACTTGGACTCTCAATCACATGCTTACTTTTAGGAAGGCGATCACATTTAACGTTGAGTTCACAATGCCACCATGTCAAACCCTAAATCGCCATAACTCATGCAATATCACACTATGGTGGGCGCATCCTTCACATATGAAATCAATTCGCTAGCCTCCAAAACATTATGACATGTGACGCTTTCTCAAAGTGATGAAGTCGCCTACCATTTGAGACAAAAATGCCACCTCATCCCATGTCTAAAATTGACTTTTTTAATTATTTGTCTTTTGTCAAGATGACGCATTTTTAGCATTTAAGTGTCATTTTGATGCTTTAATAGCGAAAAATGACCATAAGTGACTTTTTGATCACTTTGAGTGTATGAAAAGTAGATCCCGGGGTAAAGAGTATGCTCTGAGCATTAAAACGAGCATCTCCACGCCAAATTCCGCCTCCGAATCAAGTTCTTATGCCATTTACAAGTTTTTTAATTAAACCATTAAAAAATGGCTTAAAAAACGGAATATATATATATATATATATATATATATATATATATATTCTCGGAATCGAACAAAAACTTAGGGGGACCTAGCACATGTCCAGACTCCATACAACTCAAAATCCATGTTTAGCACATTCATATACATTGACACGTGAACTTTAATAACCTCCCAAGGTTTGACCACCAAGACGACCATTCCAGCTTTGGAGGAGCAGGTGAAAAACTCGAAAATTATGCATCGCTTATTCAGCATTGCATAATTAACAAGAGAAAAACACCTTGGAATAATTGGCTTGGTAACCAAGTCCTAGGAAGCCAAGTTCTTTACAAAAAACCCGTGCTAACACATTTTTTACAATTTCCCCAAGGGGGTATGAACATGTGGTACAAAAGAATAAAAAGGCCAAGAAGGCCTTATGGACCTCTGAGCTCTGAGTTTGAACAAGTACTTTGTTCATCATTGTCAGCTCACTTGAAAGTCCAACTGAGTGCAACTCAAGCGGTAAGAGACACTAAACGCTAGATAATGTCTTCTTTGAAAATTGTCAGTGACCAGTGCCTTATTGGAGTCAAATCACGAAATGTAGAAGATATGCTATATGTGTGTGAATATGGATAGTGTAAGTGTAGTCAGTGCATCCACTTCAGTTGTGCATTCAACAATAACAAGTATGATATGTCATTTGTTGTAAGTGTTACTAATGGAAAAAGGCTGAAGCAATAGTTACATGTACTCATCCATAATGCAATGTAAACCACATTAGTAACAACATGTATTCATCATCCCAATGTACAGCAGTATGGCATAAATAAGTGATATATCAGTCTTATATTGGTAGTTAAGACAGCGGTAGTCATTCAACATCTCACAACATGTATCCATGTAGCAGATCCAAACTTTACGTAGGGCAACAGTATATAGTATATACCATAAACAGTACAAGTACTTGTAAGCAAGGTCTGAAAACAATATTTTAAGTGATCATTAGCAGCAGCAGTATTGATTTATCCCAATGTTATATCAGTCATGAGGGTAGCAATAACCATCCACCATGTATCAATTCCAAGTTTAGTGCATATGTTCATGTATTAAATCGAAACTTAGCATGTGCAGCAGTCTATAAAACCTCGGAATTGGGTCTGAAACAAAGTTTTAGCAGCATTCCAACATCATTCCAAAATGTGCACATAATATATAAAAAGGTTGCCGACAGTCCACCCTTACACCAGTAGTCATGAAACCTTATTAACAAGTGTTTATTTGATAGTGTGCAGGTGAGAAAAAAGGGCTTCCAAGGAAAGATGGAGGTCTGAAATTTTATTGCATACACAGTAGGGTGGGCTGCCACTAAAAGGGCATCCCTTGTGGTTGAATGAATAGACCTTGGACAAGGCACTAAGGAGGAAGCGTAGCCAAGATAAAGGCTGGCCGAAGGTTTAAGAGCATCCCTAAGGCTGTTTGGGGGAGGCCGTGACCTAGTGAATGGACAGCGAGCCTAATAAGGAGCAGCCATAAGTGTTGTTGTAATTGTAACTTCGAAAGATATTTTGATGTAAATTGTTGTCGCCCGAAACTGGCACGCGGGTGCCGAAAGCCCAAGCCGCGGGCGTGCCGGCCCGGCAACAACCTCTCAAGAGAGAGGCCAATGTCACCACACCTTCTCTCTCCTCGCTTCAGGCTGGCTCTTCTCCAACTCTAGGGGGGTTTCCCTAAGTTCGGATCTCTAAGGCAGGTGCAGCTGAGGGCGGGGTGATCTGAAGAGGCTGCCTTAGAGAAACTCGAGTAGCAGAAAGGAAAATAAGTCGGATTGATGGGCAGGAAGGGAAGGGAGAATCAGTCCTCGAGGGAAAAGCCAGTGCCAGTATCAGAAGGGCGAATGGAGTCAGAAGGGGAATCAGAAAGGCTTTGCGTTTTGCAGAAGGGAGATCAGGCTGGTCCGCTCCATAATTAGAGGCCAGGCGAATGGTAGTATAACTGACTACTTTCCATTACTCCCAGACCTCCAAGAACATAACGGCGACAAGCAACTTGGCAACCGCAAATGGTTGCCCAACGTGTTAGATTGTTAGCCTTCTATGCCGGCTTAGTCTACAACTTATGAAAACACAAGATTACCACTGAAAAACCCAACATGTCCAAAAAACTCAACAATGAATTTCTTTATTAACTCTGGGGAAAAAATCCTCCCAGCCCAAAAACTTTCCATCATTTACAAAGAAAGAGCTTTGCTCTTTATAGGCCCAAAAGGCTTTCCTCATAAAAAAATAAAAAAATAAAATAAAGAGAAGAAGTGGATCTCAAATCCACTTTTTCCTCAATCAAACCACTAAACCCCAAAAGTTAACTCCTACGTTAGCTTTTAGCCACTACAAAGACTTTATTACATATGACTCATACTTTTAATAAAGTATATCCTACCCAAACATAAAAAATGCACTTCATAAAACTTTCACGCTGAGCCCAGCCTTCAAATTTTTGTGCAATAAACTATACTCGCGGGCAGGCTGGAAGATGTCCTCGGAAACTCGTGAAGAACTCCCCGATTCAGCTGCTAGGATGACGCGTGGGCAAGTTTACTCTCCGGAACTCCCAGATACGATTACACAACAATGATACCGGTTACACTTTGAATTGGCTGAAGAACGAGCCAACAATTTGTAAGACTCGGCTGTCAAGGAAAAGAGAAAAACGTAGGCCTGATGCATTTGGCGACATTGAACTGCTAAATCGGAAAAAGATTTCTACTCCATCCCTGAAATCGGCTGTCACTGACCCAGCAATCCGATTTCCACGTTTTAGCTGGCTGGTGAATGCGCAATAAATCGCTCAATCCATAATGATTTGTGCTAAAATCAGAACTCAACATTTCTGTCGGCCTTCATGTGAGAGTGAAGCTTGAGTTGAGCTCTGAGTGAAGAGTCACGTATCAGTCCAGTTGCCAATTAAGCAAATTGATAACCCGAGAGATTTAAGCAAATAATGCTTTGTGGAGTCACTAATTTGTGACGGTTTCCATAAAAATTGCGATTTCTGTCAGTCGTTCAGAATATACATTTGATTCCACGATTTTCGCTGCAAGCCTGAAAAGATGACTCTGAGTGCACCAACGCCATGAAACGCGGGCCCAAACAGAGAATAGACTCTGCTCACACGGGTTCACTCCACCATTTAGATCCACAGCTGTAGATGGAGATTGGAAACGATCCAAATCCCCTAAAGACACCAAGTAGCAATTTCGGCATTCACCACCCTTCTTATGTGCATTTGATGGAGGTTTAGACTTGATTTTCTTCTTTGGGTGCTGAAGTTTGCAGGTTGATCTTTCTGAGCAATACCCAGTTGATGCATACTGTGCACATACATATGTATGCTTTTTATTACACTTATCACCATCAACAAGAACTCTTTGAGAAACCCATCACAAATAGGCGTATTTGGACTGACATTTACATTTCTATAAGGACAACCCTCGAGTGTACAGAAGCCTAGCAGGAAATTTAAGCAGTCTGGCAATTGTTCTGAGATAACCTTGTGTGTCAGCCTGCAGTCCAGACTGGAGCAAGTACCTTTCAAAAACTGTTTACAAATTGCTACCTTCTCAGGATCATGATTGTAGGGGCATCTGCTATCTTCCTTGTCACATTCATTTTCCTCTCTCAGTGGCTTCACCTCAACTGTATTTGTAGATTGACCAAGTGAAACTCCATCAGAGGTCTCAACACCAGAATTTGGGATCTCAGACTTATTCAAGGTTATAGGACTGGTCACATCCCCCCGGCCTGATGTATAAACTATGCCACTAGTACTTGCAAGATCAGGGGGATCTGTAGAACAGTGATCAACATAGTGATCTTGTGAATTAGCATTGGGCCTTTGCAACAACTTTATACATCATTTGCATTGTCATCATCAGCATCATCTAGTACAATTTCATTTTCATCCTTGACTCTTATCACTGAAGACACGGGGCTTTTACTATGCTCAGGTGCAGAATCCAGAAGGTAATGCAAATCCAGCAGTTGTAAAAATGCCTCTGTTTGTGGGTTGCAAACATGACCAAGATATATTGAATCCAGGCAGAGTAATTTTCACTTTCTGTGGCAAACTGCTAAGGACTGGAAGTAGTGATGCTGGGTAAAATAACAAAGAAGTTTTTCCATAAATCTTTTCTAGGGCAGTAGTTAACTGTTGCTTGAAAAGTAAAGCAGGATACTTTGCCTCCACATCTAAAGATATACTTTGCAGTTTCTCCAATTGTCTCCAATGATCAATTTATCATTGCTTCCTCTCATTAAAACCTGAAAGCACAAAGGATGCTTGCTCTCTAACCTCAACTTGATTGCCTGTAAGAAGCTTTTGCAATTGATTTCACACATGTTCTGTCTCGGAGCTTGACAAGAGGAACTATGCCTGTACATGAAGGATTGCAAGAATACTAATGTTGCAACTCTGGTATGCCAGCTAGAGTCCTTACTTGAAGATATAAGAACAATGACGGATGCTGACAGATATGGCTGTGGAATTATATGCCAGTTTAACAGTGCTAAAGCCTTTAGATAATTCCTTATAGTGCAGATATTGCATTTCTCCCATAGTCATCATCTTTACCTTTCAGCTTTTAGAAGTTGCTTTGGCACTCCCATAGTTCGTCAAACACTGGATTGTAATTTTGAGTCCTCACTCCTCCAATGTCGATATCAGTGTTGATTATGCTTACTATCACACAAACTGTAACCACACCACCGGGTATGCATGCATCCACTAAATCTTCAGTTAATTCACATTTTTACAGTTTGAGGCATTTTTCCTCTTCATGACTTTGAGCCTGCAACAACTCCTGTAAATAGTGTTTAAGGCGCTTCAAAATGCAGATGCATTTCGAGGGCTAACATAAATCCTAAGTCACAGGACACGTCCTAAATGCCTCCGTGTCCCGTATTTTGCGTGTCGGACACGAAAACGGCCCTAATACGTGTCGGACACGAAAATTTCCGTGTCCAAAAATCAGGACACCATCTGGCACGTGTCGGACACGTGTCCTGAGCGTGTCCCGATTTTTGGACACGTGTCCTATAAAAAATGAATTTCAGGCATATAAAAAATGAATTTTTTGTATATTTTTTTTAACATTTTCTGTGGTTTCAAGGGTTGTGGTTTGTGGTTTCAAACTTTCAAGGGTATACATTAGTAAAATCAATAGACATTTCAAGGGTATCGTGCAGGAGGAAGAGTATACATTAGTAAAATCAATAGACAAAAAATCAGAAATCTATTGTATGTGACTCGTGAGCTAACATGTAAGATAAGAAACTTTAGCATATTATACTCATTTCAGCAAATCAGAAACGCCTTTCCACCATACATTCAATACAGCCAGTTGAACATAAATTTGCTACCCACTTACTATAAAAGCAAGAACAAATGTTGTAAACTCTGAGGATCTGGGAAAATCAGATTAGAGTCATTAGACATGGAAAACACAGCTAGGCATGGGAACTTTGAAAGTTTGAATCATTGTAGTAACCTGAACAAGTCTAGACTCTATACATTACTGCAAAAATCTAAAGCATACAACAAAACTCTGCGAGATTTAAGATTCAAATTATGTATGAGTATTTATGGAGTGGGTTTTGGTTCATAGTTTGCTGTTTGGTTCATTATTCATATCATACATGATACCCTCCAAATCATAGCATAGCATATTGATATCATAGTTTGCCATATCGAGAAGTTCCAGATCTGAAAGTTTGCCATTCCCATCAGCATACAAATAAATTATAATTTATAATGAATGTGTTCTCATTGAAGGAAATGCCCAGACATATAAACTCGCTGCCCAAAATTATGTACACTCAGAAAAACAATAAAACGTCCATCCCTGAGTTCTGTAACACATTCAAGCATAAACTGGCATTTCTAAGGCGGTTTACAGCTCACATTTTATACAAACAGAGATCAATACTTTTTGATATATATATATATATATATATATATATATATATATATATATATGAAACGTGTCCTCCGTGTCCTGTTTCCGGGGTCGTCGTGTCCCGTGTCGAATACTCGTATTTTCGTGTCCTCCGTGTCCCGTGTCCTCGTGTCATGTGACTTAGCATAAATCACTATTGTATATTGTTGTACCCCCATCGGGGATGTGTGTTCCTCCTTTGGGGATGTCATCATTGTGTATGGTCACTGAGGTAAACCCTCCGTTGTAAGTCAGGGCAATAGTCCCCAGGTTAAATAAAGTAAAATGTATTTATGAGTATTCTTAGGTAGGTCGGCCCGAAAGGTAACCTGGCCGACCTAGTGGTTGAGTTAACAACTCAACGGAAGAATATAAATAGGGAGGCGCCCTCCTCATTTGTCACACACTTCACTTGCTCTCTCATGTGCGCCTTAGCAGAGAGAGGAAGAGGAGGGACAGAGAGCTAATGTAGACATATTGTTCTTGGGTTATTCTATCTTGTCATCTTATCTTTGTGACGAAACTATTCTGAGGAAGTTTGCGGGGTTTTCTCCTTTATGGTTTCCCCGATGAAAATCTTTGTGTCTTGTGTATCTTTGATGTATTGTTGTGCTTGTTATTCTTTCAGATAAAGATCCTAAGTAAAATAACTTAGAAAAACTAACATGGTATCAAAGTCATTCTGAAAGAAGGAATTGTGCAGCCGAAATACAGCAGCAATGGCATCTACTAGAAATTAGGGTTTCATGCTTGAAAACCCCTAGAAGACTAAATCTATTCATCTTGGCACTTTCACTATAACTCACGATTGGGGAAGTCTCAGGAGCCGAAACTTTTACAGGCCGAAGATGAAATCTTTTTGTACCTTGTGTAAACGTTTCAGCCTCAAATTCGCTATACTTCAGGAGATATAATTCCTCCAAATCAGGGTTCCAACCTCCTCCTGAATACAGTCATAAACAGGTGACCTAGGGAGAATTGCTATATCTCGGGCTAGGAAGGTCCAAATGAAATTTTGCAAGATGTTGCAGGTAGGGCACGGACTACAGTTTTTGTGGTCCGCTTTTCAGACCCCGAATGTGAAACAATGACACGTGGCAGTCCATACAAGTTCACTATGCTAAACAGTCCTCAAAACAATCACCTTGGGAAACTCAGCATAAGTCCCACTTGGAGAATCCAATTCTGCTCTAACCTGTGAGTTTGGAAAGAAGACAAATCAGGCTGTCTCAGTGCAAAGTTTCAGACTGTAAGGAATCGAAACTTCGGAGATACAGCATAAGCAGTATCAAACAATTCTGCATAAGAAATTGGAGAAGCTAGGGCTTCCTGTTCCAGGAGCTTCCCACCACAGTTTTCAAAAAAGGAGTACATTGGACAACTCGCCTTGAAGAGGCGCATATTTCTGTCCAACCAAAAGTTTGAAATTCCAATTTTGGAAAATTAGGGTTTCTCTAACAAACCCTAGATCAGCCAGCTCCGGAACCAGGTCAAACACCTCAAATCAGTAAGATCTAAATCTTTGTTATTTCCATTTGAGGTTCTTATTTCAAAATGACTCATCACACCCAGCTTAATGACAAGCTTGGTGAAGCTAACAACTTCCAAGCATGGAAGTATAGGATCTCCCTGATCCTTGAAGAAAATTACTTGGATCAGTATATCAGTAAGGAAGTTCTAAGAGCCTGAGGGAGATGAGGCTAAGGCTAGAGATAATAGAATCATTGCAGATTCTATTAAGAATCATCTCATCCCTCATGTGTCATCCTTGAAGACACCAAAGGAAGTGTTCGATGTTGTGACGAAGCAGTCGAAGAAGAAGAAGAGATTGTTATAACCACCTTGAATGGCCTCCCAAGATCATGGGATTCATTCGTTCAAGGAATGTGTGCCAGAAGGAAGTTGATTACCTTCAGCAGACTCTGGGAAGAGTGCACACAAGAAGAAGCTCGAGTCATAACAAGAGAAGAAAAGATGGGAGCAACTGAAGATCAAGCTCTCATGATTCAAAGAAGAAAGAGAAGATTCCTCAAGCGATGAGGAATATGTACTTTAATCCAAAAGGATTCAACTCATGAAGAACCTCTTATCCATCTTCGCATTTGGATAAGAAATGATGCAGTTACGAATGAAGAAGATGATGAAGCAGAAGACTCCAGTTATTCTTGCAAGGACATAAGGATCAAGAAGGAGTCTACCCACAAAACAAACAAAGATAAGTGTTCAATTGTCATTTCATGATATTGTTTGGTTGTGCATTTGTTTATATTCAATTGATGTATTATGCATGTTTGTGTGTTTGCATTTATACTACTGAATTGCACATGATGGGTAAGAAGTCAATGATGTTGTACAACATTTCATTGCTACTTATCTAGATTGAAACCTCTTTGTTGACATATTAGGAGTAGTTCACACTCTTAATAACATTGGGGTAGAAGGCATCTAGAAGTTGTTGTATGTGTACGGGATATGGATGAATGTTGTAACATTGGCTAAGATAATTGCATGACTGTGTGACATATATTTGTCACTATTAATATGTTTTGGAAATTATGAGATGTTTCCAATCATGCAATTGAACTTGACTTGTAGATCTTTCTGAAGAACAAGTAACGACAGTTTAGAAGAAGAACTTGAAGCTCCCCGGGTCTGAGACACCGTGGCGAAATAAAGAGCTTCAGAAGAAGATAAAGAGAAAAGTAGATCCACCTCGAGAAATGAAGACCATCTTGGGCACAAGAGATCATCCAAGATAAAAAATAGTATGACGAGACTTCCAAAGAAAGCAAGAGGCCTCGGACACACTCCAGTTATGTGACACAGTTGAGTGACATCATTGATGTAGATCTTCCACCTATGAAGAAGTAGCCAAGAAGAAAGGGAAGGAGACTATGATCAAAGATTACTAGTTGATCAAGTGGAATGATGTCTAGGATGCGGTTCCAAGACCTAAAGAGAAGCCCGTAGTGTCTTCCATATGGATCTACAAGATCTAGGATGCAGCAGATGGCAGCATAGTGGGATACAAGGCAAGATTCGTACCACGAGGCTTCCCACAGAAAGAAGGCATAAACTACGAGGAGACATTTGCACCAGTTGCGAGGTAGACTTCCATTAGATCCATACGTGTAGGTATGAGATGGGAGATACACCAATTGGATATCAAGACAGCATTCTTGAATGGTGTAGTCAAGGAGGAAGTGTACATGGAAGAGCCACTGGAAGTCGAGACACATGACAGGAAGACTCATGTGTGCAAATTAAAGAAGACCTTGTACGAGCTCAGAAGGAACCCATGGGATAGCAAATACAGTTACATGAGGAGCTTGAAGATCTTAACCTTTGCTACAAGGTTGAAGATGAAATCCTTTAGAGGACGACGAGCTCACAAATGGGTGCAAGAGGAACTTTTCAACAAAGTTCAGTATAGAGGATCTTGGTATCCAGTGACCTTAGATGGATACATAGAAGATCAATAGCAAAGTAAGCTACTTGTCACTCTAGTATAGAATGTTTCAATACATCGAGTACGAAAGGCAGAGGGAGAATGATGCTCTGCTTCAGAGGGAGTGACTGCAGAAGATCCTCAAAATCGACATGGTACAGCAGGATGGACAGCTTCCTGATGGGGCTAGGATTTACTGAGAGTAAAGTGGATTCCAACCTTTACTTCAAGGTTGAAGGCGGAAGACCAGTGATGATCTTGTTATATGTCGATGGCCTGTTCCTGACGGGAGAGGACGAACTCATTAAAGATGCAAGGAGGAGACTTGCCACTGAGTTCAAGATGAAAGACCTAGGGATGATACACTACTTCTTAGGCATAGAGGTGTGGCAGAATGCGGATGGGATTTTCCTTGGGCAAGAAAAGTATGCGGTGGAGATTCTGAAGAAATTCAAAATACTGGACCGCAGGGTGATAGCCACACCTATGGCATCGAACTTGAAGCTTCTATGTGATGCTTCATCACAGTCGGTTGATGGCACGATGTATCGTCAGATGTTTGGCTTATTGATGTGCCTGACGAATACGAGACCAGACATATGCTTTGTTGTGAACACCCTGAGCCAATTCCTGATGGATCTGAGACATGTTCACCTGGTTGCAAAGCATGTATTGAGGTACCTGAAGGGTACAATTGAGTATGGGCTCAAGTATGATACGAATCAAAAGACTAACCTGCACGATTATGTTGATTCGAATTGGGCAGGCAGCGCCACTGAGAGGAAGAGCACCTTGGGTTGCTTCTTCAGTTTGAGATCTAGTATGATCTACCGGTTTGTCAAGATGCAGCCCTGCATGGCGCTGAGTACAGCCGAGGAAGAATATGTTGCCACTTGCTTGGCTAGTTGTGAGGTAGTATGTTTTTTGAAAGCTACTATCTGATTTGATTGATCTGACTTGCACTTTTTGTATGATGTAGAGAGGAGCAGTGAAGCTCTAGTATGTGATCCAGATCAAGGCCCCTCGAAAGAGGGAGTGATGAATTCTAGCATAGCTGGAGATACAGGTTATCCGAGTGTAAAAGTCCTGGCGAAGTTCGTAGGTTGCTTGGATGTAATCAGTGTTGTAGGTTGTCCTCGGATGTAATCATTCATGGTGAAGCTCGCAGGTTATCCTTGGATGTAATCAGTCCTGATGTGATTCTATGCTAGAAATAGCCAGAGTGAAGTTCGAGTACTTCAAAGAAAGACTCGGTGAGATCCAGAACGAGACCTCTCGAAAGAGGGAATGATGAGTTCTAGCATAGATGAAGAGACAGGTTGTTTGAGCGTAAAATCTTGGCGAAGATCGTAGGTTGCTCAAACGTAATCAGTTCTGTAGGTTGTCTTCGGATGTAATCAGTCCTGGCGAAGCTCGCAGGTTATCCTTGGACATAATCAGTCTTGATATGTTTCTATGCTAGAAATAACGAGAGACCAGAAGACGCAGATGCAAGATATCTCACATGGGAAATAAGACAGGTTGTCCAAGCAGAAATGATCCTGGTGTAGTAGGATGCTCGGACGTAGTCAGTCTTGTAGGTTGTCTGAGTGTAAATACGAGTCCTGGCATGATACGAGGGTTACTCAGACATAATAAGTCCTAAGACGAGTTATCCGAATGTAAAAATGAGTCTGGCGTAGCCAACAGGTCATCTGGATGTAATAAGTCCTGTGGGTTGTCCCAAGTGTAAAAAGAGACCTATAGTGGTACGCAGGTTACTCGGATGTAATACGCCCCGAAGGTTGTCTGAATGGAAAATATCCTGGACGCAGGTTGTTCAAATGTAACAAGTCCTTGAGGTTGACCTAGAACGTAAAATCCCTGGTGTAGCAGGTTGTTCGATGATAATCAGTCCTTACATATATCTCTATATATGTGTGTGTTCCCATGTTGACATGATAAGGTCATGAAGCACGAGAGGTGCACCTAGGCGGATCTCCTTTACCGGTAGAACGCAAGTTGACTGTGTAGAGACGTAATGCATTGAGTGTGCTCCTTGGCGATTCTTGCATAGTGGAAGCTGCAAGTTGTCTTGATGACGTGAAAAGATCCTGGCTTACTCCTATGGTGATAGAACGCAGGTAGTCTACATCTGAGATGTGATTTGTGTGCTCTATGTGTTTATTTTGTTTTGTGCAAGACAAAAGAGATGCTCTGGATACGAAAAGATATAGGTAGGAAACGCAAGTTATTGTCGTGGCAATGTAAAGAAGGTCCTGGACTGTACCTACGCGATGATGACGAGATGATGGTAGGAAACGCAAGTTATTGCAATGGCAATGTAAAGAGGGTCCTGGGCTATACCTACACGATGATCTGATACGACGAGAAGACGGTAGGAGACACAGGTTATTGCAGTGGCAATGTAAAGAATGGTCTGGGTCTATACCTACGCGATGCCTTGCTCGTGGATATGATGAAGACTTGGATGAGGTCTATGCCTACATCCAGCATGAAAAAGGGTTGGCTCTGTAGAAACTTCATATGACAGATAGATGTGATAAATTGGACAAGATGAGGACAATGGCAGCAGCGACGATGATGACTCAGTGACAATGACCAGATGTGTTGATAACTGTGGCGAGAGACGACCTTCCTAGTTAACAGGGAGTGTTGTTGTAATTGTAACTTTGGAAGATATTCTGATGTATATTACTATTGTATATTGTTGTACCCCCATCGAGGATGTGTGTTCCTCCTTTGGGGATGTCATCATTGTGTATGGTCACTAAGGTAAACCCTCCATTGTAAGTTGGGGCAATAGTCCCTAGGTTAAATAAAGTAAAATGTATTTATGAGTATTCTTTGGTAGGTCGGCCCCAAAGGTAACCTGGCCGACCTAGTGGTTGAGTTAACAACTCAACGGAAGAATATAAATAGGGAGGCGCCCTCCTCCTTTGTCACACACTTCACTTACTCTCTAATGTGCGCCTTAGGAGAGAGAGGAAGAGGAGGGACAGAGCGTTGTTTCAGACATATTGTTCTTGGGTTATTCTGTCTTGTCATCTTATCTTTGTGACGGAACTATTCTGAGGAAGTTTGCATGGTTTTCTCCTTTATGATTTCCCCAATGAAAATCTCCGTGTCTTGTGTATCTTGTGTATCTTTGATGTATTGTTGTGCTTGTTATTCTTTCAGATAAAGATCTTAAGTAAAATAACTTAGAAAAACTAACAATAAGGTTGATAAGGGTCAGACGCAGCCAAAAGAAGGTCAACCAAGGGTGGTCGAGGTAAGAAAGGAGGGTTGCTACAACCCTAGCAACAGGCCCGAGGAGTAGGGGAAGGAAATAAAGGTAGGTTAGGGTTTTAGGACAGTTTTAGGATTGGTTTTAGGGTATTTTTTTAGCAAAGAGAGATCAAGCAAACCTTTGAAACCCTCTTTGTGCAAGTGTTAAACCAACAAATCAAAGCATCACCTTTTAAGAGCTTTGAAACAAAGAGACTTCAAGAATTTGTCATCAAACCTAGAAAAATGTCTTCCTCAACAGGTGGCGCCTCACTTCAAAGAACCCTAGTTGGGAAGAATAAGTGCATAGTGTTTAATCCCACTTGTCTTGTGTTAAAATGAAGTGAGGAAATCTATTTATATGATCTCACACTCACTTTTACAAAAAATATCCAGGTCGACATGCCTTTAAAATGTCAATTTGAAATTATAAAATGTCAACTTAAAATTAAAACAAAATAGTAATAAAAAATGGCCTAATGTAGGCTCAAGGTAGGCTACCTAGGGTATTTTTCCCCTAGGTGCCAAAAACTACATAATGAACGAATCACTCCGAACAAAAGGTTGAAATGAGTTGGAGGGAGGGCGTTATACCCCATCTAACCCTGAGAATGCTATAAAATCCCTCAACGCCCTCCTCAAAGCAACAAGAAGGCCTGGCATGGAGAATAGTTTATTTTGAGAAAATAAGACAAGGGAGAGGAGGCGCCAATGTGCAAAAGGGCCAGGAGGGTGTCCTAAGTGGCTGTGAAGGGAGACAAATGTCTCGCAGCTAAAGCAAAGGCCACCAGACCAAGCAAACAAGATATGGGGCCATGTGACCCAATGATCAACCCCTAGGAGCCCCGGACACCAACCCCGGGGTTAAAAACCCCAACAAAGGGCAGTCAGCAGTGCCAATAAGCCATAGTATTCCTAAAGGAAGGACCAAAGGGCCCAGCCATGACCACCATTGCTCAATAACACCCCTCCTGGTCGAAAAAATGGCTCTCTCTCCCTGGGGCACACCTGAAGGTGCGCTAGGCACAGATGCAGCGTAACACCACGGCTTTATCAATTTGGTGAAGCAAAACAAATTGATGGCAAAGAAAGCTAAGGAACTTGTATATGTTTATTCCAAACCCCTCCTTTCACGTCTCAAAGACCAGATTACAGGAAGGTGCCTACCAAGTTGTTGGAAATGAAGCCAAAGATAGTTGACTTAGACATGTTCGTGAACCTAACTTGCCTCAATTTGATTAACAATGATGCATCATCAATGGCTTCTTTGAGAGAAACTTTACATCTAGATCCAATTATGCCCCATTTTCCAATATTCCTGGCCCCCAGAATATTAATGATGTAGAAATTCAATATTGAAATAATGATGACTTGTAGCAATATGTAAATTTAAGCCCAAAGAATTAGCTCAATCAGTTTGAACCTACCAGTTTCAAAGCAAAGTTCATGGAGAGGTCACAGGTTAAGTCCCATAGAGTCCCTTTGGGTCATAGAGTCCCTTTGGGTTAGGAGTACATGTTGTACTCTGGCACATTGACCCTGGGTGCCATTCATTGAATGTGAGGGTTTCCCCAAAGACATTTTCCATGGGAAAAAACACAATATGCAAATTTTAGGGGATTATATTTGCAGCTGATGATATGTGGTCTTTAGATAGTGGAGCACTAAAACACTTTTTTAATGTACTATTTACATATCAATAGGAACTCTCCATTTTTAGTTATATTTCCAATTTCATTGATTGAATTTTGAATTTAGATTTTTCATAGTATTTACTTGCATACGAAATTCCAGAGAAACACTTAGCTGGATATGTACTGTGTACATGTCAATAGGAACTCTCCATTTTTTATTTCATTGATGTGATTTGAATTTTAAATTTTTGATGGTATTTATTTGCATATATGTTTTTTTTTTAAACCTTGCTGGATCCCCTCTTTCCTATAATATCTGGATAGAGGGCGGCTCAACCAGCAGGGGAAATTTTATCTTACTATATTTTACAATTTATAAGGAAAATTTTTGAACTAACCGGGAAGAAAGGAGAGGTCACGAAGCCACCAGCCACAGCCGCTGAGGTCCAATTTGAGAAGAAAGCTGAGGGATGTCAGCTCTTCGAGTCCCCGAACGTTCAAAGAAGGAATACCCGTCAGGCATAGTCTAGTAGGCTTCCATACAGTTTGACAGAGTATCCGTAATTCGTTAAGAAGGGGTTTCGGTCTTCTTTCCAGAACCGTATTGGCCACAGTAATTTGCAAATCCGATGGCAACAAGTGCAAGTCGTCCCTGTAATGCACGAGGTCGGAGGCAACCTTACGAGCACATAACTGCTGTAATGCTGGCCTCATTGTTTTGTTTTGTTTCAAGCACAATTGCGTTTCACTCTCGCGAAGAGAGCACACAACATATACTCAACAGCGCGTCCATGACCGTGAAGAGTGTCTAATCCTGTTAAATTAATTAATGATTATTATCAACGAGCGGGGATGTCAACGATCCCTCCAATTATAAGACCATAATGATAAACCCCTTGTTTGCAAAGCTATTTGGAAGCATGCATGAAAAATAGAATTAGCAAGTGGGTGGAAGAAAGGGACAAGCGTGCTAAGGGACAAGCGTGCTAAAGGACAAGCAGGTTTTAGAGCTAAACATTTCACGGTGGACCATGGTATTACTTTAAGGCACATCATTGAAAAAGTGTGGGATAAAAAAGGGGAAGCCTTTTGTTGCTTTGTCGATTTCAAAAAAGCTTTTGACACGGTTCGTGGGGATAAACTATGGCATAGAATGGAGGAACTTGGGGTTCCTATACATCTTAGAGCAGCTGTTCACAGGCTATATGAGGAGGTCAAAGTCAAAATCAAAACATCAGATGGTATCTCCGAAAGTTTCAGAAGTGATATTGGGGTCAAGCAAGGGTGCCCATTATCCCCTACCCTTTTTGACTTATATATTGACAAACTTGAAGAGTGGTTAAACCTAGAGGGCAGGGATGGCGTCCTCATGGGTGAGTATGTGATAAGGCTTCTTTTGTATGCAGATGACCTTATTTTGATTGCTAAGTCTGCTCTTGGCTTGCAAGAGCACTTGATTTTCCTTGAGCACTTTTGTAGAACAGTTGGGATGCAAGTAAATACTAGCAAGATGAAAATGGTAGTTTTTTCTAGCAAAAGAAAACATAAACAACATAAGTTCTACTTTGAAGACAATACCCTGGAAGTAGTGGAAGATTACAAGTACCTTGGAATCGAATTCAACAAAAGTTTGAGTTGGGAAGGCTGCAGGAAAAAAAGAACTCTGGGAGGTTGGAAAGCGTTTTATGCTTTCCAAAATAGGTGCAGAGAGGCAGAGTTATGGGACTGGAAAACTATGCAAACCCTTTTTGGGTTCTGAGTGATCCTGGTTGTTCTCTATGGTTGTGAAGTTTGGGCCAGCAGAACCTCTGACTTACAGTGGAAGCAAATAGAAAAGATTCAAAAACACATGATCACAAGCAAGTTCAAAATTAAGAGTTCAGTGCCATACGAAATCATGCTAAGTGAAATGGGGGTGGCTTCTATTGAAACAATCGCTATGGTGAAACTCATAAGATATCTAAAAAGGGTTGAGCAAATGGAAGAAGGTAGATGGCCTAAGGTTGTCTTCAATGACATATTGTGCAAAAGAAAGAAGACTTGGATGCAGCAAAATATTAAATTGCTTAGCAAGTGGGATATGTGCTTGAGCATGTGTCCTATGAATAGTAAAGAAATAAAGGCTTTTGTTATCAATAAGTTCCACAAGCGAACTTGGGATAAAGAGCTAGGGAGAAAGAGGAGTTTAACCCTACCTACAATCCGCATCAAAAGGCGTACATAGGGGCCAATATACCTTGGAAAGCCAAAATTCTCATTGCTCAATTAAGAACTAATTCCCATCAACTCCGCTGTGAAACTGGGCGCTGGAAAAGGCCAAAAGAAGCTTGGGCAGAAAGAGTGTGTATTTTTTGCACCGTTGGTAAGGTGGAGATAGAAAAACACTTCATTTTAGAGTGCGAAGCCTTTAAGGACAATAAGGTCGGGTACGCAAATGTCTTGGCGGATAAGTCTTGGGATGATTTATTTAACGAGGGGACCGTGGAAAAATTGGGGGCGCTCATCATCAAGTTGAACAGACAAAGGATTGAATTGCAAAAAACAGCGTGCGAGTTGGTCTATCCCATAGGCTATTCTTAGCCTCGCAGACGTTAAAATATTTCCTTCCTTATTTTCTGTTAGCCTCATTGTGCCATGCCCCAAAGGAAGGATTAAATTGAGGGTATTTACACTTTGTTAATGCTCATGGCCACAAAATGATGGGAACGCCACTCCATTAAACGTTAGAATTATGTTACAAATTTTAAACTATGTTAAAGTGATTTCTAAGTATGCACATTATGCATATTGGAGTGTTTTTTTCCATAAGAAAAATAGTTGTTCCTTGATATTCAAAATTGAATCAAAGGTAACTAGTTACATCACAATGATATTAATATTTTATATTAGAGCTGAACCAAAAGACAATTCACAAAAGCATACAATGCAAGATTAGAAGGATCAGTCAAGGATCACTGAAGAACCCAACCACCATCCATCTTTTGCAGGTGAGATCAATCAAACCATGTCAAAAGAGGAGACATAAAGAGCCCAATTCAGTTTATCCAAGGAGGTGCTTGAGGAAGAGTACTAATATTAAAACCCTTAGAGGTGAACAGTGTCAACCTTAAGTATCCAAAATGATACTTTAAAAACTCAATCGTCCATACTCGAAATATAGTAACCAAAATGGTTGAAGAGTAGGATGCACAAGCTCTACTCTAGAAGAGTTGAAGCTTATCTTCCCCAATAGCTATTCTTTCATAATATTCAGTGAAGGAAAGAAGGTCGGAAGCCATGGGGAGCGCTTCCTTGGATAAACTGTCTTCCCTCTTATTGTGTTCTCTATAGAAATGATGAAAGTTGGCCTTTAGTCCCTCAATGTTGTCACACTAGGCATTCAGATCAAGGGCAGAGAGAGTTGCCTTATCATTTGCCCAATTAATAATGACAGATGAGTCCCCATACACATGGAGAGTGGGGATGCCAATCTCTTTAGCAATGTGCAGTAGAGCCCACAGTGCCAATAGTTTCGGTCTAGTGTTGGTGCTGAGCCCACAACTCATCTTGATGCAAAAAAAGTGAGACTAACTGATCAACAGAAAGATACCATCTCCACCAATCTTATTTGTTGCAGCCCCATCAAAAAATCATAATGAATATGTTAAATCCGGAGCATTACCAATGATCCTGTGCATGGCTTTTCTTTTACAGTCCACGGGATAGGAGTTAACTTGATCCAAAATTATGTAGCAGAGAGGGATCATTTCAGGTGACTTATCTTCAAATAAGTAGTGGTTTCGGGAGATCCACAAGTTCCAGATGAAGAATAAGGGAAGATAGAGCCATTCCCTTTCCCTTTTGAACCAGTCTTCTAAATTGACTAGGAAGGACGAATCATTCCAAACCAGAGAACAGTTGAACTTACTGTGTAGAATATTGATGATAGCCCGAGCAAAGGAGCGTCCAACAAAGAGATGATTCACAGATTCTTCATTAGTTTTGCATAGGCTACATTTGTTGGGCCCAGCCCATCCTTTTTTTTAGATTGTCCCAAGTATTTATGTGTTTTTCAATTCAAAGCCACGAAAAGCATATAATTTTTAGAGGCACATTACAACACCATAACCGAGAATGAGATCTAATACGAGACAGAGGCAACAAAGTTGAGACAATGAGATCATATGTCATACTAGCAAAGACAATACCAGTTACCTTGTTGTGCATCCATAATAAAGAGTCCTTAACTTCCTTTAATCTGATACCTCCATGAGTCAAACCTTTAACATAATCTGTCCATTGTTCCTTCCAGCTACCTCCCAATTCCAAATCAGCTGTTGATAACCAGTAAGACTAATAGTTTGATCCAACTTCCATATTTCGTGCCTGATTGAGAGTTGATATTCCATAATCACATAGATAATATCTGAGGCCCTAAGAGAGCACAAAGGAGGAATTCAAACCAGCTATAGGGTTAACTCCCAGCCTAATTCTCTTACCATCTCCAACCTTCCAGCCTAATTCCCTCGTGATCCATGAAAGCGTTCTTATAAAGCCATTCCAGAAGTAAGAAGAACCTTGAACAGGAAATCATTGTTTGCGTAATGAGTCATCCACAGATAAGTTTTTAAGATATTTATGGCCAATGATATGGCTCCAGGTTCCATCACCGTTTAATACATCCATAAACTTTTCATTCTGAGAGACATACCAAACCATTCCAGGATTTTGATGTTCCATCCACCATATTCATGGGGTTTGGAGATGGTGTGCCAATCAACCAAGTGCATCTTCTATTTGCCACCTGTGTTGCCCCAAAGAAACGTAAAAATGCAGCGTCTGAGACAATTCAGTATGGATTTGGGTACACGTGCTAAGGCAAACCAGTATACAGCTAACCCCGTGAGTAGAGACTTGACAAGAATCAGCCTTCCACCAAGGATAGCATTCTGTAAGCCCAATTACTGGTTCTTTTTTCAAAACTTTTTATGATCCATCTCCAATCATTGGTGCAATAACCCAGAGGTTTAAGACAGTACTCGAGGTATTTGAATCCTATAGATAGAGGATCCGTTTTGTAGGGGAGGATGGAGCCAATGAGATCCCTAGTCTCCACGTCCACTTCATTGTACATGAAGGAGGACTTCTCTAAACTAATGGTCATACTTGTAGCTGAACAGAAGAGATCAAGAACTTCCTTAAAAGCTTGCCACTCTTCCAGTATCCCCAGCCCAAACAAAATAACATCATCAACAAAGAGCAAGTGTGTAATAGAAAGGCTTGAAGAGACTTTGATCCCTTTGATCTTTCCTTTCCTCTGTGCATCAATAATGATAAGACTTAGACTTTCAATAACCAGTATGAAGAGGAGAGGGGATAGGGGGCATCCATGTCGAATACCACGGGAAGATGGGAAGAAATTTGATGGGGTGCCATTGACTAAGATCAAGAAGTTTGAGGAGCTGAAACAACCCATGATCCAGTTCACCCCATCAATAGGTATACCAATTTGGAGAAGGACAAGTCATAAGAAAGTCCAATTAACTTGATCAAAAGCTTTGACAAGGTCTAGCTTGAGCACCATTACCTGCACATTTTTTGATTCGATGGTTTGTAGAATTTCCTGAGTGATTCCCAAAGGTTCAATGATATGTTTGTTTTTGAGGAATCCATACTGCTGGGCTGAGATGGCCTTGCCCAAGAAAGGCTTCAGGGGAATAGCTACAATTTTAACAATGAGTATTTACATTGAGTATGCTATTTAACTCTTTTCTTGATTATTTTTTTTACTCAAATTTTTAGTTTTTTAATTAAATTATAGCTCATTGTTAAAATATAAGTTTTGAGAAAGATATCGATGTGTTGGGACCACGAAGATCATGTAATTTTATTTAAATTGAAAAAAAAGTATCAACATGAATAATTAGGGAAATAATCATGCAAAATTAAGAGACCTTATTAGAGGCATCAAGACTTTTAGAATTGGGCATGGACCAATTTGTGATGGAAGAAGACACAAAAAATAATGCTAAGTAAATGGATGAAATTAATGATATTGCAATTAAGAGGAGATCACAATCACATCCAAAAAGAGGGGGTTTCCAATGAAGGTTTAATTTTGAAAAATTAATTGCATTGTTATAAGGGATAGTCGGATTAAAGAAGAGAATGAATGGGCTTTAAAACTTAATATTGCTATTGATGATAGACAAACTAATCCTTATATTGAAGCCTCCGTGGTGGTGTTGGGACCCCAACCTCTAGGAAGCATGGAAACGTTTTTCTATAACTAGGGGAATCGCCAACTGGGGCACAAGGTCGATTCTGGTCTGCTACCACTAAACCCCTTGGCATACAAATGTTGCATTATGCACGACACACAGGACTAGTTGAGGCTTAAACCCGCGACATCACAAGGAGTGCCTTAATGGTGCACCTGATTTCCAACTAGTCTACACCCCAGGGGCAAGAAGCATGGAAACATTAAGCAAAAGGACAATGTGATATTTTTTTCAATTTAAGAATCTTAATGGAGGTGCTTTGGGAAAAACATGTTGAAATTGGAAAAGAGACATGAGATCATAAGAGACTCCATGCAAGATCAAGGTACAAGTATTTGGTTGGGTAAGCTTGTTACCACCAAATTATACAACAAATACAAATAAGTTATTTGCAAATGAGGTGAGAACACATATATAAGTGTTATACATAGATAAGCTAGTAACCCTAATCCTTGCAACTAATGTGGTGCAAATTAATCATCCACTACTAGTGTGTAATAATTATCCCACCCATTGATGGTGTGCATTAAGTAACCATTGACAATGTACTAATTCAAGATTAATTGCCATAACACTAGCATTCCCCCTTAAGCTTAACTTGAGGGCACAAAGAAGGAAAAGTTGCAAAATAAGGCAATCCTCGAGGCCATGTGTTAATCCTTAAAGGTTTTTTTCCCCTCGAATGTTCCTATGGGAGGAACTAGAGGTATAAATCTCTCCACCATAAGCCCTAAGTTGAATATCACGCCAATGGAGGTTGTTATCACGCTAATTTCATACACATTTGACACGTTTAAGTGATTTTAGTTGGAGACATCCCAAACCAACATTAATTACATCCAATACACTAAAAACATAGATTATAGGCCAATTGCATACCACAAATCCAAGTCAAGCTTCATGTTGACCATTAGAATTGAAATACCTCGATGGCCATGCAAACCCTGGAGTGCTGTGATTTGAGCAATTCCATGGCCCATTAATTCTAGAGGCCACCTCAAAAGCTTAGTGCATGAATACTATACCATACCAATCAACCCTCCTCTTCTAATAAGGGTACTTGGCTATCCCTTTGGTGAATTCAATCACATGGATTCTTGTACCTATATCTTTTGCATTCACCTTGGAACGCATTCACCTTCAAGCCCAATTTTGGCTTATAAAACAAGCCTCCTCCATGTATTCAGAGATAAATTTTCAAGCGAAGGCTATGTTCTCAAGTTGTTTTCAAAGAGGGAGAATTCTATAAGCCTCCTCTCACATTTCTTGCTTTACCTTGGTCTCATGCTACCCAAAATCCTCTTCAAAGTGTTGATTGCATAAGGGGAAGTGTTGTTGGATTTTTGCTTCAATAGAGAAAGCCTATTAGAGGATATGATTTACCCTCTCATGGGAAAGTATTAAAAACCACAGATGAGAGCTTCTCCTTGGTTGATATTAGTTAGTTTTATTGCCTTTCCATTGACTAATAAAAAATTGTTTTGCTCCCCCACAAATATGTTGTTTAAATAATTTAATTTCATGTTTTTTAATTAATTCTTAGTTAGTATGCATGCATAAGAATTAGCATAGATAGCATAGTTTTATTTGTCACTTGAACTTGTTTGTGTTATCTTTAAACAACTAGTTCAGAGTGATTTTTGGTACACACACACATGAAAAACAATGGAGCAAAATGGTGACAATGTTGGGGAGTACGATCCATAAATCGTATTCTCTATTGTTCCTAGGGTTGTCTTTTACTTTCTATTTGTTTACATGTTATCATGGGTTGCCACATTGACCCTGGCATAAGGCTATGATGTCAATTTCTTCAAAATTTGGATTCTCATCCAATTCTAAAAATCGTGAAACCATTTTCCTAGTTTCTACATAGTGATGTAAGATTTACATTAAAAGCCATGTGAGTTAGTCACGCAATCAGGCAATGCTCCGAGCATACAATCGCACCTCTATGGACTCTAAGGGCCACAAGAACATTGTTAAATTCAAATTTTTACAACATTTGGATTTGTTGGAAGTTAGTTTTATCATGTTAATTTTTCTTAATATCTACTAACTATGATATCATTGTTGTTATTCATTAAATCAATTAAGGAATTTACATTGATAAAAGAATGAAATAATTAATTTAAAGTCTTTGTTGTTTTTCATTCTTTCATTTTAACAATTTTAATTCAACATTTTACCTTTTGCATTCTCAATTTTAGTTGATCACACCACCAGTGCACACATCAAGGGACACAAAGCCTCCTTCATATCGAACTATGATCTTTCCCTTGCACTCGTAGTGATTTTCATTTGGGTGATTTGAAATTGTTGAAAGGGTGCCCTACTTTCCTCAACATTCCTTAAAATACTACAAGCTTGGTTCATGGGGCCAAGCCAATACTTTTAAAAGCAACAAATTAATTTAACCAAGTATATTCTCCCTTGAGAACCAAAACAATTTATAGTCCAGGTTATGATTGTGTAATTAGGCATCAAAACAACACTCAATGCAGGTTGTCTCTCGTTGAAATGTAGAATTTATCCTAGGGAGCATAAAGTTCTTTCTAGCAAACATGCTTTATTAGTACAAGGGACGCACCATCATGTTGGTGTTAATGTTGAAGTTGGACTAACGAATTTGTTTAAGTCTCCCAACTAATTCAAGTATGTGTGTTACCTAACAAGCGAAGCCTATATCCCCTTGTCCAAAACTTATGAGAGGTATCTTAGTGAGAAATCATAGGTTTACTACCATGTGGCTTTTACAAGATTGTGAGAGCACCTAAGAAAAATAGTCATTACCCCAAAAGATTTCACCATCTTGGACATGCCACTATAATTGCTCATTCATAACTTTATTTGTGTTGCTCAATGGATTTCATCAATGTTATCCTTTGTGAATTTCTCAATCCTTGTTAGAGTCTTAGAAGTTTGTTGTTTACTTTTTCGCCATCATGCAAACTTGTTGCCAAAACCACTTTGACCACCACTGGAAACCACATTGTTCACCACCAGAGAACTTATACATGTTTCCATGCTAGTTCACCTTTTTTTTCACTAAAACGATTTTTTCTATTGATAAAGAATTTTGATGGGCCTTCACCCAATTACATCTATTCAGAAATATACAATTCCTTTTTTCCAAAGCTTCTCATTTCAAGATTATGGAATATGATGCATCATACTAGGTTCTTCATTCAAGCTTAGCATTCCTTGAGGAAGAAGACAACCCTAATTTGATTTGAGATCTGTCGTTTTATTCAATTTGCGAAGAATGAGATAAGAGGAGACGGAGACACATTCTATCAAGATAAAGTGTAGCCTTTGCATAGCCACGTTCAAGATGAGATTGTTGAACTTTGTAGCAGAGTTTAAAACTTTCGTTATGATTTCTGAATCTCTGGATATTTGAAGGTTGTTATGTCCAGCTTCTTTGGCATGTTGATAGGCTTTTAGAAGAGCAAATAATTTTGCTTGATTATTTGTAAGTTGTCCCAATCCCCAACTAAAACTAGTTTGTAGCCGCTTCCTCTCGGATAGAAAGTCAATCCACTTGCTCCAACATTACCCATATTTCCTTTTGACGCACCAACAAAGAAGATCAAGACTTTATTTTTCCTTTGCCACCAATCTGAAAAGTGTTTTTCCCGAAAGTCTTACCTGCCAAAATGGTTTAATAACAGGCCTTCCAGAGCCCAGCTGAAATTTATCCACCTGTGGCAATCCAAGCCAGTTATGCTCAGCTTTGAACTTAATGGCATCAATTTGATTATTTCCCACAACTTCCAAAAGCGAAGCCTTTGCTTTTGTTGCTACAATTTTTGGTTTCGTGGCTTTGCTGTTGAAAATCAAATCATTTCTTGCTAACCAAATTTTCCGCCAGAAGAATTTTGGAATGGCTTGCCAAATTTTCCTCCATTCATGACTTGTTTAAGGAATTCTTGGATACCTAGACTGCCAGTTTGCAAATAGACTGACAGGTTCAATATTTGAAGGAGTTGAGACTGGCAACCCACTCAAGAGACATTCCCATGCTTTCTGAGTAAAAGCACAACCAACAAAAATATGCTCTGAAGTTTCTGCAGGTTGTTTACCAAAACAACGTCTGAATGGTCCAAAAAATCCTCTTTTTGATAGGTTTTCACCTGTTAGATCTTTCTTATGCATGAGAATCCAAGTAAAAAAATTTACTTTTGGAATACTAGGTAAGTGCCACACTATTTTCCAAAAAGAAGCTTTGTGTGAAGAAATCGAATTGGGTTGAAATGTTTGATAATCGAGAGATGCCGAGTAGTTTCCTGAAGAACCCCATCCCTACACGTCCTTTCATGTTGAATGGACTGGAGCCAATCCTGTCAATTTGACGAACAACATTTTGAGTTGAGCGAGTAGCAATGGGTGTCCACGATCTGGAAATGCTGGGAGTTCCCATGCTGCCCAATTTCCTTTGTTGTCCCAATAAGTGATATCAGACAGTTGTAAAAAGCCTTTATTAACCAACCAGGCCTTGATCTCTGCAAGAGTTGAATCGAAATTTAATGGTGCGTTGCCTTTGATTTTGTCATCCCACAAAAATGTTTTCCTGTCATTTCCAGGTATGCGGTAAGATGCCGAGTAAAGAAGTCTAATCCTCTTCTACATAAATTCCATGTTATAGTGCCTTTAGGATTATTTGTCACCTGTAAATTCCTTATAGCTCCTCATTTAAGATATTTTTTCCAAAAAAAATTGACTAACCGGGTGTTTTTTATTAGAGAAGAGTTGCCACAACAGCTTGCCTCCCATAGCAAGATTAGCCAAACCCGGATCTCTAATTTACAATCCACCTTCTATAAATGGTCTTTTGACAATGTCCCAATTAACCAAATGCATTCGACTTTGATTTCCTTTACCACCTCTCCAAAGGAAATATCTGATCAGCTTGGATATCTATTCCATAATCGCTTTTGGAGCCAGAAGAAGAAAGGATTGATAAATTGGGAGAGCTGAGAGAATTAACTAAATCAAAATAAGCTTCCCCGCCTTCGTGATCCAATGGCCACCCCATGAGGAAATCTTTGCTTTTATCTTGTTAATAATTTCCAGGCAAAGAGAAGGGTTGTTTTGTCGCAAGGTTAGTGGAAGACCCAAATATTTGACCTTGTCCCATGTGGCAAATCCATCAAAGCCTAAAATTTGTGAAATGTTTGCAATTGATGAGAGATCTACTCTCCAACCGTACACAACACTCTTTTGGTTATTGATAAGAGCCCCTGAAATAATAATAAAATGTTGCATAATTTCTTTAAAGATTATTGCCAACCTCAGCGAAGCCCCTCCCAAATGCAGTGTATCATCCGCAAAGGGAGCATGGTTGATAGATTCTACTCCACTTGCTGACTTGATGTGTGAAATAATCCCATCATTTTTTCCTGCAGTTAGCTTTCTACTCAAAGTATCAGCCATACGAATATATAAAAACGGCGAGAGTGGACAACCCTGTTGAAGACCCCTGGTTGCTTGAAAGAAGGAAAACCCTATCGAAGACCCCTGGATGCTTGAAAGAAGTTTGTTGGTCTGCCATTTACTAATGGTGATATCCAAGGTTTTTCAATACAAGCTTTTATCAAATTTATAAATGCAGAGCTAAATCCAAATGAACTAAGAACTTTGTAAAGAAAGGATTACTTTACCCTGTCAAAAGCATTTGCCATATCAAGTTTTATTAACATGCCCTTCTCCTTTCTGTGAAAGCTGGAATGCATGGCTTCATGAACTTGAATCACATTGTCCAGAATGTGTCGCCCTTTTACAAATCGACCTTGAAGAGGTGAGATCAACTTCCTAAGCAGAGGTTTGAGTCTTTTAGCTAAGAGTTTAGATAATATTTTATAACATGCATTACAAAGTGAAATAGGTCTGAATCGATCAAAAGTGGTTGGTTTAACTTCTTTATGAATTAAAGCAAGGAAGGTGGAGTTGGTACATCCACCAACTTTCGCTTTTAACTGAAATGCTTTGATCATCATGATTAAATATTTTATGATTACTGTCCAGCGAACTCTATAAAAATGAAAAGAGAATCTGTCAAGTCCTGGAGCTTTCTGGTTCCATAGACCATATAACATCAATGATCTCTTCCTCCATAAAAGGTTTCATTAACTCACCATTTTCCTCCCCATTCACCAAACTAGGAATGTTGGAAAGAAATTCCGAGGTTAAATCTAAATCAATAGAGCCATCCTCTCTATACATGCTTTGAAAAGAGCTTCAGCCGCTTGTTTAATTTGAGAAATGCCTTTAAAAGATTCACTAGTCAAAGAGGAGATTTCCGATATATGATTATGGGAGAGTCTAGCTATATACTGCTTATGGAAAAAAGAGGTATTTCGATCTCTCGATTTCCACCATAAACTGTGAGACTTCAATCTCCAGAATTCTTCTTCCTGCCTAAATGCTCAAAAAGAGTTAAAGTGGGTTTTTTGTTCTTTTTCCAGCATGGCAGAGGTGATCTATGTTTCTTCCATTTCCAGTTGAATCTCCTCCATTTTTTCCAAAGCCTCTTTTCTATCGCTGATTGGATTTTTAACAGATTGCTTTACCCTATCCTTTAACGCAGATTTGGTATTTTTTAATTTCCTCTCCCATACGAAATTTGGTGACCCAGTGACTGGGATACTCCATGCCTTGGATATTATGGGAAAAAAACCATCTCTGTCAATCCACAAAGGACTGAACTGAAAGGGTATGGGGCTGATGTCTTCTTCATCCTCAAGCTACATCAAAATTGGTTTATGGTCCAAATTAAGTTTGGGCAAGATACTGGAGGAGATGATTTGTTTTCCCATCAAAAAAGAAATTTGAACCAGAAATCTATCCAACCTGGTTGAGATATTTGCTGCTCCTATATGATTATTAGTCCAAGCATATCAACCTATTTTTGGTTTAAAGTCTATCTAGTCCCATATTAAAATGATATTCTCCACCATTTTGTGCAAGGGATCTCTCCCACAAACTCCACTTTTTCTCTTTTGGATCCAATGTGATATTTAAATCACCAACCACAATAATATTTGATCGAGCGTTTGCAGCAAGAAAATCTGCCAGAGAATTCCAGCATTCTCTTTTCTCTTGAAAATTGACATGAACGTATAGATTAAAAATAGCCAGGGATATCTTACTTGGAATGTGTTCAGTAAATATCCAATGTTGTGTTTCAAATGATTTTTCCAATGAGAAGAGTTCTTCTATCCACAGGGTTGCAAGTCCACCAGATGAACCCCGTGCACTCATAACTATCCCTGCATTCTTTTTCCAATTCTTTTTGTTTAAGGAAAGAATATTTTCCTCCTCTATTTTTGTCTCTTGGAGCAGAAGAATATCGGGATAATCCATTCTTGAGAGGTCTTTAACAGCTCCAGCTTTCAAAGAATCTCCCAACCCCTTGCAATTCCAAGAGACAATATTCATTATTTATTATTGACAGAAGGAAGAGGGCCTCCTTTTGAAGGTCTAGCCCGAGTATTCGTGGCAATTGACATCTCGATTGTAGCTTGACTTCCTTGCATCTTTAGACGTTCGAATTCTTCCTCCTGAACCTTCTTAAGAGATTTACGCCCTTTTCTTGAAGACCTCTCAAGATATTATTCTTCAGATGAGCCATAATTATCGATAGGTTTCTTTTTTTGCCATTTCTGCATATGTGGGACAGTATCCATCAGTAGGAGAACCAAGATTTGACTTAGCTGATTCTTTATTTTCTTCACGTATCTGATCTTGAGATTGTGAACTTCTCCCTCTTAAAGAACTGAAGGCACTTGTTTTTCTGGATTGCTCAACACATCAAAATTGTTTTGTGTTGTTATTTCCTTCATAGTTGCTCCAATTTCATCCTATTTTTGTCTGAAGGGATTAATGCCCATCCCCGTTTCTCCTCTTTTTCCCTTTGATTTATTTCCTTGATTTGTTGTACTTGTTTTTTGAACTTGTGTCCATTGTTCTCCCTTCTCTTTGGCAGCTTCCTTCTCAGCTTTCTTCTTGCATGATTTGGCAAAGTGCCCATAGCCATGACAATGTTTGCACTTAAAGGGAAATTGCTCATAATCAAGCTCTTGCACATGTGACCAATATGCTACTATCAAATTAATTGCTTCAGGAATCCCTACCTCCAAATCCACTTCAACACATATTCAGGAACAAGTATATTGTTCTGTTCTTTTATCCCTATCAATATACTTCCCAAAAGTATTTCCTATATCTTCTAGAGACTCCGAATTCCAACAATGAAGAGGAAGATGCGACAACCTAACCCATATAGGAACAACAGAAGGGACATCTTGATTTAGATCAAATTCCGGAGTGCACTTGTTTAGGTAAATCCCTTGAGGGCCCATGAAATATGGCTCGTTCCTAAAAATTAAATCTCCGTCTTCTGAATTTTCAAAAAGAAATACATAATATCCTTTACCTATCAGATTGTTGCGTATGCCTTTTGAGATAAGGGGCTTCCGTTTTCTTTGAACCCACCCATCGATTTCCTTGGGAGATGGCCAAAGACTAGTAAACTAGCCAATAAGACCCCGATCTGCAATATTCATGGTTGTTTAGCAAGGTTGTTTCGCAAGTAGATCCACCAAAGGAATGTTGCCTAATTTCTTGACAAATGTCTACTGATTTTGATTGAGCTTCCTCTTGCTACTTACTGCTACCAATATCCTGAAAGCAGTGAGTTCAGGGGGAGAGGAGGAACCCCCTCCAACGGCCATGGTAGAAACTCTTAGAGCACTGAAAAAATGAAACCCCAGCAAATATTTTCATCTAATCTTCTCGAGGAGGGTCGAGCTTCACCCATAATCACTCAGAGCTTTGACTACAGAGAAATCAAAAAGAACTTCAAGACCGATTCACCAGACCAAGAAAAAACATTTGGAAGATCAGGGAACCCATGCTAGTTCACCTTTGGTGACATTAATATAGATACATCTTCATATTAAACATGCCTCTTTTGAAACACTTAGTTCATTGAAGTTAAACCTAGAGATTTGGTATAGTTTTGAATATGTAGTCTCCCACCTCCACTTATCTCATAATCTAGGCACACCACTGCTAGACACAACATAAACTCTTCAAAAACCCTGTTGGAATCAAGACGATCTTGAGTACTACCACCCTTCCATCCTCCTCTCAAAGGAAATCTTATTCCACAAATTTTACCATTTATGGCAAGTCTTAAGCTTCCACACCTATTGAGGCTTATCAACAACCCTATCCAATATGATGACACTAAGTCAACTATGCCAACCATGTTTCCATTGGATATTCCCAAATTCAGCGATCAACCCAAGGAGGGCCTATCCAATGATGTTATGACCTTTGATCTACGGTGTTCTGCCAACAACATCGATGAGATTTTGTTAAGATTATGTTGTTTAAACAAAACCTATAATCATACAACCTTTATGTCCCTCATCATGATCTTCTTAATATTATTCCATTTACTGGTTCACCATGACATAGGGGTGAGATATTCACTACCTCTCGTAATACCATTGCTACCCACATCACAAGCCATCACCATGAATGACACTGATGACACAACCTTTGTAAGATCGACATTGAAGACTCACATATCATAGATTGATTTTAACATTAATCTACCCTGCCATCACCAAAGATGTGGCCACCATCATTCCCCAAATAAAGGAGTGGTGATCCTTAAGGAAAAACAATTCGACCTAATCTATGATGAATACATCATTTATACATCATCATTTTGGATGCTCTTCACCACCCTTCTCATAAACCTCCAGTGTTTTGGACATTTCATGTTCTTGACGATATCATTAGGTCAATTGCCCATGCCACCAACCAAATTGGTAACATGTACTTGTCCCATAGTACTAGGATTTAAAGAAAAAATTACGGGGGGAGCTAGCACATCTGATGGGAGAACCATTGTTCCCTATGGTATCCATATTCCTTCATATGGTGGATCTCATCCTTCCTATCGTATGGCGAACACCTCTTACATTGATCCCTCCATGTCTCATGTCTTATGGAGGTCCATTGATATGTACCCTTGGGAACTCCAAAGCATATAAGAGAGCTAAGTTACACAATAACTCGTTAAAGAATAGGATAACCTCCTCCAAACACCCAAGTACATTATATATCCAATTCATATGCCCCCCACTTGCCCCACTAATAACGACAACAAGTATTATATATATATATATATACATATTCTAAGACATAACACATGTAACCCCTGTATTAGGTTGACCCTATTACATATGCGTTTACATACATTTACCCCCATATATACCCCCACTTGGGGTCATACCATATACATGTATCCCATATATTTCCCCCTCGGGTCATATTATACATCACCTCCCAACTTGTACATCCCCTTTACTAAGGGTGCTCCAAAATTATCCCTTCCCGAGTCAAGGATCTTTTTTATGTCCCAACTATTTTCCTTCATCCCATGTCAATTGGTGTCCTCCCAAACTAGGTTATTCTCAACAAAACCCTCCTAACCAACGATAAAAAAAAGAGGGAAAGAAGAAAAGGGAAATACCCATATTAATAACTATAACCATAACCCCAAACAATGGTACACCAAGAAATATCAATCCAATGTCATTGGGGGCAAAAACAATGACATGAAACATAATTGAAATCAACCCAATAATAATCCATCTAAGCAAAGAACAACCAACTTAACAAAAACCGTCCTCGTGCTATTTGTGAGACATGTGGCCACTACACCCATCATAGTCAAAATTTACCTAAGATTCAACACATGTGAGGCTTGTAGGGTAATAAAAATACTAATTCTACCAATGGGAATGTTAATTCTCAGGAGGGAAAACCTAACCCCCCCGCCCTCCCGCTTCGAAACAAAAACTGCAATTGGTGGTATTGCAAAACCCTTTCCCTAATGGAAATTAGTAGTTAACAATCATGATACATCAACATCATATTCACCATCCAATACCCCTCAACATGAAGGCAGTGTTTCCCAACAAATATACATAAACTCTAGTGATATACACCTTCAAATGTGCATTCGTGTATATGGAATGGCCAACCCTGAATCCACCCGTAAGGATGACACCCAACCATATTCAAGTGGCCCCTTGAAGAGACCTCGACCTAATGGTGACCACACATATAGTGTGCCTAAGTTTCCTTTATGTCACAATAAACACAACCCATATGCAAGGGATTCCCCTAGCTATAATATTCTTAATGGTTTGGCTCAATCTACTTCCACCATATTGACATTATAGGCCCTGTTAGCACCATATTTGAAAATTTTTGGATTATGGAAGGGTTTTTGAAATGGCCTTATTTGAAAATGTTATGAAGGCATCGTTTAAGTTAACAGGGGTGCATGAATCATTCGTAGTGGATCGTGGGATGATGAAAGGGTTTGGATCCACGGTGGTGGGTCATTCTACCTTTTGGAATAAGCAGCAATGGAAATGAGGTAAAGAGTATCATGAATCAATAGTTCAGATTCAGGAGGGTGAAGATCAACAGTGAAAAAACATTTTGCGGATCGGAGATGCAAGGTAGAATGCAGTTTTAAGATTTGTGGAGTATGTTAAATGGGAGCAATGCTAGAGGGTTGAGATTTATGCAAAGCCATATCAATGACGCTAAAGCATTCCGTGCGGTGAACATGCCCAAACAAAGAAGCTTTTTCAAATCGTGGAATGAGTTAAAAGGGTGGAAAGATCGGACGATGGAGATGAGAGTAAAGATAGATCTGCGGTTTGGAAAATTTCAGCGGATTGAACTAGCGTGGAGAAAGTCAGGATTTCAATCCGCGGAAAGTAGTAAGGACCGTGAAGATCGACGGTTGTGATGAGAGTTCATGCTTGATCAATGGATAAGAAGCATTCTGCGATCAGAAGTTGCTCACTCGATTAGATGAAAAAGGATTGGAGGAATGTTAAAGTTCTCAATGTTGAACGGTCCCGATGAAGGTAGTTTAGAGATCGACGGTTGATGTTGATTTCCCCAAATCAAGCTATGTAGTTTTGAGTGTTGGTATGAATATTTCGTGTATTGAAGGCTTAGATTGCAAAGATGAACATATCTACGGTACAGATTGCATGAAGAAGCACAAGGGTTATGCAATATAAAAACTATAAAATCATCTACATGGAGTTAAAATGATTTGTCTTTCCTGAGCTTTGAAATTGATGAATACCTTGATTGTGTGTAGAATGCCAGCGTGGACAAAATCAGAGAACTATGTGAAGTGACAAGGTAGGCATTTTCAAACCTTCTGAGTATTTTTGGAATGGATAGAATGGATGCGGTAGAGGTAATAGAAGTAGCATATAATGAGGAAGTAGCCCGGTTTCTTATTAGAGGGATGAAAAGAGTTTTGAAGATAAAAACGCTGAAATTGTTGATACTATCCTAAGGAATGATTCAATTGAAACAACTAAGAATGGGTTGAAGGTTCTTAAGGACCAGGGTAATGATGCCCGTGGTGTTTTTAGATCCTTCTTTTACTTTTTCTCTGTCAACCATACCCCTAACTGTCTTGAGTTTGTTGAATGGTGCATAAGCAATTATTCTGAAACTGAAGGAGTCATTATGGATAGGCTTAAGTCTAAAATCTTGTGCCCTATTGATGCCCCCTCAATTCGCAAAGCCCTAACTGTTCCACATGAGTTTGTTCAGTTGTCTCATGAATACAAAGAGGAGATTATCATTCAGTTTTTCCATGAGTCTGCAATTGAAATTAAGGAAGCCTTTATGAAATCATGTTCCAAACCTGATAGTGAGATCCTAAGTTTGTCCTATCCAATTGACCTAGATCTATTTAATGAAGAATCCCAATCATGTGTAACTTTGGCCAGTCAGTTTTTAATTTTATATACTAATGACTATGTAACAGAGCCATTGTCGAGTATGTTGTTTGTCCTGAGTACTTGTCCTATTGAACCTGAATTTAGAGGACAGTCCTTTCAGTCCCGTTGCCTTAAATTTTATGAGTTTCTAACTGAAAACATTTGTTCTTAGCTAGTAACTTCCATGACACCAGGGTTTTTCGATATCAGTCTTTCTTGCTGAGGATGATTTTGTCCCACCATGAAGACAAATTTCAATCTCCTGAGCTGGTGCTCACAGAAGAAATAGCCATGAACTATAGCAAGTTTATGAATGATTTTATGGTTGAAGTTTACAACATATTCTTTCAAGAAAGACTGTCTAGGGTGTTTCCAAAAATGAAGGAACTACTGCATCTCTCCCCTAGCAAAATGGTAGGAGAGTGGTTCCTTGTAGAGGCTAAAACTATTTTAAGGTTGTATGGGTTTGTGCATTAGCCCTATGTTCTCCCAGCTTTCTTAACAATTAGGATTTTCTCTTTGGAATTTCTCAGACATAAGCTTATAGTATATGAAGAACACATCCTAAGCTTAAGGAAGAGTTTAGACATGAAATTTCCTTGGGAGGTAGGGCCATATGTTGTAAGAAGTAGGGTTGCCTTGCCAGTGATTGATAATATGCTTAAGAGTATGGGGTTTCCTTTGGGACTTGCAATCAATTATGATCCTCGTCAGGCGATTTCAAAGAGAAGACAGACCAATAACAACAAACCTTTTGGGCACACTGAAGTACCTGGCCTCAGGGAGGCAGCTAATTGGGAGGATTACCCATATCATGCCCCAGATAATGTCTGCATGGAAATGGATTCCGTGTCTTCCTTACTTGGAAATAATTCTCCTCTGATGGATCTCTCTAATATAGTTGCAACTGCTAGGAACGTTTCATCTTTAATAAGTTTTTCAAAGAATACCAAGAAGAGAGAGCAAGCAGATCCCATGGACATTGAAGAAGTAGACACTACCATTACCCCTAAGAAATAGAAAGTTGAACTAGAAAAGAAAATGGTGCAGGTGAAGAATAACAGTATGAAAGGGCAGGTGAAGAAGAGCAATGTAAAGGGAAAACATAAACAAGAAGATTCCAAAGCAGTCGGGTTAGAACTTCAGGAGTATGTATTTGATGGAGTAGCCACTGTTAAGTTTGCATCAAAGGAGGACTGGTTAGAGACTTACAAGGAAAGAGCTGATAAAACTTTTAATGAGACAGTGAAATTATATGAGCAGGTAAAACAATTGCCCAAGCCATATGTAACATTAAAGGCTATAAGGGATCCTGTTAAAGACACCCTAAGTCTGGCCATGACTGTGGGTATTAAAGTATCTGAAGTAAATGTGAACTTAGGAAATATTCCCACTATAGATGTAATACACCTCAATAGGGAAACCAATGATATCTCAAATATAAGATTGTTGAAAGCTACAATACAGGTGTCCAAGCTGGAGTTAAATAAAAATAAGACTCAGGACCTTCTAAGGAAGGAAAGGGTTGAAAACAAGGCCCTTAGGATCAAAATCAAGAAATTATAGGATGATTTACTGAAAGGTGAAGGGCAGTCAGACCAAGGAGGAGCGACTCAAAAGCTGCTGGATGAAAAAGAAAAAGTGGTTCAGATACTGAAGAAGAAATTGAAGATCTCTTCTACTCAACTCATTCAGACTTATGAGTTGAGTGAATTTGAGAAGGAAAAAGAGACTTTAAATATTGAGCTGACTAATTGCAAAGCCAAGCTTTTGAAGCTTGAGGAGAAAGAGAAACAATGGGAGAAGGAGGCTAAGTTGCTAAAGGAAAGTGAAGAGGATTTAAAGGCTAGGATAGCAGCCAAGGAAAAGGAGCTACAAGAGAAATGTGAAGAGGTGGAAATTCCATCCACTATTCCCAATGTAGAAACAGACACCACCTCCTTGTCTAATGCTATGTCACAGGTAAAGCTAAAGGATGTGGAGCTTATAGGATTAAAGTAGCAAAACCAGAATTTAGAAGACATGGCTTTGAAAAAAGAGGAAGAGAAGAAGAAGTTAGAGGAAAGATGTCAGGAATTGATTAACCAAAATTCCAAATTAAACAAGCAAGTGGTTGGCCAAATAGCCTTGTAGGGGGCTAGGCATATGATCTGGGATGAAATCATTAAAGAGGCCAGTAGATTCAGATTGTATCTGGTTTATGTTGCTGATCAGGAGAATACTTTGATGTTTGCCAGGAAGAATGTTGTGGTAGTAAAGCAAACATTGAATAAAAATCCAATACAGGTAGCTCAAAATGCTGTTGACTTTTTGAGTGCTTTATCAGAAGATCAAATCAAAAGAATGGGTATCCAAGACAAAGTTGTTGTGGTCTCCTGGGCCAGGAGAGTTATTGGGAAATACACAATGATGGAAACTGTGCAAGCCAAGACGGACATCATAAATCAAAGAGTTAAAGAAGTGATTAGTTTGTTTAAGCCACTGATAAACAAAGGAATTCCTTTCTTTTTGGAGGAAAAAGGACCATTGTTGACTCAGGAGGAATATATGGAAAAACTGGTCCATCGCAGGTTTGATCATAGCAAATTTGAGGATATGCAGCACGCCCTGTCGAGAACTGTTGTGTTTGATAAATTGGCTGAGGAATTCAAGGCATTATTTGATTTCAAAACTACATGTACCAAAGTGTCTAATCTTACATATTCATATAACATGGAGCTCAGGGTTCTGGCTCACGAAATGGTCCTTGCAGATTTGCCAGGGTCTGAGCAATGGAAATCAATTCAAATGTATGGATCAAACACGTTTAAATTATAGCCATGAAGATATCAAGGGGGATAGCGTGAAGGGTTTTCTTGAAGACATGCCTATTCGCAGTCACCTCTCTCAGATTTCGTACATCTGTCATTAGCTGAGATATGCAGAAAAGGATTTAAGCCTATTTTCCCAGTATTATGTAGTTTATTTTTGTTTTATGTAAATCGTGGTGAATATGCCACATTTGAGTTTGTTAGAAGTTTGTTCTTCGGTTTGTAACTAATTTTGACTCTAAGGTCGGTCTAGGAGGCCCGAGACATTATAAATCCACCTCCTGCAGAGGGAGAAAGGGTTGGAACCTGTGGAATTTTGGAGTTGTATGTCTTCAAGTGTTTTTTAATAAAATTGTAGAGCCGAAGTTGGTGTTTTCTAGAGATTCATGTGTTATTTTATGTTACAGTATGTATTTTCCTTTCTCATGTGAATTTTTTTCCAGTTTATTTGTCCATTATGTTTTCTTTCACTTCTGGAATAAGAGTATAACAATTTTAGAACTCATGTTAGCGTGCTCTAGCTGTTCTTTTCATATGTCCATAAAACCTTTCTTCTAAAATTGATACATAATTCATTTCATAATGCTCTGTGTTAATGGTCTGTTTATGTTCTTGATTTTCCACCAGACAATCAAATTTTGACTGTGACAGAGTAGCTATATTGCCTCTGTGTTTAAAATTCCATGCAAAAGGTTTCATTATCCATATTCCACATCTTGACTCCATAGCCCAATGGTCCTTTGTTCAATTTCAACCAATCTTACAAAATACATACATTTTTACTTATACATGTGTGGCCTTGTTAATATTTTGTGAGAGATCCCTCTCAGAAGAGAAGAAAGCCAATTCTCTCTTTAAAAGTGGTTTTGCTGTTACCCGGGAATAATCCTTCACAACCTTTGGTAAATTTCCAGAGATAACATGTCCTTTAATATTCCCTTCTCAACAAAGGCCTTATTGTCCACCCTTGGAATCAATAATACTTTTGATTCTTGTTTGATGACATTTGATTTGGACACTATAAATCCTAGCCCCCCTTGATGACATTTGATGACATTCGTGTTTGATGACATTTGATTTGGACACTATAAATCCAATCCTAGCCCCCCTTCCACTACATTATAGATCCAAGTGATGGTTCAAAACCTCATTATTCACCGTTGCATTATGGATGAAGGTGCCTTCACCTATGTCATATTTTCCATGTATTAGAAGATGTTGGGGAGGGGGGAGAATTGACCCCCCTCCATCATCACCCTCCACACTCATGACAAAGTCCCATCCCAACCACCGGGGCTCTTTTAGAATGTTTCCATAGAAATCACCACCAAACTATCTTGATTGACATTAAATTCATGGGCTACCCTCTATATTATAACAACCTACTTAGGCACAATGATATGTATTCCGTGATAGTAGTGGATTCATCAGTCTTTTTCACCATGAGGTTCTCCCGTGAAGGAAAAATCCTCACCCTTGACTAATTTACATATTATGAACCCACCCTTCCCCCAATAGAACTTAGTATTTAACAATCATGATACCTCAACATCATCTTCTTCATCCACCCCCCTCAACATAGAGATACGTATTCCCAACATATGTACATAAACTATATTCATATGCACCTTCAAATGTGCACTTGCACACATGGAATGGCCAATCCTAAATATACCTGTAAGGATGATGCCCAACCATCTTCAAGTGGCCCCTTTAAGAGACCTCAACCTAACGTTGACCACACATCTAGAGTGACTAAGTTCCTTTATGTCAAATTAAACATAACCCACATGCAAGGGATGCCCTTAGCTATACTACTCTTAACTATTTGGCTCTATACACTTCCACCATGTCAACATTAGAGGTCCTCTAAATATTCCCTTCCCAATGAAAGGCCTTGTTGTCCACCCTTGGAGCTATTGACCTTTATAATTCTTAGTTGATGACATTTTATTTGGACAATACAAATCCTAGAACCTTCCCTTTTGCTACATTCTAGATCATAGTCATGGTTGAAAACCTGATTATTCACTATTTCATTATGGAGGAATGCACCTCCACCTGTGTCATATTTTCCATGTATTGGAAGAAGTTTGGGGCCCCATAATTGACCCCATCCATGATCACCTCTATGTACTTATTATGAAATCCCATCCCAAACATTAAGGTTCTTTTGGAATGTTCCCATCAAAATCACCTCCAAACTATCTTGATTGACATAGAAGTCATGGACTGCCCTCTAGATTACAACAACCTACCTTAGGACAATTATATGTATGCCATGAAAATATTGGCTTCTTTAACCTTTTGCACCATTGTGTTTCCCCATGATTGAAAAATCCTCACCCTTGACTAATTTACATATTATGAACCCACCTTACCTACCAATCTTGACAATATTTTGCCTATTTTCAAGACCTCCGATCAACTCTTATCCTATGTGTAGATTGGCCTTGGAACTTTCAAGAAATCTTCTTTACTTGCAACTTATCATAGTGTTCCTCCCCAAGTTAACCATGTGGGAGCATCTCCCATATGCACCTTCTCCTTTTTGATTGGGGGACAACCCCTCCCATCGAAGATGCCTTCCTCTGATGTTGTAGTCACCCTTCGTCCCCTTGAGGAACCATTTGTCCCCTACATCATCATCAGGCATCACTATCTACTATTTGGTCCCATTTTTTAGTGCTCAACCACTTATATAATCTTATATAACTGGTTCATTTTTTTTCAACCACTTGGAGTGGTTAGGACCCCCATCATGGCCACACTTAACCTTCCTAAGTTAGCCATTGGATTACAATTTTGGTTCCTTTTCCACAAGATCCAATTTATCCAACAGACTATATGTGAACTTGGTCTTCTCACATACTTCTTCTCTAGGTGAATGTCCTTCTAGTGATTAGGTTCATTCACTCTAACACAAGACTTGGACTCATGCTTAGAATAACCACGGATGGATTAGATATCATAGGTAATGTTGGGTGCGCTATGTTCCTAATCCTAGCCTATCCCCAACCATACATCAATGGTACCTTCAGATTGGAATCCCCATCCTTGTTCCCTTTGTGACATGTTAGGTCACCCCACTCACCATTATCCTAGTCTTCCGTATCTTTTTCATCTTCTTCAATCATCTCCCATTTCCACCCTTTTGTTGACCCCATCCACATAGGTTGGAAGCACCCTTCCCTCCACCCCAATGGAACCTACTCTTACACAAACACATCGAACATGATTATGGAGTTATAAAACTTGCAACACATGTTATGCCAACCATTTTCTGTAATTCCCCACCTTTCGATACTCCATCATCTTCCAACAAAAACGCCCATTTTTGTATCACCATGTCATCAGAATAAACAAGTCCTTGCCCCATGCCAAGTTAATTGTATGGAATCATAATTCATTCTTCACATTTAAACCTCTATTAGTTCCATTTCATTTGAATTTCTCTCTTTCTTATAGATTCAACATAAATTCAACATCAGACTCATCCACTTCCCTAGTTGATGTCTTTCCCCAAGGTTCACATATGGAAATGCAATCCACATGTGAAATTTCCTATTTTTTTGTCTCCACCTTCATTCAAATTCCTTCTCCCACATATGGAGTCGATACCATCAAATGTCAGATCTATCCATTGCCTTACCTAGCATGACAATACCACCCAATCCCTTCATCTTTAGTGCATATCACTATGATGAAAAAAGATCTAAAGGATATGACTATCCCCAATGTTCATTTGGACAATTTGCATCATTGATTGTATTTCCTTCCAAGGACCATTCTCATTGAATTAGATCATCAAGGCCAAATATTATAGTCTTATTGGAACAATAGGATTTACAAGTTCATAACACTAGGATTTACAAGTTGCTTACGTCTTAGTGCTATATAAGATGTCCCTATGGGTTAATTTGAATATGAAATGTGTATGAACATGAAGTGATGTGATGAATATGTGACATATATGGTGAGTTATGTTCCATTGTGCATAAGTGTTGTAACGATGTCTTTAGTGCCATCTCTCTCTTTGAATACAAGTTCTCTAATATACCTAGTCCTCTATTTCTCCAATATGGTATCAGAGCTAGTGGTTTCAAATCTAGACTATTGTATACAACTCTTGTGTAGGATATCAATTGTACATGATGTTGGCAACCTAAATATATCTAGTGTATTGACTTAGGGTTTTGACTTGAAGATTGAATCTAAGATTAGATCTACAGAAATACGTTATGAGTTCTGTTGTGCCCCTACTCAACAACCTTAAAAAAAAAACAAATTTCGTCAAGCAAAATGAAATTTTGCTTGATGAAATATTTGAATTTCTCATTTCAAATTACAGAATCGGGAGCTACTGAAGTGATGAAATTCCATTAGCTACTGAAACGATGAAATTCCATTGTTTTTATGACATTGGAATTATGGTTATTTGGCAAAGGGTTGTTATATTAAAATCATTATTTTAAATGGATTAGTGTCTTGAAATTAGGGGATAAGCTTTCGGTTTATATGCCTCTCTCCATAAGATTTATTTGAACATTCATTATTTGGTATGATTAATTTGTGTTTTAATGGCAAATTTTACAAGGGTATAAAACATGGAAGACTCACTATTTCACGTTGGGGTGCTTTATTAAAAATCCATGCAAATTTACATCCTTAAGGTCTATCCTTCAATCTTCGAATTATGCCATTAATCTCGACCTTTGCATTATTCATCATATGTGGCTGATATTCACCATTTAATGCTTGGGTTTGATATAATGGGTTATGTCATGTGTTTCACGTAGTATGTTTGCCATTTTGAAGATTGAAATCATTATATAGTAAGGTCGACGTTTTAACGCCTAAGGTTCATTCCTTATGGTTGGTGTAATTCGCATCGCCATTCCCAAAGCCGATACACTCGATTGAAGGCTGACATGTCATTATTATACTCGTACATAACTCTGTAATGACATTTAATTGCAGTACGAGCTCAACATCGTGTCTTCCTGCTTGTTGAACACCTGTGCTCTATGCATTGTGTGGTTTTATTATGATCGAGCCGAATAAATCATGGCAAGGTGAGGTTGTTCTGGAGTCTTCGCCGCCTCTTTCCATTTTTGTGATGACCTCTCTGTGTAATCATTTCGGTTCTCCCATGCCGAGTTTACAGGGTTCTTGTCTGAGTTTGCAATTGTCGCATTTCGTTTATGAAAGAGTCTAGTTTCATTGTTTGTGGTTTTTGCTTGGTTTGCATCCCGAATGCTCGCTCTCCAGCATTCTGTCTTGTTGTGATCCATTGTATCTCCTCTGTGTGCAACTGCGTGCATTCGCACTCACAGCAATGGCCCCGGTTGTTAGGGTCGAACCCAATGAAACGAAACTTCTTGACGGGAACCCAGAGCTTCTAGCCAAGGTAGAAGCAGTCAGGTGGCTTCCATTTTTCCGTAAGTTCGCAGACTCGAACCCCGAAGTTACTAGGTTATTTTCCCTCTCGCTGGGTTATTATTACTTTGAGTCTTCCTCATGTAGCTGGGAGTAATTTAGGGAAGGCAAAGGGGCCTTAATCCCGTCAGAGACAACTACCTAACGACTGAGAGCAGCTTTGAAAGCTTTTGGATCGGGTTGTCTCTTAGTTGACTATTGTGCCAATTGGGCTCCTCAACAATGGCACTAGAAGGAGGGCCAGCTTAAGCAAATGGCTGATGAAAACAATCCTGTTCACAAAATTGATCAATCCTCTACTCCTCAATTTACACCACTTTCTAGATCAGGTCAAGTGCAGTCATCATCTCAACCACAAACATTCTAGTCATCGCAATTAGATGAGACCCCATTGAACGATACTGTCTGAAATCTCATTCATCAGTTTAACTCTAGCGATGCCCATCCACCTGAAGAACTTGACCAGTTCGAACAGGCCATCAATGAATCCCGCAGGATTTTAACCAGAGCTTATTCAAATCTCACTGGGATCCAACCCACAGAATTTCCTCTTCCACAAATCAGGCGTCCACGCACTCACCATATTGAGTCTACTTCTGAAGAACATAATCAACCTTTAGGTGCCTTCCTTGACTAGCAATTGCAACAGTTTCAAACAGGAACCAACCAACCTTCATCTTCTTCAGGACCAATTGCTTCAGGAGGGTCTAGTCAACCCCCATCACCGCCACATTCACCTCCACACATTTTTCAAGTACCACCTTCACCACCTCCATCACCAAGGAACATGGCAAATTTAAACCCGAACCCCAATTCCAATATGCCATGGTTAGCACAGGATGCGGTTGCTGTTCTAGGTGATCAACATCCTTTACCAAAACATCCCGAGAAATTATTGCCCAAATTCAACCCCGAGCTGAAAGAGCATGTAGAAGATCATGTTAAGAAATTCATGCTAGCAGTTCGGCTTTTGAATGTTGAGCACGAAGATGTAGTCTATCGACTGTTCCCTTACACATTTGAGGGAAAAGCCTCAACCTGGTATTTTTCTCTTGCCGCTGGTTCTATTACCAGCTGGAATGAATTCGAGTTGGCTTTCATGAATAAGTTTGGAGACGATAAGACTCCAGCTGTGTTGGTGTTATAATTGTCTAGGATCCATATGGAAACCAAGGATAAAGTCAAATATTTTAACCAACGGTTCTTGACTCTTAGGAACAGAATTCCTGCCACCTCAAGGCCGGCTTAAGATGTCACTATTGAATTCTATACTTCAGCCCTGCCCGTGTCAATGGCCATGTTTGTCAGGAGAGTGGCCAAACCCACTCTCACTGAAAACTTTGATGAAGCCATTAAGGTCGAGAAGGACATGTCTGCCATTAAGACGAACCCTGGGGTTGACACCGATTCTGCGTCTTCTTCTCGCAAAAAGAGTGAGAGTCCTTCCAATAACACAAATCCTGATAAGAAGGGCCAAGATGCACTAGATTTAGATAGCCTCCAGAGAGTCATAAAGAAGCTATCCAACGAAATCATTGATTTGAAGAAGGGTACTTCTGAAAGCATTCCAAATAAAGAACCACCTAGACAACCTTTTAGAAGACTGCTCCAAAATGCAGCTGCTAAACAGATCCCACCCTCTGAAGCTAATAATGTTGATGAAATTAATAGCTTCCTGAAATTATTAGTCTCAGGCTTAGAAACATCAACTGAAAGTGAAACCCAATCTTCAGGACAGAGTTCTGAAAATACCCCAAGGCACGGATGATAACACTGAAGAAAAACCTCCTCAAACTATTAGTCACTTCTGGGATACCACGAAATTGACTGATGATGAATATGTTGCTGTTGTGAATGTCAATCAGCATCAATATAATACTAGAAGCAAGAAAAATCATTCCTCAGGGGAACCTTCCACAACACCTACAGATGACAGTTCGACTGTCAAAACAAAAAACCAACCTTCAAACACTAAGTCTACATCTTCTCTCGAGTTAGAATATGACATGGTTGAGGATTTGAAGAAAATCAGAGCTAATATTTCTATCTATGAACTCCTCAAATTGCCTGTGATTCGAGACAAGATGATGCAAGGGGTTTCTCTAAGTAAAAATGGCAAAGCTCTCTCCACTCAGAACAGTTCTGCTAGTACTAAAGACAATCCAACGAAAACTTCAGTCAACGCCTCATCCATAGGTAAAAAATCAGATTCCTCAACTCCTCCTTTTCTGCTTACGTTTGAAATCTGCAATCGTAAGGTACACAATTGTATGATAGATTCAAGGGCTTCGAAAAATGTCATGCCATATTCGGTATGTAAAAACTTAATGCAGTCCCCGTCCCATGTGATACGAGCATTGTGCAACTTGATCGATCAAACGTAAAGGTAATAGGAAAGTTGAAGGAAGTACTGATAAGGTTAGCCTCAAACCCTCAGGTTCATTTCATCATTGACATAATTGTGGCAGATATCCCTGAGGCATATGGTTTATTCCTCAGCAGAGATTGGTCTGAAAAATTGAAGGGATATTTTGCAACGGACTGGTCACACTTATGGCTTCCTCAGAATGGCCGCCCAAACAAAATTAGAATTGATAGAGAGCGTTATATGAAGCACACGGTCACCGAACTGGATGACTTAAACGAGCCAATGTTATTTACAGATACTATAATGGGAAATTACATGGTTGATTCCTTTTTTGGAAACCTTGAGGCTGAAACATCATCAGTCCAAGACCCAGAACAACAGTCCGAAGTTTTTCATTTTACACAAGTTTCAGACGAAATTCTAGTTCTAAACACTGGACATTTAGACCTGAATAATGGGCTCTGGTCCCTGTACTTTGTTGGATCTAAGTCTAAGGAAGGAGCTGGGGCTGGTTGCTTGTTAATAGATCCCCACGGGAAAAGGTATTTTGTTGCTTGCAGGTTGGAATTTGAGTGCACCAATAATATTGCTGAATATGAAGCCCTTATTCAAGGGCTGAAAAAGGCAATTGATCTAGGAGCTAAAGCTTTGGTAGTGTTAGGAGACTCTGAAATTATCGTTAGACAGGTACGCAACACTATACATTGCATTGCTGGACATCTAAGAAATTACCAGACAAAGGTGTGGAATTTGTTATTATCATTTGAAGCTTTTAACATAAATTCTATTCCTCGTTATTTGAATAAGGAAGTAGATCCGTTAGCTAACGTTGCTTCAAGGTTAATTCCATCTGAAGGGATGTTAGCTGATTCTTTCTCTGTCGAACTGCTTTTTAGGCCTTCCATACCTGATAATGTTGTCAATTGGATGATTTTTTACCATGACGAGCAGTTAATCGAGTTTTTGACCATGAAAGACACCTTCAAAGACGCAGTCATCGACGAAATGACTCATGATGAAGATCTGTACAACTTTGCGGTAATTCATAAACCTTGTTCAATTGAAGAATCTCTTGATCAGGTCAGTACTCTCCCTAGATCTGTAATTAAACTTGAGAAATTCTATGATTTGAAGGACAAGTTTAAAGGTGTAAGGAACTGTAAAACCAACAGCTCTACTATGCAATTTGAAATCATAAATTTAGGTACCGAACATAATCCTCAATGTGTCAATCTGGGTAGTAGGTGCACTCCCCAAGAGAAAACACCCTTCATACGACTCTATAATGAGTTTAAAGACATTTTTGCTTGGACATATGATGATCTCAAGACATTTGATCCAAACATAATGCAACATGTCATCCCCATGAAACAACAGGCTAAACCTTTCCAGCAAAAGTTGAGGAAAATGCACCCTAGCCTGGAACCGACTGTTAAGAAAGAACTTAACAAACTCCTCGCTGCCAGGATAATATTTCCAGTGCGACATACGCAGTGGGTGGAAAATATCGTCCCGGTTAGAAAGAAAAATGGTGAGATTAGATTATGTGTTGATTTCCGAAATCTCAACAAGGTTTCAAAAAAGATAATTATCCCATTCCCCCTATGGAAAAGATCTTACAACAGGTTTCTGGATCTGAAATGTTCTCACTTTTAGATGGCTTTTCAGGATACAATCAAGTGTTAGTATCCAAAGTAGATCGGTTGAAAACAACGTTCAGAACCCCTTGGGGAACTTATGCCTACAGGAAAATGCCATTTGGTTTAATTAATGCTAGAGCAACGTTTCAAAGGGAAATGGATATTGCATTCAGAGGCCTAATCGGCCAATTTGTTGTCATTTACCTCGACGATATAACTGTTTTTTCAAAAAACAGGGCTGATCACCTAACACATCTTAGGAGGATTTTTGAGCGTTGTAGGAAATATGGGATCTCCCTGAATACCAAGAAATCCATCTTTGCGGTTACAGAAGGTAAGTTATTGGGTTTTGTAGTTTCAAAGCAAGGTATCAATATAGACCCCGAATGAACCCAGGCCATATCACAAATTTCTATGCCTCACTCAAAGAAAACTATGCAATCTTTTCTAGGGAAAATAAATTTTGTCTTCAGGTTTATTGCTGGGTTCACTGAGATTGTCAGACCACTTCAGAAAATGATTAAGAAAGATGCTGATTTCAAATGGTCCGCTGAAGAAAAGCAATCCTTTCATGATATATTAAAAGCTATTGCTAAAGCTCCTACCTTAACAATCCCGGATTTCTCTAAACCATTTATTATGTATACTTTTGCTTCTGACTCTTCATACGCCGCTGTTTTAACGCAGAAAAATCAGGAAAACAATGAAGCTCCCATTGCTTTCACAAGTTCCGGTTTAAACAGCGCAAAGCGCAATTATCCAGAAGTAGACAAATAAGCATTTGCTATTTTTAAGTCAGTAAAACATTTTTGGCCATATCTGTTGAAGTCTCATACTAAGGTTATTGTGCCATATTCCGCAGTTAGAAATCTTTTGGTGCAAAAGGACATGGGTGAAAAGCGAGCCCATTGGGTCACGGTACTTCAGGAGTATGACCTGGAAATCAAGCATTTGAAGATTGTCAGAGGACAGGGACTTTGTAAGTTGGCAGCCGGATCTTCAGACATGTCTGAATCTGATATGCACTTGATCGATGAACATTCTCTGTTTAAAAGGGAAGTTTTTCCAATCTCAGCCCCCTCTGATTCCTGGTATCATGACATTAAGTTCTTTTTATTGCATGGAAATGCTCCTGAACACTTAGACACACGTAGCAAAAGGGATTTGAGATTAAGATCTGCCCCTTATCATCTGATTGATAACATTCTGTTCAAAAATAATTTCGAAGGAGTCCTCCTTCGTTGTTTAGAAAGAAATGAAGCTGATAGCATGTTGTCTCAATTACATGCAGGGCGAGCCAGCGGACACTTGCGCGGAGAAACCACTGCGCATAAGGTACTTAAAGCTGGATATTACTAGCCTACGTTGTTCAAAGATGCATATGCCTTTGCTAGGAAATGTCAAGAGTGTCTGAGAACAAACGAAAGACTTAAGAAAGCAGCATTACCTCTCCAGCCTGTTATTGTTGAAGTTCCATTTCAACAATGGGGTTTGGACATTGTTGGTCCAATTACACCAGCTTCCTCATAGCAGCACAAATACATTCTGATAGCCACTCACTATTTCACTAGATGGGTCGAAGCCATCCCCTTGCGAGTGGTAAACTCAGAACGGGTGATATCATTCCTTGATTTTTTTATTGTCACTAGGTTTGGCGTCCCCGAATCTTTGATTTTTGACAATGCAACCTATTTTTCTTCCATAAAACTAACAGAATATGCATTGGAAAAGGGCATAAAGTTAAAGTATTAAGCTAATTATTATCCTCAAGGTAATGGATTAGCTGAATCTTCCAATAAAAATTTAATCAAAATTCTGAAACGCATCATAGAAACTGGCACAACGACTTATCAAATGCCCTGTGGGCTGACAGAGTGACTCCCAAGGCTGCCATAGGTAATTCTCCTTTTTTCCCGGTATATGGTAAAGAAGCTATCTTGCCTCCCCATCTATTTTTACCCTCTCTACAGCTTTCCCTGTCAATGCAGGAAACAACATGTTCTGCCATGGGACATCGGATTAATACTCTGCTTAAACTAGAGGAAGAAAGAGAATTAGCCAAAAAGAAATTTGACCAACATCAGAAAACAGTGAAACCCTGGTTCGATCACAGAAAATCAGCTGGTAGATATTTGGAAGTAGGTGACCTAGTTCTGAAATGGGACAAAGAACACAAAGACATAGGAAAACATACTAAGTTCCAATGCCTGTGGCTGGGACCGTTTATCATTATGGAAAAACTTGGTCCCAGCACATTCAGGTTGCAGACGCTGGAGGGAGACATTGAGAACCTTCCGGTAAATGGCCATCTCATCAAAAAATATTTTTGCTAATCCCCATCAAGGGATTATCCTGTACATACCTTGTGTGGTTTTCTCGGTTTCTTCAAATTTTTAGTGTGTTTATTTTATTTGTTTGCTTTGAATATCCCCTCACATCTGTTTGCTATTTTAGTAGCATAATTTCTGATAGTGATCAGTTCAATTAATCTCAGATTGATGAATTTTCATCGAATCTTGTGGTTGACCTACGAATCATGCATCATGATCTTTTTATCTTGAATGGTGTCATGTTGTTTTACGTCTTGAACAGTGAACGGTTTTTCGTCTTTCCAAATTTTACCAGAAATTCTTAAATCATGTAAATATAAACAAATAAGATGAGTCTCCACAAAGATTTTTTCAAAAGGATTAGGGCAGTATTTGTCAAGGTTATCTATTTAAGTCTTTTACGCCACTCCCTCTCGTGAAGAGAATTATCTTGCCTCCTCATCTGCTAAGACAATCTCATTGGAGATTAAATATAACGACAATGTGGCCATGGTTTGATTTGAATACAAAAACAATTAATTTTCAACATAATCTGAAGGACAGAGGGTCTCATCATGAGCCAGTCTTTTCAGGATCATAGATTTGCGTTCAGTAACATTTTCGCTTCCGGTCACCAAGCCGGGACAATGGCCCTTGGACAAAACACCAAGGGATAAAAGGTCTCATCACGAGCCGGTTTATTTATTGTAATGCAGATTGGTGACTGACATGGTTAAGAGCTGGTTACCAAGCCAGAGCCGTGCCCTTCAGGTATGTTCAAATGTGTAAAAAAAAAAAAAAGAAGGAGAGAAAACAATAGTAATATTTCAACCTAACCAAAATTGTCTATCTATAACTGGCAGATGGGATACTGGCATTCGTTGGGATTTGAAGTAACCCTGTCGAGGCTATGGACGCCTGCTGGCTGCAGGGCCATGCTTGTGGTATTGAGATTTTATTCTTCAAAACCAAATCACTTACTGCCTTAATTCGTTTGGACTGATTTTTGTGAGAGACCTGATCTTTATTAAATAAATAATTAAAAGCATAATTTTCCGGTAATTTTTGGAAATGTGAAATCCCTCGAGCTGTTTGAGATAAAAAATCATGATTTCTGCACAATAGTATGCATGGGGGATCAAATTTTCTTTTGATTGCATGATTTCAGGCCAAGAAAACAGAGATAACTATTCCGCCCAGTCAGTCACCATCTGTTGTGCCCCTACTCAACAGCCTTAAAAAAAAAACAAATTTCGTCAAACAAAATGAGATTTTGCTTGATGAAATATTTGAATTTCTCATTTCAAATTACAGAATCGGGAGCTACTGAAGTGATGAAATTCCATTAGCTACTGAAACGATGAAATTCCATTGTTTTTATGACATTGGAATTATGGTTATTTGGCAAAGGGTTGTTATATTAAAATCATTATTTTAAATGGATTAGTGTCTTGAAATTAGGGGATAAGCTTTCGGTTTATATGCCTCTCTCCATAAGATTTATTTGAACATTCATTATTTGGTATGATTAATTTGTGTTTTAATGGCAAATTTTACAAGGGTATAAAACATGGAAGACTCACTATTTCACGTTGGGGTGCTTTATTAAAAATCCATGCAAATTTACATCCTTAAGGTCTATCCTTCAATCTTCGAATTATGCAATTAATCTCGACCTTTGCATTATTCATCATATGTGGCTGATATTCACCATTTAATGCTTGGGTTTGATATAATGGGTTATGTCATGTGTTTCACGTAGTATGTTCGCCATTTTGAAGATTGAAATCATTATATAGTAAGGTCGACGTTTTAACGCCTAAGGTTCATTGCTTATGGTTGGTGTAATTCGCATCGCCATTCCCAAAGCCGATACACTCGATTGAAGGCTGATATGTCATCATTATACTCGTACATAACTCTGTAATGACATTTAATTGCAGTACGAGCTCAGCGTCATGTCTTCCTGCTTGTTGAACACCTGTGCTCTATGCATTGTGTGGTTTTATTATCATCGAGCCGAATAAATCATGGCAAGGTGAGGTTGTTATGGTGTCTTCGCCACCTCTTTCCATTTTTGTGATGACCTCTCTGTGTAATCATTCCGGTTCGCCCATGCCGAGTTTACAGGGTTCTTGTCTGAGTTTACTCATGTCGCATTTCATTTATGAAAGAGTCTAGTTTCATTGTTTGTGGTTTTTGCTTGGTTTGCATCCCGAATGCTCACTCTCCAGCGTTCTGTCTTGTTGCGATCCGTTGTATCTCCTCTGTGTGCAATTGCGTGCATTCGCACTCACAGCAATGGCCCTGGTTTTTAGGGTCGAACCCAATGACACGAAACTTCTTGATGGGAACCCAGAGCTTCTAGCCAAGGTAGAAGCAGTCGGGTGGCTTCCATTTTTCCGTAAGTTCGCAGACTCGAACCCTGAAGTTACTAGGTTATTTTCCCTCTCGCTGGTTGATGCTAGAGTTAAGGTGGCCGACCTTCAGTTCAGAGTTGATGAGCGCTCAGTCTCCTTGGCCACGGGCCTACCGTTAACAGGTGAACGTTGGTTCAAATCCAAGCAGATGAAAGCTACTGAATGGAGGCAGATGTTAAAGAACCCTTGCCAGGACGTGTCCTTCAGGGCCGGTGTGTCGCGCAAATATTTCAAAAAAGAGTGGCGATTAGTTTTGGATGTCATTCACAGGTATGTGACTTGTCAGGGCCGTCTTTCCTCTGCATATGTTTATCACCTTAGATTGATGACTATTTTTCTCGGTTTGCCTATCAATTTACCCTATTATTTAGTTCAAAGCATGACCAAGATGTCTTTGGCCATGAAAAAGGGTCCTAAGAATATCAGCCGGAGTCTCTTCCACCATAGTCTTGTTAGGATGTTGGTGGAGAGGGAGCTATCTAAACGAAATCAGTCATGGGACGATTTTCTTGAGCAGAATGGTTTTATGGTGTTTTTCCATTGTCAATTTGATTGTGTAGAGGAATGTGTAAGGCATCAACAGCCTTGTGAAGTCCCGACTTCACCTGTACATGAGCCTATGCCAAACCCTAATGATTGTGCAAACCCTAGCGCACACGAAGATTCTGCTCCCACTCCTGTGCAAAGTCCCGGTTCTCCCATGCGTTCTAAGCGTAGGAGGAAATCTTTAAACCTTTCCCCGGTAACGCCGAATCATAATGACAAACCCTGCAAACAGATGAGCAAGAAGCCGAATGTTAAGGTTACCGGCAGATTTACTAGAAGCATGGCGTCCAAAGTCAATGTTGTTAAGTCCCCTGTGAAGAATAACAAAGACATTGAAACAATCGTATTAGATGATGAGGAGAATAACCCTGTCTCGCATGATGGCCCTAATTTGGATCACGAGCCTATCATTCACCATGCAGAGAACAGTCCTCATATCTCTGATAAGAATCCTCAAATTGACTCTGTGCTAGATCCTCAAATAGAGGGAAAACCTGTGGAAGGAAATCTACCTGGTTCATCTCGAATTGGTGAAGCAATTCCCGCATTATTCGTAAATAGTTTGCTGGATAAGATACGCCGAATGGAGGTAGAAATAATGGAGATGGTAGCACATAGTGATTCTATGAAAGCTGAGAATATAAGTTTGAAGGAGAAATCCGATTCAGCAGGTAAATGTATCTTGCGTCTGAAGAGACACAAGAACAAGTTGATTCGGAGAGTTATGAAACTGCAACATGAGAATCGTAAAAATGAGGAAAGAGTTCGAGAGCTGAATGCTCAGGTCACTTTGATGCAGCTTAAAGGTCACTCACAGGCTCCATTTTCACAAAATCCGGCGACTGGTGTGAATATACAGGTTTTCAATACTCCTGTTAAATCATAGCATTTCGGGGATACTCACTTTTGTACATATGTTTAGAAAGTATTTTAGGTTTGAAGTTTGTAAGTAAAAGCAGCAAATGATAATGAAGTTATTTTTGCTTTCCAGGTATTGTTTTGAATTGATTGGTGGATTATGTAATTTGGTTTATTTATTTGTGCGTTTGTACTAATTCTTACTATGTGGTGTTGCAGATGCGCTTTTCCTGGATTTTGGTGATCGCTCGGTTTCAGGATGATCTCCATAGAATTATAAACGAATCAGTTGAAATCGTTTTCAATTATGGATATGCTGTTTCCCAGGTGTCACTAATTTACTAGTGTCTTTATCATTTTATGATCTAGCACTATAGGACGAATCTTTTCAGTTTCGAGATATTATAACGTATATAAAAATGACAATTTCATTTGTCATTTTTCTATTTTGGATGAAATCAGTTAGGATTACGATGATGTAGATTCCTGTTTTCTAGAACTATCTCTATACGAGATTGAACATATTTAAGGAGACAGAGTTTACTGTAAAGGGGGTCGATGGTTTGGGAAAGAGAAAAACAGGATCACTTTATCATTTCCTCTAGCTAAAGACAATTTCTTGTTAGGAGTTGCAGCATCTTTTGACTGGTGATATTTATAAATATATTTGCAGTATTTTTACTATGGAAATGTGTTTATAGTATCGTATGATCTTGTTATTTCTTTTCGCAGTCTTTATGTTTTGTTATATTTTTTTAAAGAAATGTGCAAATGCATCATGTTTAACTGTCGATTTATGCTGGTTTAACTTGCAAATTCATGTCATATAGTAAATTTGATGTTATCATTATAATGTATGTGATATACTTGTTCTGTGCGTTGTCTTGTTTAAATCTCAGAATTTCTTCTGAAGTTTTCAGGATTCTCAACACATTATCATTATTTGCAAGTTGATTCCAGGGTTAAATAATATCATGCTCCTGATCAGGATAGGATACGTAGGATATATAAGTGGTAGTTTTTATTTAATTTATAGAAGTTATATTCAATCAGATTTTTACACTTACACACTGCCAAGTTACCTTTCAGGCTTGTTATGAATGCACATGTGTCTATAGTGTAATTTATGTAATCGGTTTGAATTTGTTAATATCTTCTTAACTATTGATTATTGCACTCATAGGTTAATTGGTTTAACTAGATTAATTTTGAGTTATCAGTTGAGTAAAATATCAACTAACTTAGTAATTATCTTCAACAGTTTTCTTTGTATATTCGTAGGTGTAGTATAGATTTAGTTAACAAACATTAACTTCATTTTTCCTTTGAGTCTTCCTCCTGTAGCTGGGAGTAATTTAGGGAAGGCAACGGGGCCTTAATCCCGTCAGAGACAGCTACCTAACGACTGAGAGCAGCTTTGAAAGCTTTTGGATCGGGTTGTCTCTTAGTTGACTATTGTGCCAATTGGGCTCCTCAACAATGGCGCTAGAAGGAGGGTCAGCTTAAGCAAATGGCTGATGAAAACAATCCTGTTCACAAAATTGATCAATCCTCTACTCCTCAATTTACACCACTTTCTAGATCAGGTCAATTGCAGTCATCACAATTAGATGAGACCTCGTTGAACGATACTGTCCGAAATCTCATTCATCAGTTTAACTCTAGCGATGCCCATCCACCTGAAGAACTTGACCAGTTCGAACAGGCCATCAATGAATCCCGCAGGATTTTAACCAGAGCTTATTCAAATCTCACTGGGATCTAACCCACAGAATTTCCTCTTCCACAGATCAGGCGTCTATGCACTCACCATATTGAGTCTACTTCTGAAGAACAGAATCAACCTTTAGGTGCCTTCCTTGACCAGCACTTGCAACAGTTTTGAACAGGCACCAACCAACCTTCATCTTCTTCAGGACCAACTGCTTCAGGAGGGTCTGGTTAACCCCCATCACCGCCACATTCACCTCCACACATTTTTCAAGTACCACCTTCACCACCTCGATCACCTAGGAACATGGGAAATTTAAACCCGAACCCCAATTCCAATATGCCATGGTTAGCTCAGGATGTGGTCGCTGTTCCAGGTGATCAACATCCTTTACCAAAACATCCCGAGAAATTATTGCCCAAATTCAACCCCAAGCTGAAAGAGCCTGCAGAAGATCATGTTAAGAAATTCATGTTAGCAGTTCGGCTTTTGAATGTTGAGCACGAAGATGTAGTCTATCGACTGTTCCCTTACACATTTGAGGGCAAAGCCTCAACCTGGTATTTTTCTCTTACCGTTGGTTCTATTACTAGCTGGAATGAATTCGAGTTGGCTTTCATGAATAAGTTTGGAGACGATAAGACTCCAGCTGTGTTGGTGTTAGAATTGTCTAGGATCCATATGGAAACCAAGGAGAAAGTCAAATATTTTAACCAGCGGTTCTTGACTCTTAGGAACAGAATTCCTGCCACCTCAAGGCCGGCTGAAGATGTCACTATTGAATTCTATACTTCAGCCCTCCCCGTGTCAATGGCCATGTTTGTCAGGAGAGCGGCCAAACCCACTCTCACTGAAACCTTTGATGAAGCCATTAAGGTCGAGAAGGACATGTCTGCCATTAAGACGAACACCGGGGTTGACACCGATTCTGCGTCTTCTTCTCGCAAAAAGAGTGAGAGTCCTTCCAAAAACACAAATCCTAATAAGAAGGGACAAGATGCACTAGATTTAGATAGCCTCGAGAGAGTAATAAAGAAGCTATCCAACGAAATCATTGATTTGAAGAAGGGTACTTCTGAAAGCATTCCAAATAAAGAACCACCTAGACAATCTTTTAGAATACCGTTCCAAAATACAGCTGCTAAACAGATCCCACCCTCTGAAGCTAATAATGTTGATGCAATTAATAGCTTCCTGAAATTATTAGTCTCAGGCTTAGAAACGTCAACTGAAAGTGAAACCCAATCTTCAAGACAGAGTTCTGAAAATACCCAAGGCACAGAAGATAACACTGAAGAAAAACGTCCTCAAACTATTAGTCACTTCTGGGATACCACGGAATTGACTGATGATGAAGATGTTGCTGTTGTGAATGCCAATCAGCATCAATATAATACTAGAAGCAAGAAAAATCATTCCTCAGGGGAACCTTCCACAACACCTACAGATGACAGTTCGACTATCAAAACAAAAAACCAACCTTCAAACACTAAGTCTACATCTTCTCTTGAGTTAGAATATGACCTGGTTGAGGATTTGAAGAAAATCAGAGCTAATATTTCTATCTATGAACTCCTCAAATTGCCTATGATTCGAGACAAGATGATGCAAGGGGTTTCTCTAAGTAAAAATGGCAAAGCTCTCTCCCCTCAGAACAGTTCTGCTAGTACTAAAGACAATCCAACGAAAACTTCAGTCAACGCCTCGTCCATAGGTAAAAAATCAGATTCCTCAACTCCTCCTTTTCTGCTTACGTTTGAAATCTGCAATCGTAAGGTACACAATTGTATGATAGATTTAAGGGCTTCGAAAAACGTCATGCCATATTTGGTATGTAAAAAACTTAATGCAGTCCCCGTCCCATGTGATACGAGCATTGTGAAACTTGACTGATCAAATGTAAAGGTAATAGGAAAGTTGAAGGAAGTACTGATAAGGTTAGCCTCAAACCCTCAGGTTCATTTCATCATTAACATAATTGTGGCAGATATCCCTGAGGCATATGGTTTATTCCTCAGCAGAGATTGGTCTAAAAAATTGAAGGGATATTTTGCAACGGATTGGTCACACTTATGGCTTCCTCAGAATGGCCGCCCAAACAAAAGTAGAATTGATAGAGAGCATTATATGAAGCACACGGTCACCGAACTGGATGACTCAAACGAGCCAGTGTTATTTACTGATACTATAATGGGCAATTACGTGGTTGATTCCTTTTTTGGAGACCTTGAGGCCGAAACATCATCAGTCCAAGACCCAGAACAGCAGTCCGAAGTTTTTCATTTTACACAAGTTTCAGACAAAATTCTAGTTCTAAACACTGCAAATTTGGACCTGAATAATGGGCTCTGGTCCCTGTACTTTGATGGATCTAAGTCAGAGGAAGGAGCTAGGGCTGGTTGCTTATTAATAGATCCCCACTGGAAAAGGTATTTTGTTGCTTGCAGGTTGGAATTTGAGTGCACCAATAATATTGCTGAATATGAAGCGCTTATTCAAGGGCTGAAAAAGGCAATTGATCTAGGAGCTAAAGCTTTGGTAGTGTTAGGAGACTCTGAAATTATCGTTAGACAGGTACGCAACACTATACATTGCATTGCTGGACATCTAAGAAATTACCAGACAGAGGTGTGGAATTCGTTATTATCATTTGAAGCTTTTAACATAAATTCTATTCCTCGTTATTTGAATCAGGAAGCAAGTCTGTTAGCTAACGTTGCTTCAAGGTTAATTCCATCTGAAGGGATGTTAGCTGATTCTTTCTCTGTCGAACTGCTTTTCAGGCCTTGCATACCTGATAATGTTGTCAATTGGAGGATTTTTTACCATGACGAGCAGTTAATCGAGTTTTTGACCATGAAAGACACCTTCAAAGATGCAGTCATCGACGAAATGACTCATGATGAAGATCTGTACAACTTTGCGGTAATTCATAAACCTTGTTCAATTGAAGAATCTCTTGATCAGGTTAGTACTCTCCCTAGATCTGTAATTAAACTTGAGAAATTCTATGATTTGAAGGACAAGTTTAAAGGTGTAAGGAACTGTAAAACCAACAGCTCTACTATGCAATCTGAAATCATAAATTTAGGTACCGAACATAATCCTCAATGTGTCAATCTGGGTAGTAGGTGCACTCTCCAAGAGAAAACAGCCTTCATACGACTCTTTAATGAGTTTAAAGACATTTTTGCTTGGACATATGACGATCTCAAGACATTTGATCCAAACATAATGCAACATGTCATCCCCATGAAACAACAGGCTAAACCTTTCCAGCAGAAGTTGAGGAAAATGCACCCTAGCCTGGAACCGGCTGTTAAGAAAGAACTTAACAAACTCCTCGCTGCCAGGATAATCTTTCCAGTGCGACATACGCAGTGGGTAGCAAATATCGTCCCGGTTAGAAAGAAAAATGGTGAGATTAGATTATGTGTCGATTTCCGAAATCTCAACAAGGTTTCAGAAAAAGATAATTATCCTATTCCCCCTATGGAAAAGATCTTACAACGGTTTCTGGATCTGAAATGTTCTCACTTTTAGATGGCTTTTCAGGATACAATCAAGTGTTAGTATCCAAAGCAGATAAGTTGAAAACAACCTTCAGAACCCCTTAGGGAACTTATGCCTACAGGAAAATGCCATTTGGTTTAATTAATGCCGAAGCAACGTTTCAAAGGGAAATGGATATTGCATTCAGAGTCCTAATCGGCCAATTTGTTGTCATTTACCTTGACCATATAACTATTTTTTCAAAAACCAGGGTTGATCACCTAACACATCTTAGGAGGGTTTTTGAGCATTGTAGGAAATATGGGATCTCCCTGAATCCCAAGAAATTCATCTTTGCGGTTATAGAAGGTAAGTTATTGGGTTTTGTAGTTTCAAAGCAAGGTATCAATATAGACCCCGAACGAACCCAGGCCATATCACAAATTTCTATGCCTCACTCAAAGAAAACTATGCAATATTTTCTAGGGAAAATAAATTTTGTCTCCAGGTTTATTCCTGGGTTCACTGAGATTGTCAGACCGCTTTAGAAAATGATTAAGAAAGATGCTGATTTCAAATGGTCCGCTAAAGAAAAGCAATCCTTTCGTGATATATTAAAAGCTATTGCTGAAGCTCCTACCTTAACATGCCCGGATTTCTCTAAACCATTTATTTTGTATAATTTTGCTTCTGACTCTTCATACGCCGCTGTTTTAACGCAGAAAAATCAGGAAAACAATGAAGCTCCCATTGCTTTCAGAAGTTCCGGTTTAAACGGCGCAGAGCTCAATTATCCAGAAGTAGACAGCAAGCATTTGCTGTTTTTAAGTCAGTAAAACATTTTCGGCCATATCTGCTGAAGTCTCATACTAAGGTTATTGTGCCATATTCCGCAGTTAGAAATCTTTTGGTGCAAAAGGACCTGGGTGAAAATCAAGCCCATTGGGTCACGACACTTCAGGAGTATGATCTGGAAATCAAGCGTTTGAAGATTGTCAGAGGACAGGGACTTTGTAAGTTGGCAGCCGGATCTTCAGACATGTCTGAATCTGATCTGCACTTTATTGATGAACATTCTCTGTTTAAAAGGGAAAGTTTTTCCAATCTCAGCCCCCTCTGATTCCTGGTATCATGACATTAAGTTATTTTTATTGCATGGAAATGCTCCTGAACACTTAGACTTACGTAGCAAAAGGAATTTGAGATTAAGATCTACCCCTTATCAGCTGATTGATAACATTCTGTTCAAAAATAATTTCGAAGGAGTCCTCCTTCGTTGTTTAGAAAGAAATGAAGCTGATAGCGTGTTGTCTCAATTACATGCAGGGCCAGCCGTCGGACACTTTGGCGGAGAAACCACTGCGCATAAGGTACTCAAAGCTGGATATTACTGGCCTACGTTGTTCAAATATGCATATGCCTTTGCTAGGAAATGTTAGGAGTGTCAGAGAGCAGACGAAAGACTTAAGAAAGCAGCATTACCTCTCAAGCCTTTTATTGTTGAAGTTCCATTTCAACAATGGGGTTTGGACATTGTTGGTCCAATTACACCAGCTTCCTCACAGCAGCACAAATACATTCTGACAGCCACCAACTATTTCACTAGATGGGTCGAAGCCATCCCCTTGCGAGTGGTAAACTCAGAACGGGTGATATCATTCCTTGATTTTTTTATTGTCACTAGGTTTGGCGTCCCCGAATCTTTGATTTTGACAATGCAACCTATTTTTCTTCCGTAAAATTAATAGAATATGCATTGGAAAAGGGCATAAAGTTAAAGTATTAAGCTAATTATTATCCTCAAGGTAACGGATTAGCCGAATCTTCCAACAAAAATTTAATCAAAATTCTGAAACGCACAGTGGTTAATCATCATAGAAACTGGCACAACGCCTTATCAAATGCCCTGTGGGCTGACAGAGTGACTCCCAAGGCTGCCATAGGTAATTCTCCTTTTTTCCTGGTATATGGTAAAGAAGCTATCTTGCCTCCCCATCTATTTTTACCCTCTCTACAGCTTTCCCAGTCAGAGCAGGAAACAACATGTTCTGCCATGGAACATCGGATTAATATTCTGCTTAAACTAGAGGAATAAAGAGAGTTAGCCAGAAAGAAATTTGACCAACATCAGAAAACAGTGAAACACTGGTTCGATCACAGAAAATCAGCTGGTAGAGATTTGGAAGTAGGTGACCTAGTTTTGAAATGGGACAAAGAACACGAAGACATAGGAAAACATACTAAGTTCCAATGCCTGTGGCTGGGACTGTTTATCATTATAGAAAAACTTGGTCCCAGCACATTCAGGTTGCAGACGCTGGAGGGAGACATCGAGAACCTTCTGGTAAATGGCCATCTCATCAAAAAATATTTCTGCTAATCCCCATCAAGGAATTATCCTGTACATACCTTGTGTGGTTTTCTCAGTTTCTGGAACTTTTTAGTGTGTTTATTTTATTTGTTTGCTTTGAATATCCCCTCACATCTGTTTGCTGTTTTAGTTGCATAATTTCTGATAGTGATCAGTTCAATTAATCTCGGATTGATGACTTTTCACCGAATCTTGTGGTTGACCTATGAATCATGCATCATGATCTTTTTATCCTGAATGTTGTGATGCTGTTTTACGTCTTGAACAGTGAACGGTTTTTCGTCTTTCCAAATTTTACCAGAAATTCTTAAATCATGTAAATATAAACTAATAAGATGAGTCTCCGCAAATATTTTTCCAAAAGGATTAGGGCAGTATTTGTCAAGGTTATCTATTTAAGTCTTTTACGCCACTCCCTCTTGTGAAGAGAATTATCTTGCCTCCTCATCTGCTAAGACAATCTCATTGGAGATTAAATATAACGACAATCTGGCCATGGTTTGATTTGAATACAAAAACAATGAATTTTCAACATAATCTGAAGGACAGAGGGTCTCATCATGAGCCAGTCTTTTCAGGATCATAGATTTGCGTTCAGTAACATTGTCGCTTCCGGTCACCAAGCCGGGACAATGGCCCTTCGACAAAACACCAAGGGATAAAAGGTCTCATCACGAGCCGGTTTATTTATTGTAATGCAGATTGGTGACTAACATGGTTACTAGCTGGTTACCAAGCCAGAGCCGTGCCCTTCAGGTATGTTCAAATGTGTAAAAAAAAAAAAAGAAGGAGAGAAAACAATAGTAATATTTCAACCTAACCAGAATTGTCTATCTATAACTGGCAGATGGGATACTGACATTCGTTAGGCTTTGAAGTAACCCTGTCGAGGCTATGGACACCTGCTGGCAACAGGGCCATGCTTGTGGTATTGAGATTTTATTCTTCAAAACCAAATCACTTATTGCCTTAATTCGTTTGGACTGATTTTTGTGAGAGACCTGATATTTATTAAATAAATAATTCAAAGTATAATTTTCTGGTAATTTTTGGAAATGTGAAATCCCTGGAGCTGTTTGAGATAAAAAATCATGATTTCTGCACAATAGTTTGCATGGGGGATCTAATTTTCTTTTGATTGCATGATTTCAGGCCAGGAAAACAGAGATAATTGTTCCGCCCAGTCAGTCGCCATCTGTTGTGCCCCTACTCAACAGCCTTAAAAAAAACAAATTTCTTGTATGTTAGTACTTCTTAGGCCTTGCATTCCCATACTTCTCAGAGTGAATGAATAATTGACTATGGTTACACACCCCATATGGCCAAAGATGCTTCTCTCATTTTATTAAAATAATTTGAAGAGGAAAAAATATTGGTAGAGTATGATTATGCACTTACTGTTGTTGGTTATTGTTGGAGGAGCTAGTCGGCTTAGTTGACTAGACTCAAGTCGACGTATTAGCACCAAATCAATAACTGGTCGAAAATACCGAATCTGTCGAGCCTATCCAACTAGTCGAATCACCACCTATGGTAGAAAACCCTATACCAACATATTTTATCCTAAACCTTCCATCGACTTCAACATGACCACCTTCACCTACACCACCTTCAACCACAATTTTCTCATCCACACCACCTACACCACCATCTATTGTCCCCGTTCCTAAAACACAGTTAGTAAACCCTGACATACCAAGCAATACCATAGAAAATCCCGACATACCGTTCCATCGTCAACAGAAGCAGCTGAAGCAAAAAATAGAGAGCAAGAGCGGCGAAAAAGAAAATAAAGGAAAGAGAGAAAGAAAAAATAAAAGGAGCAAGAACAACAGACATAGTTGACATAGCAATAAGTACCATCAGTCATCCACCTCACCCAGTTAGGATCAACCACAATAGTGGATACACATAACATCAGAGATGACAAGCTGGACCGACTGATGGAGGCCCTCAATAAAGAATTCAGACTAAGAAAAGAAAGAAGACAGGTAAAAATTGAAAAACTCAATACAGAACAAACGAAATTCCTAACAAAATGCAAGGATCTGGCACAACAAGTAATTCCAGTACCAGAAGAAGTCGAAACCGACAGACCGTTGGAACAAGCATACCAATTGTTTGAAGGTGTCGTGTCGAGCTTCCAGACACAATTACAGGTAAAGAAGGAAGAGCAGGCAGAAGAGACCTCTGTACTATCGAGAAATCAGTATACAACATTCTCCACAGCTTACAACTCATTAAAGGAGCATATCACAGAATCAATCCTCATAGAGGAAGTCCTAAGAAAATGGTTTTCCTATTATGGATAAGTATTTCAACAGGTCCAGGAGACTCACGAGCACATCAAGACACTACAGAGCCGACGGGGAATCCTAGCAGCAATGGAAAAGATAGTTCAGGACCAGTTTGTATTAGAAATGACTAAATTGGAAAAATTAGAAAAACTAGCACACCAGTGGATAAACTAGGCCAACCCCAGTCTCAACACCCTCGACAAGATTCGTCCACATATGCAAAGAATTCTTACCCCGCCAACTAAAAAGCGCAATTTTTTGGACCCGACATGAACAACATTCTTGACTTTCCCATACAAGAGAAAATTGCGAACTTGTCGAGTCTCACAACCTTAAATATTGATATTCAGAAATCACTCTGCACTTGGGAGGAGTTCCAACACCAACTAGCAATTAGGACAGAAGCGATCGTGGAAGTCTGCATACAAAAGCAACCATGGATCAGGAAACATAGTCCATGATAGAGCATTGTAAAACATTATAAAACACTACTCAAGACTAGAATTTTTGGCATCTCCTTGTTTCTTCGGGACAAAGAAAGATTTTGTTCCCCGGGGAGATGTTGGAGGAGCTAGTCAGATTAACGAACTAGACTCATTAGTCGACTAATTGTAGAATAGGTCGACCTCATAGGTCATGTCGGTTGGTTGAATCGATAGGTAGTTATTATAATTGTTTTGTAAATGTATATATAGGCTGTTGATCCAGATAGATACTTGGTTTGGTTTATTGTATGAACCCTCACATGTATTGTGTAATACAATCTGTTATTTTGTCTACCATTCTTGTCTCTTATCTCTGTTATGTTTATATGATTCTTTATGTGTATTACTAGTAACCTTGCAATCTAATTGCTTACAACAGTTATGGAAAGATTAAATATAGCAGTGGTGTGATCATTCAATGTATATCATGTTTATAATTTGAGTGAAAATTTGTTGTATGTACACCAAATAACCTAGACTGGGAAGAGGCAGAGTTTCAAATATATTTGTTTGTTGTGAAGGATATGCCAAACAACTTCGTTGTCATCATGGAAGTGTTCTTGGATCCCAAGAAACAACTATATAAGTTATATGTCTTTCCCAATAAAGAGTCGAGATTGACTGCGTTCATAGCTCACACCAACATCTAAAGAAGACTTTGGAAATAATGACTCAAACAATCTAATCTTTTTAAGCTTGAAACTAATGGTGAAACATAACATGGTTACTAGACCACCAAAGTGTGTTCCCCATAATGGAGTAAGTGAAGGGTGTATGTTTGGAAAGCTTCATAAAAAAGCCTTTGATACTGGGAGAGCTTCAAGAGAAGAGACTTATTTGGAACTTGTCTATAGTGACCTATGCTCTCTGAACTAAACATCATTGGATGGTGCAAGGTAATTGTTGACCTTCTTTTATGGATTTTATAGGTATACATGGGTATATTTCTTGAACAATAAGAGTCATGTGTTTGAAAAGTTCAAGGAATTTAGGGCATTTGTTGAAAGGAAATGTCATCAACCTACGAAATGTTTAAGATTTGGAAATGGAAGGAGAATATGTGGGAAAACATTTTGAAATATGCATGTCATATAATGGTATCTATGCCATTATGTGATTATGAAAGGAGAATCATAGTTTGGTTGAAATGGCATGTTGTTTTCTTCAAGCTAAAGATATATTAACAAAGTTTTGGGAAAAAGTTGTTTACTACTCAATATATTTGTTAAATCACATTATGAGTAAAGTTGTATGGGATGTTACTCCATTTGAAAAGTGGAGTAGAAGGAAACCCTTAGTTGAATGTCTCAAAATATTTGGATGCATAGCATGGGATAATATTCTGGATGACATGATGAAATAAAATAGATGTTGTCTTCAGTGAGAACACCTCAGGTATTACTATGTTGAACTCCTCTTCTAGTCTATGGAGTAATGATATTTTGGAAATTTGAGGGAATTTGTATTGATCAGATACTTCATTGGACCATATATTGTTATTCAACTTCTCTATTTGACTTGACCTATAGTGTATCATCCACAATTGAATCAACTAGTGGAGCTAATGTAGGAGACATCAACGTTGCAAGAAAGACCAACAATAAAAAAACAATAGGATAATGTTTCTCTAATGGTGGATGTGCTAGAGGCGAGTGATTTAGATACATATGTAAATAAATGTGGTCAATATGAATGAGAGAATGTTATGGATTATAATTATCATTTCTTAATGAAAAATGACACATGGGATTTAGTTCCTCGACCATAAGGAAAGAATAGAGTGAAATGTTGATGGGTCTACAAGACCAAATTCACATTCAAATTCGTTGTTGAAATACATAAGGCTTGTTGGTAGCTAAGGGATTTTCTCATTAAGAAGGTATTGAATACATTGAGACCTTTTCATTGGTTGCAAAGTTGAACCATGTTCAATTATTTATTTCACTTGTTATTCTCTTTGGATAAGAGGTACATAATATGGATGTAAAAAATGATTCTTGCATGGTGATCTAACGAAGAGATGTCTACGGACCAACCCCTCAATTTTTAAGAGGATAGTTGAAGGCTTGTGTGTCGACCGAAGAAAACCTCCCATGGTTTGAAATAGGGCCACAGGGTATGGTATGAGAATATTGACCTATTTTTCATCAATATCAATTTCAAAAACTATGAATTACATCATAGAGTCTATGTACTACATGCAAATGGTGAAACATTAATTGTTACATTGTACATGGATGACCTAGTCATTACTGCAAGTAATGTTAACATCATTTTGGGTTGGAATAAACCTTAAGAGTTCTTTCCATATTATTGTGTTCATTCTTTCCTGGATGTATTTGTGTTTATTTTTTACATAAAGGGTTCTATCCTGTTTCTAATTAAATTTTTGGAATAAGGAACACAACATTTGGTAACATAGCACTTTCTAAGGAAAAAAATAGAGAAAAAAAAACTTTCTATTTTGCAAATTTTCAAAAGGAAAAAGAAGAACACAACACAGAGATATTTTTTCTGGGTATTTTTTGATAGAATTTTAATAAACTAATTGTATACATGAGTTCGTCTTTGAAAAATATGTGATTTGAAATAAAAAAATGTTGAAATTGGAGATAAGATAAAAGAGATACTACAGTATGAAATATGCTATTTTTTAGGGATACCAATGATGGCCACGGGTCTTGTAAAGGGCATAAATTTTGACATGGATATTTGATCAATGACATTGGATAGATAATTTTCAAGGTTTTGACCCGACATATTATATGATATATTTCTGGTCAATATTGAGTGTGCTTGAACTGTTATAAATTTTTTCCCTTAAGCCATTATGGAATTGAATAATTGAAAGATGGGTGATAAAAAAAATTACAAGATATATATGTAGGGTTGGAAGTTATAAAATAGATAAACTATACATTTAAAGAGGAACATATGATTGATGCCACATATTTTTTCATCATTAAAGAGAATACCAAAGAAATATCTGCATGGTATAGAAGATGCTTATGAGGACTTGTATATGGAGAATTGTAATTTTGGGAAGATAACTATTTCCATTTTATTTTTGTAGACTCTTCTCCAACATATGTAGAGAACCACATGGAGAAAATACAACAGTGGGTGGTGCCTAACAACTTTCGGTATGCTTATTCTATAGCAATAGAGTTCCTTTTAGAGCCATTTTTTTACTAATACACGGAGGATTTGTTTGCTTTGGATAGTTATACTTATCCACATGACAATGGTGGGAATTTGAGCATAGCACTCAATGATTAATGGAGATTAGGTGCCATTGGTCGGGTACCATCTTGTGCACTCAGACATGGGGCCCAAGTTTATGGATGAGTCCCTTAGATTACTTCAACATTACAACTAGTCCTTGCACTATGAAAGTTGGATTCTTTAGTATTATGATTAGCACTTGTACATGGGACCCATGTTTATAATGGAGCTTCTTAGAATACTTTAGCATGGTTAGGACTTGTACATGGGACCCTAGCTCCATAGCTTACTTTTGCATTGTTGTCAACACTTGTCCACGGGAACATGGTTTATGGTTGTGCTTCCTCACATTAAGCATTGAGGGAAACACATTTCAAACGGGGGTGGGTTGTAATGTACACAGAGAGGATAATATGTTGTACTTAGGGAGGCACCCAAGATAAGAATGTTATGTATTGAGGCCATATCTATTAAATAATTTCCATGTAGTGTAAACAGTAATGTCTAATAATTCTTAATAGAAGGTTCTGGTTATGAGAGCATTCCATCTCTAGGAAGTACCTAGAAGGTTCCACTTACTAGAAAGTTCATTCCTAAGAAAGTACCCAAGAGGGTAAATAGAAATTGTATACAAAGAAGTAGAAATAATGTAATGAGATGTCTTATGAAGTATATTGGATGTAATAGTTACAAGCATATAGTTTGTCGAGTGATTCCTTCGTTAAGGAGAAATTGATTATGTTACCCTACCTTAAGGGTTCTTTCCATATTCTTGTGTTTATTCCTGAGTACTTTTTTTTGGTTATTTAATAATTTTAAGGGTTTTATATCATTCTTGTAATTCAATTTATGGCTTTAATATCACTACAAGCAACCCATAGATACATTTGAGATAGTGACCTTGGTCTGTTGCTTTTCTATTTTGGCATCTAAGTCATATAGATGGATGATGGTATCTTTATTTATCAACCTAAACATGTAATGGATCTTTTACATAAGATCAGATTGGAAGACTTTAAACCCCATGCTACACATTAATAATTGGGAGTGAAGTTAAGAAAAGAGTATGATTCTTTGAAAGTCAATGCTACACTCTATTACTACCTTGTTGGTAGACTTATTTATTTAACTCATAGTCAATCTAACATTCCATTTGTTGTTAGTGTGGTTTCCCATTTTAAGAAGGATCTATGAGAAAGATACCTTAAATCCACAACAATAATTTCTTTATATCAAGGGATTTTTTTCTATGAAATACACATCATGGGAAACCCTACAAAAGTTTTCTTCCTTTCAAAAGAGGGAAAAGATCCCAAGTATCATTCATAATTAAAGAACACTATTCTTCATTCATTATTGCATCCCAATCTGGATGGACATGAGCTTCTACAATTTTCTCTGGATTATGAGTCTCTGAAACTTGGGTGAAAATGAAGAGGCTCACTAAAAATGTGAATGTGCGTGATATTGATATGAAGGATCGCCGACAAGATCACCACTCGTTTCTCATTTTGTATGGACCCATATCAAAAGATAAGGTGTTATGGACCCAACTATAGGAAGGTGAGAAAGTGGAGGTGGATTTTGATCCTAATGGTCATCATCTAAAGAAGAAACCATAATAGGATCACTAATAGAAAATTTGGGAATAAAAAGATGCCACAATAGCTAAAGATGGCACAAACGCTGAATTAAGCTCGTAGGCTAATAGATTTTCATCAAATTTAATATCTCTCTTATTAATAATTTTGGTTGGAATGAGGTTGAAGAATCCTATAACCTTTTACATCTCTACAATATCCAACAAAATGAAATTCTCATTCTTAGATTGTAATAGTTTCATTTTCTCATCAAGAATGTGAGTCCATTCTTCACTACCAGACACACATAAGTGACTTACATTTGGTTTAATTTTACTCCATGCTTCTTCAAGTGTAATTAATTATGTAATTTGTACGATTAATGGCTTGCACCCAAAAATGTGGAGTTAATACCTTAGATTGGATCATACAATTTGCCATTTCCTTTAATATGTGATTCTTTCTTCAACAACATCGTTATGATATGGTGTGTATATAAAATTATGTTGCATCTAAAGGCCATGTGTAGTGCAATAAATTGTTAACATATGCACCCCAATTATCTGTTCTTAACTTTTGTATTTGATGTCCACATTGCTTTTTGACAAGGGCCTTGTAGGCCAAGAACATGCCAAAAACTCCATTCTCAAGTTTTAAAAAGAAAACCCAAGTGCATTTGGAGAAGTCATCAATGAAAGTTAAGATGTACTTGAACCCAAAGAAATAAGTAGAAGGAAGTGGACAACACAAATCATTATGAGCATGCTACAAACGGGGCAAGATGTGCCAAGAGGCATGTTTATCAAAACTGTCCAATGATGTTTGTTGACAACCCACCAAGACAAACTCCATCTCTGCAAAAAAGGAAAGCAAGATTAGTCACTATATTCTGATTACATAGTTGTTGCAATGAGAAATACCTTAAATGACCAAATCGCTCATGCCAATTTTTTCTCAAGCCATCACTATGATTAGTAAAAATCGATGGAAAAGATGATGACCCATACTTTTCAAATTTGTACGACCTGGTAATATCATCAATAATTTTAGTTTCAATGGCATGCTTATGATATATTAAATTCTTTATTATAAAATTGACGATGTTAAAAATCTACATTATTACCTTCACTTGAATGAGTGATCTGAAAAACTAATAAAATATTGCAAAAAATAATTATAGCACACATCACCGTTCACTAAAATGCTTGTCTTCTAGCTAAATTATTCTAGACCCTACAAGATGAAGAAATGTATCCTCATCAAAAAATATTTGTTTGGTGTTACATTCTCTATTCGCAAAAAAAAGGATCTGTCCTTGGCCATATTATAAGATGCTTTATATTAAATAATCCATTTATTATAAGAAGAAGAGGATGAGGTGTTGAAGGAAAAACGAGAATCAGAAGGTGGATGTCCATGACATGAAGAGTTCAAGGAAGACGAATACAGATTGATGTTATGCTTCTTCACTGCTACTTTTAAGTCTTCTGTCTTCTTGAAACATTTAGATTGTATATGACCATATTTCTTTCCAAAATTGCAATGTCTCTCCCTTTTCTTTCCTTTTCATTTGGTTCATTTATCAACATTATGAGGAGGAGCTAGCTAGGAGGGTTTGGTACCCTTGTTTTGTTTATTGTTGTGAGGGTGTTGCTTATTTGGTTTATTGGATTTATCCTTATGTTTTGCCTCTAATGCTTTGTTAGATGTGATTACAACACTTTATCACTCCAAGATGCAAGAGTTGATCTTTCTCTCCAATCAAGGAGTCACAAAAACTCCAAAATAGAGAATTTGGTAAGTAGACCTTTGACTAACAAGAGCTTCTCTAATATAGTGAGAAGTAGATAAAAAAAAAGGAGTGCTAAGCTTAGCAAGAATAACATATACAAGTTGATCATTTGTCCTGATTATTTTATAGCCTGCAAGTAAAATTCTAAGTGTTTTGAACTTTGATAGACAATCTTAAATGCAAGAGAAATCACTACGACTTAAAGAAATCAATTAGTTGTCAATATGGTGGGTTCAAATATCATTGTGTTTACCAAATATGCTTTCCAAGGTTTCCATGCTGATTTATTATTTTTTTGTGTGAGTTATAGCTTAAGGTGTTCATATTGTCGGGAAATACCCTATTTTAGTTGAACAAATAGGAGACTGACTAGATGGTTGACTAATCCTTTGACTGTTTGAGTAGTAAGATTAGAACAAATGTGTTATAGCTGATTTTACCACACTTGGTTGATCACATATTTATGGCCTTCCTTGTCCCTCTGTAGACTCTTTGGACCCCATGGACTTATATTATATTTCTATGTTCTAAGTTTGTCCCCAAAATTCACCTGTTTATACCTATACGTGACTTTTAAAGCCATACTCGTGTGTATATGCATCTTTTGACCTCAAACACGCGTACATAGGGATGCGTGCATAAAGACAAATATTTTTGGAGTTTTCCTCATATGAGTATGAATATCTTGACTCTTGGCCTTCCATATGCCCTAAGAACGCTCGGACTCGACCCTCCATGACCTCTTCGGAGTGCTATATATTGAGCCTCTTAGATACATTAAAGGAGGAGAAATTGAAGAGTAAGGAAACTATAGTCCATTGTTGCCTCATTTTTCTTATACTTGAGTCTGTATCCCTTTGTCCCTTCATAGCACATAGTGTTCTTCCCAAGCTTGCCTTTGCTTTGTGAGCTTGCTATCAAGAGATGGCGGATTGAAGTGGTGGAGGCTCAGGTGTAAGACTCGGTTTCTCTGGTTCGCAGAAGTGCCGATGGAGTTTGTCACTATTGTATCTATGTTTTATCAATAAAAATATCTTTTCCTATCCAATACATGTGCATTTTAAATCTGAATATTGAATCCATGGATGTATTTACTTGCTTATACATGATTGATTATATATGCTAGAGTAGGTCTAACACATCATATATATATGTCATGCTTTCTTTGCTTGCTGTTGTTGAGAGCGAATTTGGAATACAAGTGTGGTTGGAAAAGCTCAACGAGGATCTACTTCAACCGTCTGAAATAAGGTATGATTATATATCCATTAGTGTTAAATAATTTTACTGCTCTTGCATATTGGAAAGTATTGATTTCTGGTGTCATACTGTTTGTTATGGTACCCCCAAGCCATAGGAAGTTTGTCTCCATAACAGAATTGGCGACTCCATTAGGGACATTATTGTTTACTTGTGAACCTTGAAGGTCCCTTCTCACCTCTCACAAGATGAACATCGATGACTACGTCATGTAGCGAAGAATTACCTCATTGTGGATAACACTTTGTATCGCTGTGGGGTTGATTCCATTTTGCATCGGTGCTTAACTCATGAAGAGGCTGAGGCTGTGCTAAATGATTGCCACGGAGGGGCGTGTGGTGGTCATTTATCTGGGCTTTCTACAGCTCAAGATATTTTGAGAGTGGGATATTTTTGGCCATCCATATTTAAATGTTTTGTTAATGCAGTCAAGCGGTTCCACCCTTACCAGGTGTTTGCACGGAACATGTGCTCACATCCTGCCCCTTTGCATCCGATTATCACCGCTGGTCCCTTCACCAAGTGGGGGGGCGATTTTATGGATTGCAACCCAGCTTCGGTTGGGGGGCACCATCACATTATAGTGGTTGTTGACTATTTCACAAAATGGGCAAAGGCTATGCCCAATATTAAAGTCAATGGTGAGACAGCCGCACATTTCGTATTCGATTAGATTATTACCCAATTCGGTATCCCGAAGGAGCTTGTCACTGACCATAGTAGGCACTTTCAGAACAAGATGAGGGCTGAGTTGTCTTTGAAGTTAGGGTATAAGCAAGATCATTCCTCTTCTCACTATCCTCAATCGAATGGACAGATTGAAGCAATGAACAAGTCACTTAAGTTCATTCTCCAATGAACCATCGCACAAAGCAAGACCGATTGGCATATTATGTTATATCCTGCTTTGTGAACTTATCAAACCGTGGTCAATACTGCCATTGGTGTTTCTCCATATCAGCTTATGCAATGGGTGGAGCTGATATTACCGGTTGAGTGTGAAATCCCTTCTTTGAAGCTAGCCGTGGAGCTTTTACTAGAGACTTCCGCATTGGAAGAGCATTTGGTCCACTTGGAGCAACTTGATGGGAAATGTCAAGATGATTTAGTGTCTCTTGAGATTAATTAACGTCGCATTAAGGTCCAGTACGATAAGTCTGTCCATCCTAGGAGGTTTAATGAAGGTGATTTGGTTCTGTTGTGGGACCAAGCTAGGGAAACCTTGGGGGCAGGAAAGTTTAACCCTATGTGGCATTGTCCTTATGTGGTCAAGTGGGTATTAGAGAAAGCTACCTATGAGTTAGTCGATTATGAAGGGACAGCCTTGGCAGAGACTAGAAATGGGCTCTATCTGAAATAATACTATGCATGATTCTCAGCTGAGGTTGGTTTGTTGTATATTATTGTACATTTGCATAGCTTAGTTTTTGTCTTCTTGTGGTGATCAAGTTTGTTGACTTGCTTCCGTTTATTGTGGAAGATGTCGACAAAGTCTTCGATTTATGTAGGATTCGCTGATGGTGCTAGCTGCCACACTCAAAACTCGGCTTCGGCTGCTTGGGTGATTTATACTCCTATGGGTCAATTGTTGTCTTCAGGAGGTGTTTGTCTACGGCCTTCATCGAACAATATTTCTAAGTATAGTTCCATGATTGAGTTATTGTGTGATGTCATTTCACATGGTATTCACTCTCTTGAGGTACATCTTGACTCGTAGTTAGTGGTCTCATAGCTAAATGTCTTGTATCATTTTAGGGATCCAAATTTGTTACGAAGGTTCTTGCGTGTAAGGTTACTAGAACGACAATTTGGGAACATAACATACATTCATATTACAAGAAATTTTAATCAAGTTTCTGATTCATATGCAAATTATGTATTAGATTGGCATTTGTTTCACAGACAATAAAGCATTCACAAACACATTTACACATGTAAATAAAATAACCGATCATCATAAGTATTTTTCATTAAAATATAAGTCCAAAATGTGGTGTCAGAATACATAATGTCATATACAAAAATGGGGCTTCCGAGCCACCAAGATATACTGCACAGTCATCATAACAAAAAATACACCCCGTCCTCTAAGCCTGGGGGGGAGGGTTCTAATCATGATAGCACACTACGGATTTAGATAGCCGTTGGAATAAGTGAACCCATGCTCTTGGTACTCCCACCACCTAGCGTTGCATGGCCTCAGGAAATTCCTTGACTTGTGCCATGGGTACTTGTTGAGGCCTAGAAAATTGCAGTTAACAATAGTAGGGATTCTCCCCAATAAATGTTCCCAATTAGCTCGTTATTGTTTGGTATGCGGAATCTGTCCAGTTTACGGTCCAACTACCGTAGGTCAAGTAACAATTAAAGTGTTCTACCGGTTATGGCCTGGTCCATCATGTATATTTTTAGTTTTTTAATGTTTATGTATGATGTGCAAGTGCCTAACTAAATGCAAATGATAAAGATAATGAGGAGGGTCACAATGTGATGCATAGGTTCTTACTCTCGTCTTACCTCTCTCACTTCTAAATCACAAACAACAAGAAACTAACTAAGACTTACTAACCTATCCATAGGGAGCAAAAATATCATTAATGGTGAGTAATGTACTGTATTGCATGCATAAAGAAAAATCACAGACAGCTGTTAACGTTTCTGAACACATGAATATCAATAGAAATATAAACAACAAGATAGCTTATTGTTAATTAAAACATTCATTACTCAATGTGGAAATTTCACAAAAATAAACCAGAGCACATTCATAACATGAAAGAATTCAATAAGTTAGAACGATCTCATAGTTTATGGAAACAAGCTAAAAAATAAATAGTTCATATCCAACTAGCCCATAGCAAACATTTGAAAATCCACAGAACGTCCTCCAGTAGCAACATATGACTCTTTATTGTAAAATGAAATAGTTTTTCTTACGATACTTTCTCAAGATAGTCTGGAAAAAAAGTCCCTTTCTATCTAAAACTCTCCTATACCTATACAAAAGCAAAACTCTTGGGCTGCCCCACATTGTCTTTTGAGCTTCCCCAACCTTTCTTTTCCAAAATTTTGTCCTGTAGCTTGTGCACAGAATTAATACAATATATTAAATTTTAAATCAATATTCCCAAAACTTTTATGAAGAAGGCCCAGCTTGATCGTTGGTGAGATTTTTCCATGCATTAGCATATGCTGCTATGCTTTCAAACCCAGAAGGCTCAAGGAATCGAATGTTGATTTCGTATTTGGCAGCTTGAGTCTTCACCCCCTTTATCCTGGCAGGAATCAGGCGCAGTTGGTCCTCTAATAGGTGTATGCTTATAGCTGCATGTGCTACTACATTTTTCAATATCCACTCATCCAAGTCCTTGACCTGTTGGCTTTCTTGTACATCTTCTGTGGATCTTTATGCGTACCATGTACCAATGTCTTATCTGTCACCATCTTACCTGGTTGTCCTCCAGTATCTACCTTTTTCTCGGTCCTCTTGACAATCCTTTTCTTCTCTTTGTCATAGAATATGGTGTTAAAATCAGGTACTTCCTCTTCGGTGGTAGGCATGAAAGGAATCAAATCAAATTCAGATATTGAAACCTCTCCTAACATACTGCCAGAAGGGACAATAGGCTCCAAGGGATCAAGCTCAGACCGTCCTTGTTCTTGATCTGCATGATCTTGAACTTCTTGTATATCAACCTGCTCTGTGGGATGCTTCTCTTTTTGGGATTCTGTTAGCCTGAAGCCCTCACTTTATGCTTGTTTCTTCTTTATTCCAACCTCTTCTTTTCTTTTTCTTTGTTCTTCTTCCTTCCTAGCTGCTTCTTCAGTATCCCATTTCTTTTCTTCTTCTTCAATTCTTAACCAATTTTCTGCTTCCTGTACCAATATGCTGGCATCTTCTTCTATTTTCTTGGCTTCTTCTTCTTCTAGCTTCTTATATTTTTCTGGAGTCTTGCCTTTTCCACCCATAGTTGTTATCTTTTGCTTGAATCTTTTCTTGAGGGATGTTATGTTCTTTGCATTTCAGAATGTCTCATCATCTTTGTCCCAGAAGTCAGTATACTCAAAATGGATTCTTGCTTCTTTGTAGTAGTCAACTGCTTTGTTATGGGAGTTATTTCTATGAAAATTTATTTCTCCAAAGTGAAATATTCTAGCTCTTTAACAAATTATGCTACCTGCTTTACCCTTGAAAACTTATAGCTTCCAAGTAAGAAAGGTACTGCAAGGTACGTTGCCTTCTTATGCTCAAACAAAAAATTTCCTACTCCATCTATATACAACTGTTTGACTGCCTTCTTGTGGAGTACATAATCTGTAGCATATTTTGGGAGCAGAGAAAGAGCTCTGGAGCCACCATACATCCTTATATACAATCCCTCCTCTATTAAATAATAATACCTGAACTCTTGTATGACTTTAAATGCCTCTTCAAACATGCAATTACATTCAGTTAGGAAAATCAGGGTATATAGGGGCATAATGAAATGCTCACAAATCTCCCTATAATAATTGTAATACTTGTGTGCCCAAAACAACTTATAAGCGGTGTATACTGGGGTTCTGTCCTTCTCCCACTTGCATTTCAAAGCAGGGAAAGTCTGGGTGCACAATATGTAGTCAATTAGAATAGAGCTCATATAAAATTCAGATTTATTCTGAGATACTCCTCCTAAGGCTGCACTTATACATGCAGAAAGGCTGTTCGACACTATATTTGCCTAGTTGAAGATGGTTCCTTGTGTAGCAACGAAAAAGATAACCGGTATCCAGCCTATCTTGAAACTTTTGCCATTTGCTTGACCAAAAATCCTATTAAGCATTAGAGCAATAAACTTGTAAGGAGCTCAGAGAGTTGAGGTGCCATATTCTCTGGAAGGTCTGGTTTTGAAATTTTTTCCTAGTATCATCATTCTCTTTATAGTCTCTACCAGGTCCAGACCTGCCTCCTTTAACCAACTCTCTGTTAGGCAGACCTGTGGTGAAGGTAAATGGTATGCCATAGACACATAGGCAGGGCTATATGCAACATAGCCTTGCTTTGCAGTGTTTTATAGAATCATTGTCATCACATCTGCCCTGGGCAGAATCCAACCTATTACTTCTGAACAGGGAAACAATTCGGGCCTCGTAGCTACTTTCATCAAAGCTGACTTTTCGATGTTAGCATAGATCATCAATTCTTCAAACCCAGCATCAGGTACATTCTGGTTTGAGATCATTCTAAATATTTCTCCCCACTTGTAATCAAGTTCAACTCTAGTGGCGTCTCTGGTGTCTTCATAGATGAACTCTACCTTGATGATTATTTCTACCTCAGGCTCTCCTTCAGCCACTTGAGCTTTCTTCTTCTGTCTCTTTGACATGTTGTTGTTATAGCAATCAACCTGTCACAGACAACAACATGTTTTAGGCTAACTGAGCTCTAGCAAGTGCTTATAGCAATACAGAAGAAAATATACTTATTTATTTACCTCTTTTTCATGCATGCTTGTTAACATAGGTTAAACACAGTCCTTGTGAATGAATGATTTAACAAGAAAAACCATACAAACTACTTCCTAAATCTGCCTAAGCTCCACTATCCCAAAGACTTAATTGACTGAAAAACCTCTTCGTCTCACATAGGTACTTATCAACCTATTCTACCGCTAGATCTCAACACAATATTCAATCTCAAAACAGCTAAACCCTGTGTAACAACTGTCTTCGAGAAAAACCCTAATCGACTAAAAAAAACCATCCTAGGTCCCACGGGATACTGTAACTGGGAAAAAAATGGCTTCTTAACCTCTGACATACCAACAAATGATCAATAAAAGGATGGTGCGGACGGTAAAACGCCCGTCTGCACCACGCCCTACTACTCGCGCAAGAAACACAAACGCATCCATAACGCTTCAACTGTGTATAGACTCAAACCTCTCACGCAATGAAAATTCAATAACAGGCTAAAACCCCTCCCCCCTTGTAATATAAAATATCCATGAAAATCACCGTAGGCATGAAAAATCCTAACCCCCCATGCGGTAAAACCTAACCTGTGGAAACCTAACGGTTCAAAATCAACCAACCATAACCAAAATAACAAAACCATGGTTTACCTACCTGGCAGTAGTGGTGTAACTGACTGGATGGAACAAAAAACTCCACGGGTGCAAGAGCAGAACGAACGAGGTTTTGACAGCTGCGCGCGCACACTTCTCCCGATCGCTTCCACAGTGTAAATGACAAATCTCAATGCTAACGACAAGTCACATGGCCACCTATATATACCATTACTAGCGGGAAACTATCGACAGACATGTATTAAACCAATCGAAAGAAAAGGTTGGATGATCATCGCAATAGCAGGCAAGAAACAGACTACACACCTAGAATTACTTACTACTCTCGGATGTTGGAACCACTAAGTTCTATCCTCGAAACCAAAAGCTGATAAACCTCTGCAACGTCGGCCATGTACAATTCTATTATCGTGGGATTTACTTCGAGAACGATTATAGGAGCTCAGCAACGTTAAGCTCTACCGATTCGGCACATAAAATATGATGCTATCGAAACTGCTCAGAACTGGCTTCCCGCAACGCCGGGCGAGATAGACACTGTAAGCCCGGCTTGCTCCAGTTAAAACAACCCGACAGTGAAAAAAAACAAAACATCATCAGATCTTGGAACCACTAGGGTGAAGGGAAAAATATCATCTGATAAGTCCAGCATTACAGGGCCGCAACTTCGGCAAATCAAGTCAGAGAATAAAGCAGACAAACTCCTACGCATCGGCGATGGATTCCAAAGGCAATCAACAAGCTAGTTGATTCCTCTTCCGCAATGTCGGAAGGCTAGTCCACTATGATTCCAATATCGAAAGAGTAGTTGACTAAATATCTGATATGGAAAAGTGAAAAAGACCAAGGTTTTTCAAGAAATCCTTGAACTCAGGGAAACTCTAGAAATAACAAAATACTCCTAGGCCAAATTTAATAAAAACAAATAAAAAGGGGGGTCCTAAAATTGAAAATTTTGGGGAAATAGTTGCGGCTGCAACAATTGGCGACTACCTGGTGAACAAAAATCTCTGAATAATCACCTCTTTGATCAACAGACTGCTCTGATGGTGCCTCTTTACTAGATTTCTTCAGGATATCTGAATTCCCAAATGCAAGATTTATTCACTTTAATCATTGATTATAGTCCAAGTTGAGGAAAAGGGCAACCAAGATTTCAAAGTCTGGATAACTCTTTTGAGGCCAAGAGTATGAGTTTCATTTTACCTCTGTATTTGAGTAGTTTCCAACTTTAGACACCACAGGACTGTAACATATGGTAAACAGATATATCCGTTTGTTCCTCATTCCCATTCCATTTTGCACTTTTTTGTGCTTTTGGGATTTTGTCCCCTTTTTAGTCCTCTTGCTTGCCTTCTTTCTGAATTTTAATTTAGGCTCCTCTATCCATAGTGTCCTTTTGTGTGAGAGATATATTTAAATTTCAGCGCACGGACGGAGAAGAACTTTGGCAATCTTATCCATACTAATATGGTTCAGTACTTGCTTTGATACATATTGCTTTTCTAGGAGATTTTGACTCTTATTATCCTTTTGGCTTTCAATTCATGGCATGGGATTATTTAAATATAATACATTGTTTACCTTGCATCCTTTCCATGGGTATTTTGTTGTTTTCCCCTAGGACATTTTTTTAATGTGAGATGAATGGAGCCTCAAAATAGTATTCTGGACCCTTTTATCCTGAGTTATTTCACAAGGATTAAGCACGACTTCAATGTGTTCTTAACCATTTAGGAAATCTGCTAAACTTGAAGAAGTTCTTTCAAATATTATATGAATCAATAGTAAGCAGTCTTGTAGTCAAAGATTTTAGTTAACCCAGAATTCTGATGAACTCCATGCAACCAAAATTCGTGCTGCTTTATTAATCATAAGCAAAACAAAATTACAATCAATCAAACTCTAAGTAAATAAAGCGAACAACTAAAAATACCCTAAAGTAAGCAACAAACCAAATGTTTATTTATGTACAAGAAAACCAAATAAAAAATGATGAAGAAAAATAAGGCTTGAGAACTAAACCATTTACTCGTAAGTTCTCTTCCCACCCCTGTAAGTCTTGCAACTTGTAAGTCAAGCCTAGCTTTGCTGCAATATGAAAAGGGCCTACCCATAACTGCTGAAATTTGGTGTGCTTTCCCTTTTCATCATGCGGGTGATCCCACTTAAGAACCAGATCTCCTACTTGGAACTCTTTGTTCCCAGCTTGTGCTTGTCAAACCAATGCTTCACTATTTCTTGTTGATGCTTAAACATTTCCTTGGCTTTGGACCTAGACTCTTCTAACTTCAACAGATTAAAGATTCTGATTTGTAGAATTTCATTATTGGTACCCCTAGATTCTTGGGCTATTATGGAAGATGGAAATAGAATATTAGGAGGGAGGACAACTTCTTTTCCATAAATAAGAGTGTATGGTGACACACCTAAGGAATTCTTGGGTGTGACTCTATCAGCCCAAAGAGCATTGGTTAACACTAAATGCTATCTCCTTTTATTTTCTATCACTGTTTTCTTCAGAATTCTAATCAGATTTTTGTTTCTGGATTCCGCCAAACCATTTCCTTATGGGTAATAATTTGCAGAATAATGCAAATTAATTCCTCTTTCATTAGAAAATGCAGTTAATCTAATAGAAGAAAAGTAAGTGGCATTATAAAAAACCAGGGAAATTCGAACCCCAAACCTGGTCATAATGTGATTCTGTAAGAAATCCATAACTACATCTTCGTTTACTTTTCATAACAGAATATCCTCGACCCATCTGGTGAAGTAATTAGTTGTTGTTAGAATATACTTGTGCTGCAAGGATGAATTTGGAATTATTTCTCCAATAATATCGATTCCCCATTGGTCAAATGGTTCTAATATAATTACTAGTTTTAATGGTCTTGCTGCTTTAGCTTGTCTTCCAACACATCTCTGACAAGCATCACATTTTCTAACATGAGCATGAGCATCCTTAAACAATGTAGGCCAGTAATATCCAACTCTGAGAATCTTATGTGATGTTGTGTCCCCCGAAAAGTGACCTCCAGCGGGTCCATCATGCAATTCTGCTATGACTTTCTTTGCATCTTCATGTTCTAAGCACCTGAGAAAGACTCCATCGTAGTTCTTTCTGAATAGTACTCCATCAATGATATGATATAAAGCTGATTTCAGACATAATGCTCTTCTTTGCTTGGGACTCCAATGCTCCAGCAAATACCCTTCTTGGAGATAATGAATTAGGTCCCGATACCAGGAGTCTGGAGCTGTAAACAGAGGACATACATCCACAATATGTAGTTCAACTTCATTATCCTAGCTGGTTTCTTCATTGTTTTGAACTTCAGTCATTAGTTTACACAATCCTTGTCCTTTAACTATGGATGTTGGTTTGAACTCAAGATCGTATTCTTGTAAAGCGGTCACCCAGTTGCCTCTTCTTTCTCCTAATTCTTTTTGCACAAAAAGAGATCATATGGCTGGGTGTGGAACTATTACTTTGGTGCGATTCTTAAGTATATATGGCCTGAATTGTTTTACCGCTTTACAAATTGCATAAGCCCGTTTGTCAATTGCTGGATAATTCAATTCAGCGCCTTGCAGACCAGTGTTCATAATGATACAGGGTACTCATCTCCTCCATATTCTTTCTGTGTAAGCACAACTGCTAATGAATCATCAGATGCAAAACTGTACAGAATAAAATCCTTTTCAAAATTTGGAATTTTGAGAGATGGTGCATGAGCAACAGATGTTTTTATCTTGCTGAATGCATTCTTCTCCAAATCAGTCCATTTGAACTACACACTCTGTTTAACCATTTGCTGCAAATGTTTGACGATTTGAGCCAAGTCTCGTACAAAACTTCGCACAAAGTTGATTTTCCCCATAAAAGATTGCATACCCTTTTTATTATTGGGTAAAGGGATCTATTCTATGGCTTTAATCCTCTCCGGGTGTATGGAGATCCCTTTCTTAGAAACGACATGACCCAGTAGCTTTCCTTCTGTGATTATAAACACACATTTCTTGGGATTTAGTGAAATACCATATTTTTGGCAATGCTCGAAAATATGTTTCAAATGAAATGCATGCTCTTCTCTCTTTTTCAAAAATATTGTGACATCATCTAGATAAACCACAACACTACGGCCAATCAGACCGCGGAAAGCTATATCCATGGCCCTATGGAATGTAGCTCCAACATTAATAAGTCCAAAGGGCATCCTCCTATATGCAAAAGTTCCCCACTTGGTTCTGTAAGTGGTTTTAAGCCTATCTTCTTTAGCTACTAATACTTGATTATAACTGGAGAATCCATCTAATAACGAAAACAATTCAGAACCTGAAACCATATGTAGTATTTGCTCCATGGGTGGGACCAGATAATTATCTTTATCTGATGCACAATTAAGATTTCTGAAATCTACACAAAGTCTGATTTCTTCGGAGTTTTTTCGTACTGGATCCAAATTAGAAACCCATTCCGAATGTCTGGATTTAAATATGATTTTAGCATCCAACCTCACTTTGAATTAAAGGTTCCAGCTTAGGATGCATCTTTCTGAAAGGTTGTTGGTAAGGATTGATTCCACCTTTGATTGGGATAACATGTTGTATGATCTTTGTGTCATAAGTTTTTAGATCTTCATAGGTCCAAGCAAACACATCCTTGTACTGCTTGAATAGACTGATGAACTTACTCCTTTTGCCTGGAGAACAACACTTCCCCAAATTTACATATTTGGGTTCAGCTTCAGTCCCTAAATTTATCAGCTCAGATTGTAAGGACAAGCTATGAGTCTTGACATTCGCTGGCTTTCTGAATTTGTTATCTAAATCAAACATTCGTTCCAAGGTCCTAAATTATTTAGGAATAAAATTCCCGAATTTTAATTCTGCTTGATGTTCTTCATCATCTATTATTGCTCCTTTGAAAGTATAATCATTATTCAAACATTCTAAAATTTGCTGATCATTGTCAAAAACCCGTAGATTTGTGATCATATCTGAAATAGAAGACTTGAAAAGTAATTCAATAGAGCATCTATTATTTGAAGGTACTAATCTTGCAGCTGAGGTAGCTAGTAAATCGGCTGCTGCATTCTTTAATCTAGGAATGGAAACGATATTGAATGCATGAAAATTTAATAGCAAATCCCAAACTTCATTTTGGTAAGCTTTCAAATGTGGTGAAATGCAATGTATTTTGTTCCGAATTTGCTTAACAACGATTCCAGAATCTCCATATACTTTTATGTTTTTACTTTCAGTTCTATTGGTTTTTTAAGTCCCGAAAACTAGTGCTTCATATTCAGCTGTGTAATTTGTGCATTTGAATTCTAACCTACATGAAAGAAAATGTTTATTTTTTTGTGGATCAATCAGGACACAGCCAGCCCCTGATCCCTTCATTGTTTTAGAACCATCGAAATAAAGAATCCAAAAACTATCTACTTCTACTGAATTTGAATTACAAACTACATCTGAAACTAAATCTACTATGTTACATTCAATCTCATCAGCACGTGAAAATCGAAGGAGATTGGGCTGGATTTCAGGTATACTGTTGGCTTCTTCATCTTGGTAATTTCTTGGTTCTATTTCAATGAAATAGTTACCCAATATAGAGTTTACTGGTTCATTTTTTCCTTCTAACTGAGTGACATTATATTTCATTTGAGGCTCTCTTAACACTTTTATCTAATTTGGACTTCCTTTAAAAGGCAACCAAAAATGTGACCAATCTGATACAAAATATCCTTTTAACCTTGCTGACCAGTCTCGGCTCAACACTAGACCATAAGCATCTGGTATGTCTAATACTACAATGTCGGTGTACTGACATACCCTCTCATCTACGGATAAGCGAATTAGAACATCCTCCATTTCTCCTATTACCTTTACAGTTGTTCTTCTAATTGAAGAACTTGCCAAGTGGATGGTTTAGGTTGACCATTGATTTTCTTGCAAACTGAAAGTGGCATAAAATTGACTGATGCTCATGAGTCCACTAAACAGTTATGCACATTATAGTTGAAAATTTCAAAAGTTAGGAGAAATGCTGGAGTTTTATACTTAGATTTCCCTCCTAAACTTTCCTCACCAATTTCTTCCTCAGGTTGGTTGTCACTGGGAGGCTCCTCATCTAGTGTCTCAAGTTCTTTTAAAAGATTCTCTTTTTGCTGAGGTAAATTGCACATTTCAAACAATGAGATATTCACTTTAGCCTTTTTAATGTCTTCCACAATATCATATCCCATCTCAGGTTCTTTGAGATTATTCTTGACATTATCAATCTTAACTTCAGTAAGCTTTAGAGATGTGTTGATTTTCTTAGGATCCTGACTTGAAGTGACAAATTCAGGTATTTTAATAGTTGAAGTGTTGTTCTTTATCTTCTTCATGTTTTCTTCAAGTTTCTTAATCTTAGGAAGTATTGAATTATCTTCTTTTAACAGATTCTGACTTCTTGTTGTTACATTAGTTTCTGGTGTTTCTCCTTGTATCAGAAAATCTTCCTCTTCTGTATCAAACATAGAAACACAGTCCCATAAAACTAAGGTATCTTCCTCTTGCTTTTTTGTAGGTTCATGATCTTTTCTTCCTCCCACGAGGGCTTCACTTGTTGACCAATATCTTATCACGTTAATTCATATTATGGGATNTTGCAGGTATTGGGGGGATGAGGGGTTTAAGGTGGGGGTGGGTAGGGTGGTTTATAAGGATTGAGGTATAAAAAGGGGTGGGGAGTAGGTTTTAAGTATTGGGTGGGGGTTTCAACAAAAAGAGTTTGGGTCAATATCTCTCGATATTAAGGGTATTCTTTAATATCCCATGATCGCACGTGCTATGTGAGAGGTTCACTAAGTGAAGTCCCAGTCTTCCTCCTTCCTCCTTACCAGTTTCTGTCAATTTGGAGTCCAATAATTGATTCATTACTAATGTCATAGAATTAATCCATTGTGGGAAATTCTTCTCAAAATGAGGCTGTTGATGGAAGGTACAAAAATTATCCATGCTTACATCGGTTAAATTCATTGCTGAAGGACTGTGTGGAGGAGGTTTAGGTTGACTGTTGTCTTCCATTTTTTTATAATAAGGCTTATATGGTTTATGAGCCTCTTTTTCCTTTTCTAAATCTATCACTCTATTGGATAATTTCTGCATCATCTTCACCATGCTTTCGAAATCTTGTGATCGCTCATCCTTAGGCTTAGTCAGCAATAAAGGTTTCTTGTTTCCAAAAGTCTTCTCTTCTGACTGCACAGGGTAATTTTCTATACTCTCCATTTCTACCTCTACCTTCTCAGCTTCTTCATAGGTTTCTGCTAATGTAGGTCTAACTGATCTCTTGGAAAACATGGCTAGATTAGGTCTGAGAGCTGAGGTATAGTATTCAATTAGGGCATTTTCAAATGGTTTGTCAGCTGCAGTAAAATTGTTTAGGTAAGCAACAAACCTTTGAGTAAAATTATGCACTCTTTCCTTCCTTTCTTTCTTTAGAGCACATAATCCTTTCATTAACGCTGCATGAGTTTTTTGGACTGCGTACTTGCTTCTAAACATTCTCTCAAAAGTATTCCAATCTGTAATTGAATTTGCAGGTAGGGCAAAATACCATGAGGCTGCTTTTCCTTTCAGGGTGTGGGGAAACAATATATAGACCACATATTCATGCTCTCTAGCTTGTAGTCATTCTACGACCAAGTAAAAACTTTGCAAATGATCATCTACCAGAATTACTTCACATGGTTCAAACTTAGGTAACATCTTGTCAAAAGCCTGAGGAAAATCATGCAAGGGAGGTGTCAAATTTAAATGCGACCTAGCCCTCCAATCAGGTTGTGGAGGTGGCTGGTTTGCATTTACATTAGCCATGATTCTGAGTGGAGTATGTGGTTGGGACTGAACAGGGGTTTGGAAAGGTGAACAGTAAGGGGAATCAGGATCCAATTGATCTAAAGGTTGGTCAACTTCTTGTAAGGTTGCTTCTACCAATTCTTCAAGATCTTCTACCAACACTAAGTCTTCCAATTGAGGGCGATCTTTCTTCTGATACTCTCTTCTAGGAAGGACAGAGATAATAGGTAATCCTTCGATATTTTTCGCATATGCCTTGGTAATTCTCCTTAAATCGTTGACCACTTCGTTATCGACGGGATATAGATACCCTTTTTCTTTATCTTTAGGAGTGGGTTTGTGAAGCAAACTGTTTTCAGAACTGTCATTGGTGGAGTAATTTCGAGGAAGCAGGCTTCCTCAGCCAACCATGCACTGGTGTCCCTCCTTCTAGCACCAAAAACTGTTGAGGCCTGGAAAATCGCAGGTAACAACAATAGGGATTCTTCCCAATAAACGTTCCCAATTAGCTCATTATTGTTTGGTATGGGGAATCCGTCCGGTTTACGGTCCGGCTACTGTAGGTCAAGTAACAATTAAAGTGTTTTACCGGTTATGACCTCGTGTATATTTTTAGTTTTTTAATGTTTAAGTATGATGTGCAAGTGCCTAACTAAATGCAAACGATAGAGATAATGATGAGGGTCACAATGTGATGCGCAGGTTCTTACCTCTCATCTTATCTCTCTCGCTTCTAAATCACAAACAACAAGAAACTAACTAAGACTCACTAACCTATCCCTAGGGAGCAAAACTATCATTAATGGTGAGTAATGTACTGTATTGCATGCGCAAAGAAAAATCATAGATAGCTGTTAACGTTTCTAAACACATGAATATCAATAGAAATATAAACAACAATATAGCTTATTGTTAATTAAAACATTCATTACTCAATGTGGAAATTTCACAAAAATAAACCAAAGCACATTCATAACATGGAAGAATTCAATAAGTTAGAATGATCTCACAGTTTATGGAAACAAGCTGAAAAATAAATAGTTCATATCCAACTAGCCCATAGCAAACATTTGAAAATCCAAAGAACTTCCTCCAACAGAAACATATGACTCTTTATTGTAAAATGAAATAGTTCTTCTTACAATAATTTCTCAAGATAGTCTGGAGAAAAGGTGCCTTTCTATCTAAAAATCTCCTATACTTATACAAAAGCAAAACTCTTGGGCTGCCCCACATTGTCTTTTGAGCTTCCCCAACCTTTCTTTTCCAAAATTTTGTCATGTAGCTTGTGTAGAAAATTATTACAATATATTACATTTTAAATCAATATTCCCAAAACTTTTATGAATAAGGCCCAACTTGCTCGTTGGTGAACTTTTTCCATGCATTAGCATCTGTTGCTATGCTTTGAAACCCAGAAGGCTCAAGGAATCGAATGTTAATTTCATATTTGGCAGCTTGAGTCTTCACCCCCTCTATCCTAGCAAGAATCAAGCGCAATTTGTCCTCTAATAGGTGTATGCTTACAACTACATGTGCTACTGCATTTTTCAATATCCACTCATCCAAGTCCTTGACCTGCTGGATGTTCATATTCCTTGTATTTGCCTTGTAAATGCTTTAGAAACAGCTCATGTTTAGGTAGCACCACCAATATTTTTTCAGTATAAACCTGACACCAATTCTATGTGAAGAGTACTCTCCTGCAAAATTCGGCACAAGCATTCTTCGTCTTCTTTACTGTCTTTTTAAATTCCTCTGTAACATTACTAGCAAATTCCATTAACTCATATTCCTACTACAATGTCTGCTGATCTTTCTCGGCTAGGTCTGCAGGAGACCCTTTATTGGTTTCTATCCAAACCATTCTTCCCTTTAGACTTTCCAATATATCTTGAGTCCTATCCAGGAAACATGAAGTGGTATTTATAATCTCCTCCAGCCTGGTGTCTGTCTGCAAAACTTTGCATCTTTCATCTTCTATTTGTATTTGTATTTGATGAATCCTTTGCCTAAGAGTCAGAACATGCTCCTTTAGGGGCCGAATGTCAGCTTTCTGCTCCATAGCATCCTTTAATGATGCGGTCAATGCATTTTTATGTTCCTCTAAGGCTGCTATCTGCATCTGATATTGCTTTCCCTTTTCTTTTGCAGTAGCCTTTTCTATTTCCAGCTCAGCAACCTTGCTCTCCAACTTGTTCTTTTCTTCATTTAAATTTCCACATGATAGCTGAAGATTATCCTTTTCAGTCTTTAAACTCTGATGCTCCTGCCGTAGCTTTTGTAACTCGACCAAGGTAACTTGGGAACTCTTCTTTGTAGCTTCTACAGATATTTCCAGAACATCCTTATCTGCTTGTAGAGTCTGGCATTCTTCCCTTGAAACCTTGACTTCTCCGGTCATGTCCTCATATTTTCTCTTTAGCTTCTGGCTTTCATCTCTTTCCTTCTTTAAGGTTTCTTTCATCTGGGCTACACTCTTCCATGACTGCTCTAGATACGTCATGATCCTGGCCACATTGTCTTCAGTTTCTAAGGTTAAAGCTACCCCAGCTCTTGCTATCAAATGTGGATCTTTATGCATACCATGTACCAATGTCTTGTTTGTCACCATCTTGCCTGACTGTCCTCCAGTATCTACCTTTTTCTTGGTCCTATTGACAATCCTTTTCTTCTCTTTGTCATAGAATATGGTATTAAAATCAGGTACTTCCTCTCCCATGATAGGCATGAAAGGAATCAAATCAAATTTAGATATTGAAACCTCTCCTAACATATTGCCAAAAGGGACATCAGGCTCCAAGCCATGTATACTGGGGTTCTGTCCTTCTCCCAGTTGCATTTCAAACCAAGGAAAGTCTAGGTGCACAATATGCAGTCAATTAGAATAGAGCTCATATAAAATTCATATTTCTTCTAATATACTCCTCCTAAGTTTGCACTTATACATGCAGAAAGGCTGTTCGACACTATATTTTCCTAGTTGAAGATGGTTCCTTGTGTAGCAACAAAAAAGATAACCGGTATCTAGCCTATCTTGAAACTTTTGCCATTTGCTCGACCAAAAATCCTATTAAGCATCAAAGCAATAAACATGTAAGGAGCTCAAAGAGTTGAGGTGTCATATTCTCTGGAAGGTCTGGTTCTGAAATTCTTTCCTGGTATCATCATTCTCTTTACAATCTCTACCAGGTTCAGACCTGCCTCCTTTAACCAACTCTCTATTAGGTAGACATGTGGTGAAGGTAAATGGTATGCCATAGACACATAGGTAGGGCTATATGCATCATAGCCTTTATTTGCAGTGTTTTCTAGAATCATTGTTGTCACATCTACCCTGGGAAGAATCCAACCTATTACTTCTAAACAGGGAAACAATTCGGGCCTCGTAGCTACTTTCATCAAAGCTGAATTTTCGATGTTAGCATAGATCGTCAATTATTCAAACCTAGCATTAGGTACATTTTGGTTTGAGATCATTCTAAATATTTCTCCCCACTTGTAATCAGGTTCAACTGTAGTGGTGGCTCTGGTGTCTTCATAAATGAACTCTACCTTGGTGATTATTTCTACCTCAGGCTCTCCTTCATTCACTTGAGCTTTCTTCTTCTGTCTCTTTGACATGTTGCTGTTATAGTAATCAACTTGTCACAGCCAACGACATGTTTTATGCTAACTAAGTTCTAGCAAGTGCTTATAGCAATACACAGGAAAATATACTTATTTTTTTACCTCTTCTGCATGCATGCTTATTAACATAGGTTAAACACAGTCCTTGTGAATGAATGATTTAACAAGAAAAACCCTACAAACTGCTTCCTAGATCTGCCTAAGATCCACTATCCCAAAGACTTAATCGACTGAAAAACCTCTTCATCTCACACAAGTACTTATCAACCTATTCTACCGCTGGATCTCAACACAATCTTCAATCTCAAAACAGCTAAACCCTGCATAACAACTGTCTTCGAGAAAAACCCTAATCGACTGAAAAAAAACTCTACTGAGTCCCACGAGATACTGTAACTGGGGAAAAATGGCTTCTTAACCTCTGGCATACCAACAAATGATCAATAAAAGGGTGATACGAATGAAAAAATGCCCGTCTGCACCACGCCCTAACTACTCGCGCAAGAAGCACAAATGTGTCCATAACGCTTCAATTATGTACAGAGTCAGACCTCTCATGCAATGAAAATTCAATAAAGGGCTAAAACCCCTCCCCCTTGTAATATAAAATATCCATGAAAATCACCGTAGGCATGCAAAATACTAACCCCCCATGCGGTAAAACCTAACTTGCTGAAACCTAACAGTTCAAAATCAACCAACCACAACCAAAATGAGAAAACCACAGTTTACCTACCTGGCAGTAGTGGTGCAACCGACTGGATGGAATGAAAAACTCCACGGGTGCAAGAGCAGAACGAACGAGGTTTCAACAGCTGTGCACGCACACTTACCTCGAACGCTTCCACAGTGTAAACGACAATTCTCAATGCTAATGACAAATCTTCCACAGTGTAAATGACAATTTTCACTGCTAACGACAAGTCACATGGCCACCTATATATACCATTACTGGCGGGAAACTATCGACGGACATGTATTAAAACAATTAGAAGAAAAGGTTGGATGATCACCACAATAGCGGGCGCGAAACAGACTACACACCCATAATTACTTACTACTATCGGATGTAGGAACCACTAAGTTCTATCCTTGGAACCAAAAGCTAATAAACCTCCGCAACATCAGCCATGTACAATTCTATTATCGCAGGATTTACTTCGGGAATGGTTATTGGAGCTCGATAACATTAAGCTCTATGGAGTCGACAAAGAAAATACGATGCTATCGGAACTCCTCAAAACTAGCTTCCTGCAATGCCGAGCGAGATAGACACTATAACCCCAACTTGCTCCATTTAAAACAACCCGACAGCCAAAAAAAACAAAACATCGTCGTATCTCGGAACCACTAGGGTGAAGGGAAAAAGATCGTCGTATAAGTCTAGCATTACGGGGCTACAACTTCGGCAAATCAAGTCTGAGAATAAAGCAGACAAACTCCTACACATCGGCAACGGATTCCAAACGCAATAAACAAGCTAGCTAATTCCTCTTCTGCAATGTCGGAAGGCTAGTCCACTATGATTCCGATATCAGAAGAGTAGTTGACTAAGGATCCGATATGGAAAAGTGAAAAAGACCAAATTTTTTCAAGAAATTCTTGAACTCAGGGAAACTCTGGAAATAACAAAATACTCCTAGGGAAAATTTAATAAAAATAAATAAAAAGGGGGGTCCTAAAATTGAAAATTTTGGGGAAATAGTTGTGGCTGCAACAGTACTCTATGTGTCAATCGAACAAAGTTCATGTGAATGCTTTGGAGCGTACGCCCCACATCCACATGCATGATGTCATCACCTCTTCCCCTTCGTCGATGACGAGAGAAACCATCTGGCCATCTAGGACCCACATCTGCATGTATATGACCAAGTATCACTATATGTCATCACACCAAAAACACGTGTTTTTGATTTCATATATAAAAAAACACAAAAAAAATTAATAATTCAAAAAACAAGTTTGAGTTGGGATTGTTACCTATCTCCCCATATGCAGATCCTAGTGGAATGGGCATATTAGGGTCTCCACGGAAGTCTATCCCCTCATAGGGGAAGTCATCTATGTCAATGATTTTCTTGTGCCACCAAAGGAACTTAGTCTCCTGGGTAGGGGTTGGCTACTCGCCCCCCTCCTAGTATCCTCATGACATTCGCCCAGCGTAGCTGAGCCAGATGCTGAGTACCGTGAGGGGCAATCAAAACTCTTAGGATTAGCCCTAACACATGCTAAAAAAAGAAAGCACTCAATATGCTTCTGAAGCCAAAGTTCTTCACCCTTCCCATCTTGCAGTTTGTAAGCTGCCGCTTCATGTTGCTCAACAGTGAGGTACTCCAATCGTAAATGGTAGGCCACAAACACTCCACCGCATAGAACATCAACGACCTAGAATCCTGGTGGAGAGATTCCAACACCAATATCCTGCCAAGTTCCAACAATATGGCCTTTAGCCCTAGGTTTTGGATCGAGCCCGTTGGGATTGGCTCCTAATATTTTTCGTATCTGGGAGGCAATCAACACCAATGTATTCCTCTATGGCAAGACCTCCTCCTATCCCACAAGCTCACAGGTTCACCACTTCTGCTTTGCAGGACAATCCTGTAATGAAATAGATACCCTCAACCTCAAGGTTGAGGGGCATCCCGTCCAGCTAGAATGTCTCTGAGTCAGGATCCCAATAGTCTACTAGCATTTGGAGTAACCTTGTTTTTTCTCTCAAGCTACCAAGGTGCCAAAACCTGTATAAAACACAAGCCCTCAAAGCTTGTTGAGGCATTATATCAGCTTGCACGTCCATGTCAACGTCCTCATGCTCACATTCTCTCCACTCAAGAACCATCCTGCACAAGAATTTCCAACTTTCATTAGTATTTGATCTTGAATTCGTTATTTACGGCCCTATACACGAATGTTTTCAAAATAGCCGCGTACATACGTGGTTATCATGGTTTTTTCTGTGTATGTCGAGCCCTATACGTGGAAAAACAATAATTTTCTGTGTGGGCCAAAACCACCTATTTTGGGATGGCCCAAAGTAAAAATTTGACCACTGAAAATCAAAATAAAAGCATGAAAATGAAAGAGAATGGCACGATAATCTACCTGAACCAGACGGTGTGTGATTCTGTGGACCGATGCTCCTGGTATCAGCTTCTCAAGTTTTTTGTTTAAAAGCACTATGTTAGGTAATTTTCCAAATTGTATGGAATTTTTTTTCTCACTATTTTATGGATTTTTTTTTGAAATTTTTACCCACTTTTCTATAGTTTGGACCGCTTTTGACCATTTTTGGACCTTTTGGCCTAACTTTTGTTGTAGAGGCCCGATTTGAACGTGTTTTGACCGAGTCTTTGGCTCGTTCATGCTTATCATAGGTATAATGTCTGAACTGACATATAGGTTAGGATTTCACATCCGCTTGCATTTTACATGGCCTTATGACCATTTCATCTCAACCTTAGGTACAAACCCATTCCATAATGTCACGGAACCTTCATGTTGCTATTAGAAGTGATATTGTACAAATGGTAGAGCTTTCCTATACATGGGTGCCCTAGTTAGACCCTATTTTGCATTTGGTACCCATGTTGATATTCCTCCTTTAGGTTGTGGGAGTCCCTTTTTTGTCCCGCCATGTCCTTGAGCAAGAGCTTCATACTCCTCTTGAAATTTATGCTGGTCATTCTCCATAGGGACTCCCTTGTATATATCAAGTTGTAATTTCATTTCATAAGTTTTTATTTCCTTATTGAGCTTTATGTTGGCTCCCTTCTTCAGAGTTATAAGCCATGTAGCCTGAGCTTGTCTCATGTCTAGCCAAGCAGATCCTTTTACATATCCTTTGCAGCTTGATCACCCCTTTACCAGGAGGAGACCACCCCCAAGTGTCATTATCCTGCACATACTTCCTTGCATTGAGCATAGGTATGTTCCACTGCTTGGATCTAGTTTTCTTGCCCCTGACACTCGTCTCCTCCTAGATATCCTTTATCTCTACTTGTGGGATTTTCTCTCTCTACTTGGAATAGTTGGAAGAATAAGGAGTTAGGGGATCCGGTCTACCTACCACCACCACCTAAAACTAGAGATCAAACTACACCTGGTCGTTTAACTCTACCCTTATGAAACATAAGCAGCTATCACTGTCTTTCCTAATCATGCAGTGACTGGCATGATGACTAATTACTATCTGGCAGCAGCAAGTAAGACTCACTATCTATTTTAATACCAATAATACTTGGTGCAGTTTATGAACTAGTTGGTGAGCCATCTGATACCGTACTAGTAATTAAAGCAGTTTTATCCTGCGAAGGTCTTAAATAAGTTTGTGAATATAAATAAAGTTATAACTATAAAGCACTTTTATTATTTTTTAATCTTTTCAAAATATCTAAAAAAGTCCCCCAAAAAATTAAAAAAAACATAAAAATCCGGACAGGAAATGATATTGTCTTTGGCAACAGTCGAGTCGTGTCGCCTTCGAACATAGCACTCCATATCACATCCGTTGGTTGGGTTGTTAGTTTGACTTTAGGGGTTGTACTTGTTACACTAAGTTTATCTCCACCGAATGGTTATGCTTCTAGTCCCCATGGAGCCTTTGTCGATGCCTCATGTGTCACAAAGATGTCCCAGTTTGCATATAGAGTCCATGATGCCTACCTTCAGCCACCACTTTCCTTATGCTCTTGTTTGAAGGAAATTGAATCCTGAGTCAACCATTCCTTAGTTATCTTAACTTTGCATGTCGGCCATTCCTGGTACTGTTACTGGTTCGTGGACATCTTGTTCGTTGAGTTCTTCCACATTATACAACCTTGCTCAGTACCTCATGTTGGTTGATGGGGGATGCCTTAATTCCCTGCTTCCAATAGATTCCATTCCATCGACTTTAGATCATTTATTCTGGAATAAGAGTCTAGATTCCTTTGAGTGCCTTGAGACTTATAGTTGTCAGTGGCAGGTTCTCTCGCCAGCGAAAGTTTTGGAATACATCAATGTCCCCTGATTGATGGATTATTTCAAGTGTTTGACCTCAACACATCTATTCACACTTGTTAGATTGCACTCTGTACCTTGATTCCCATTTTCATTGTCAGTGGGTTATCTCGCTTCTGTTAATGGTATACATCAATGACCGGTAATTAGACGATGGACTACTATGTTCAACCTCGACACATCTATTCACATAGTAGGACATGTACTCGTAGCGGTTTGTGTAGAAGACCTTCCATCTTGGTGGCATTCCATATATGCTGCCTCCTTGATCGTGTCAGTATTCATGAGATTTCAACTCTCGTGATTAGATTCAAGTGTATATTAGATATCTTCATCCATTATGGAGATCTTTATTCATTGTATATTGTACGTGGTGCTGACCACACATGAAATTTTGTATATCATGCCTATTCATGGCCATTGTACTCTTATGTATCCAAGACTGCTATATGTATTTGCAGTCACATGTAGAGATTGATTATTGTATTGTACCAATGAGTGGCTAGTTCTTCCACTTAGGTCTTCATTACTCCACTTCTGGGATGGATTGTAAAATGTATTTTTGTCATCATGTCACCCCTCTGACCTCACACATTAGGGGGCATCTGTTATAGCTGATTTTACCACACTTGGTTGATCACATATTTATGTCCTTCCCTGACCCTCTGTAGACTCTTTAGACCCCATGGATTTATATTATACTTTGATGTTTCAATATTGTCCCCAAAATTCACCTATTTATACCTATACGTGACTTTTAAAGCCATACTTGTGTGTATACGCAGCTTTTGACATCAAACCCGCATACATCGGGATGCGTGCATAAAGACAAATATTTTTGGAGTTTTCCTCATATGATTCTGAATATCTTGACTCTTGGCCTTCCATATTCCCTGAGAATGCTCGGACTTGACCCTCCATTACCTCTTTGGACTGCTATATATTGAGCCTCTTGGATACATTGAAGGAGGACAAATTGAAGAGTAAGGAGACTATAGTCCATTGTTGCCTCATTTTGCTTATACTTGAGTCTACATCCCTTTGTCCCTTTGGAGAACATAGTGTTCTTCCTAATATTGCCTTTTATTTGTGAGCTTTCTATCGAGAGATGGAGGATTGGAGAGGTGGAGGCCCAGGTGGAGGACTCAGTTTATTCAGTTCGCAGAAGTGCCGACAAAGTTCGCAGAAGTGCCGACAAAGTTTGTCACTATTGTATCTTTGTTTAATTAATAGAAATATATTTTCCTGTCCAGTACATGTGCATTTAAAATATGAATATCGAATCCATGGATGTATTTACTTGCTTATACATGATTGATTATATATACTAGAGTAGGTCTAACACATCATATATATATCATGCTTGCTTTGTTTGCTGTTGTTGAGAGCGAATTTGGAATACAAGTGTGATTGGAAAAGCTCAATGAGGATCTACTTCAACTGTCTGAAATAAGGTACAATTCTATATCCCTTAGTGTTAGATGATTTTACTACTCTTGCATATTGGAAAGGATTGATTTCTGGTGTCATACTATCTGTTGTGGTACCCCCAAGCGATAGGAAGTTTCTCTCCGTAACAGAATTGGCGACTCCACTCGGAACATTATTGTTTACTTGCAAATATTGAAGGTCCCTTCTCACCTCTCATGAGATGAACGTCGATGACTACGTCATGTAGCGAAGAATTACCTCATTGTGGATAACACTTTGTATCACCATGGGGTTGATTCCATTTTGCATCGGTGCTTAACTCATGAAGAGGTCGAGGTTGTGCTAAATGATTACCATAGAGGGGCGTGTGGTGGTTATTTACCTGGGCTTTCTACAGCTCAAAATATTTTGAGAGCAGGATATTTTTGGTTGTGCATCTTTAAAAATTATGTTAATGCGGTCAAGCGGTGCCACCCTTGCTAGGTGTTTGCACGGAACATGTGCTCGCATCCTGCCCCTTTGCATCCGATTATCACCGCCGGTCCCTTCACCAATTGGGGGGTCGATGTTATGGATTGCAACCCAGCTTCAGCTGGGGGGAACCATCACATTATAGTGTTTGTTGAATATTTCATGAAATGGGCAGAGGCTATGCCCACTATTAAAGTCGATGGTGAGAGAGCCGCGCAATTCGTATTCAATCATATTATTACCCAGTTCGGTATCTTGAAGGAGCTTGTCACTGACCTTGTAGGAAATTTTAGAGCAAGATGATGGCTGAGTTGTGTTTGAAGTTAGGGTATAATCAAGAGAATTCCTCTTCTTATTATCCTTAAGTGAATGGACAGATTGAAGCAGTGAATAGGTCACTTAAGTCCATTCTCCAATGAACCATTGCACAAAGCAAGACCAATTGGCATATTATGTTATATCCTACTTTTTGGGCTTATCGAACCGTGATCAAGACTGCCATCGGTTTTTCTCCATATCAGCTTGTGCAAGGGGTGGAGTCGATATTACCGATTGAGTGTAAAATACCTTCTTTGAAACTAGCCATGGAGATTTTACCAGAAAGTTCTGCATTGGAAGAGTGTTTGGTCCACTTGGAGAAACTTGATGAGCAACGTCGAGATGCTTTAGTGGCTCTTGAGATTAATAAGTGTCGCGTTAAGGTCCAGTACGATAATTCTATCCGTCCTATGAGGTTTAGTGAAGGTGACTTGGTTATATTGTGAGACCAAGCTAGGGAACCCTTGGGGGCAAGAAAGTTTAACCCTATGTGGCATGGTCCTTACGTGGTCAAGTGGGTATTAGAGAAAGGTGCCTATGAGTTAGTCGATTATGAAGGGACAGCCTTGGTGGAGCCTAGAAATGGGATCTATCTTAAAAAATACTATGCATGATTCTCAGCCGAGGCTGATTTGTTGTATATTATTGTACATTTGCATAGCTTAGTTTTTGTCTTCTTGTGGTGATTGAGTTTGTTGACTTGCTTCTGTTTGTTGTGGCAGATGTAAACAAAGTATTCCGTTTATGTCGGATTCATTGATGGTGCTATCCGCCACACTCAAAACTCGTATTCGGCTACTTGGGTGATTTATACTCCTATGAGTCAAGTGTTGTCTTCAGGAAGTGTTTCTCTATGGACTTCATCAAACATTATTGTTGAGTATAGTGACGTGATTGAGTTATTGCGTGATGTCATTTCATAGGGTATTCACTCTCTTGAGGTACATCTTGACTCGTAGTTAGTGGTTTCACAGTTAAATGGCTTGTATCATGTGAGGGATCCGACTTTGTTACGAAGGTTCTTGCGTGTAAGGTTTCTAGAACAACAATTTGGGAACATAACATACATTCATATTACAAGAAATTTTAATCAAGTTGCTGATTCATATGCAAATTATGTACCAGATTGGAATTTGTTTCACAGATGATAAAGCATTCATAAACACATTTACACATGTAAATAAAATAAAATAGATAAACTATACATTTAAAGAGGAACATATGACTGATGCCATATATTTTTTCATCATTAAAGAGAATATCGAAGAAATATCTGCATGGTATAGAAGATGCTTATGAGGACTTGTATATGGAGAATTGTAATTTTGGGAAGAGAACTATTTCCATTTTATTTTTGTATACTCTTCTCCAATATATGTACAGATCCGCATGGCTAAAATACAATAGTGGGTGGTGCCTAACAACTTTCGGTATGCTTCTTCTATAGCAATAGAGTTCCTTTTAGAGCCATTTTTTTACTAATACATGGAGGATTTGTTTGCTTTGGATAATTATACTTATCCACATGACGATGGTGGGAATTTGAGCATAACAATCAATGGTTAATGGAGCTTAGGTTTCACTGGTCAGGTACCATCTTGTGCACTCGGACATGGGACCTAAGTTTATGGATGAGTCCCTTAGATTACTTCAACATTACAACTAGTCCTTGCACTATGAAAGTTGGATTCTTTAGTATTATGATTAGCACTTGTACATGGGACCCATGTTTATAGTGGAGATTCTTAGACTAATTTAGAATGGTTAGGACTTGTACTTGGGACCCTAGCTCCATAGCTTACTTTTTCATTATTGTCAACACTTGTCCATGGGAACATGGTTAATGGTTGTGCTTCCTCACATTAAGCATTGAGGGAAACATATTTCATAGGGGGGTGGGTTGTAATGTACATAGGGAGGATAATATGTTGTACTTAGGGAGGTACCCAAGAAAAAATGCTATGTATTAAGGCCATATCTATTAAATAAGTTCCATGTAGTGTAAAAAGTAATGTGTAATATTTCTTAACAGAAGGTTCTGGTTATGAGAACATTCCATCTCTAGGAAGTACCTAGAAGGTTCCACTTACTAGAAATTTCATTCCTAAGAAAGTACCCAAGAGGGTAAACATAAATTGTATACAAAGAAGTAGAAACAATGTAATGAGATGTCTTATGAAGTATATTGGATGTAATAGTTACATGCATATAGCTTGTGGAGTGATTCCTTCCTTAAGGAGAAATTGATTGTGTTACCCTACCTTAAAAGTTCTTTCCATATTCTTGTGTTTATTATTGAGTACTTTTTTTTGGTTATTTAATAACTTTAAGGGTTTTATATCATTGTTGCAATTCAATTTATGGATTTAATATCACTACAAACAACTCATAGATACATTTGAGATAAGTGACCTTGGTCTATTGCTTTTCTTTTTCAACGTCTAAGTCACATAGATGGATGATGGTATCTTTATTTATCAACCTAAACATGTAATGGATCTTTTACATAAGATCATGTTGGAAGACTTTAAACCCCATGCTACACATTAATAATTGGGAGTGAAGTTAAGCAAAGAGTATGATTCTTTGAAAGTCAATGCTACACTCTACTACCACCTTGTTGGTAGACTTATTTATTTAACTCATAGTCAACCTAACATTCCATTTGTTGTTAGTTTGGTTTTCCAATTTAAGTAGGATCTATGAGAAAGATACCTTAAATACACAACAATCATTTTTTTATATCAAGGGATTTTTTTTTCTATGAAATACACATCATGGGAAACCCTACACAAGTTTTGTTCCTTTCAAAAGAGGGACAAGATCCCAAGTATCATTCATCTTTAAAGAACACTATTCTTCATTCATTATTGCATCTCAATCTTTAAGGACATAAGCTTCTACAATTTTCTTTGGATTATGAGTCTCTGAAACTTGAGTCAAAATGAAGAGGCTCACTAAAAATGTGAATGTGTGTGATATTGATATGAAGGATCACCAACAAGATCACCACTCATTTCTCATGTTGTATGGACCCATCTCAAAAGCTAAGGTGTTATGGACCCAACTATAGGAAGGTGAGAAAGTGTAAGTGGAATTTTATCTTAATGGTCATCATCTAAAGAAGAAACTAGAATAGGATCACTAGCAGAAAATTTGGGAATAAAAATATGCCACAATAGCTAAAGATGGCACAAACGTTGAATTAGGTTCATAGGCCGATAGATTTTCATCAAATTTAATATCTCTCCTATTAATAATTTTGGTTGGAATGAGGTTGAAAAATCCTATAACCTTTTACATCTCTAGAATATCCAACAAAATGAAGTTCTCATTCTTAGATTGTAATAGTTTCATTTTCTCATAAAGAATGTGAGTCCATTCTTCACTACCAGACACACATAAGTGACTTACATTTGGTTTAATTTTAATCCATGCTTCTTCAAGTGTAATTAACTATGTTATTTGTACGATTAATGGTTTGCACCCAAAAATGTGGAGTTAATACCTTAGATTGGATCATACAATTTTCCATTTCCTTTAATATGTGGTTCTTTCTTTAACAACATCGTTGTGATATGGTGTGTATAGAAAATTATGTTGCATTTAAATGCCATATGCAGTGCAATAAGTTTTTAACATATGCACCCCAATTATATGTTCTTAACTTTTGAATTTGATGTCCACATTGCTTTTTTACAAGGGCCTTGTAGGCCAAGAACATGTAAAAAACTCCATTCTCAAGTTTTAAAAAGAAAACCCAAGTGCATTTGGAGAAGTCATCAATGAAAGTTAAGAAGTACTTGAACCCAAAGAAATAAGTAGAAGGAAGTGGACGACACAAATCATTATGAGCATGCTGCAAAAGGGGAAATATGTGCCAAGAGGCATGCTTATCAAAACTATCCAATGATGTTTGTCGAGAACCCACCAAGACAAACACCATCTCTGCAAAAAAGGAAAGCAAGATTAGTCACTATATTATGATTACATAGTTGTTGCAATGAGAAATACCTTAAATGACCAAATCGCTCATGCCAAAATTTTCTCAAGCCATCACTGGAATTAGTAAAAACCAATGGAAAAGATGATGACCCATAGTTTTCAAATTTGTACGACCTGGTAATATCATCAATAATTTTAGTTGCTATGGCATGCTTATGATATATTAAATTCTTTATTATAAAATCGACGATGTTAAAACTCTACAATATTACCTTCACCTGAATGAGTGATCTAAAAAATTAATGAAAGATTGCAAAAAAGAATTATAGCACACATCACCGTTCACTGAAATGTTTGTCTTCTAGCTAAATTATTCTAGACCCTACAAGATGAAGAAATGTATCCTCACCAACAAATATTTGTTTGGTGTTACATTCTCTATTAGAAAAAAAAGGATCTATCCTTGGCCATATGATAAGATGCTTTAGATCATAAATAAACCATTGATTATAAGAGGAAGAGGATGAGGTGTTGAAGGAAAAATGAGAATTTGAAGGTGCATGTCCATGACATTAAGAGTTAGAGGAAGAAGAATAAATATTGATGTTATGCTTATTCATTGCTACTTTTAAGTCTTCTGTCTTCTTGAAACATTTAGACTGTAGATGACCATCTTTCTTTCCAAAATTGCAATGTCTCTCACTCTCCTTGCCTTTTCATTTGGTTCATTTATCAACATTGTGAGGAGGAGCTAGCTAGGAGGGTTTGGGACCCTTGTTTTTATTTATTGTTGTGAGGGTGTTTCTTATTTGGTTTATTGGATTTATCCTTATGTTGTGCCTCTAATGCTTTGTTATATGTAATTACAACACTTTATCACTCCAATATGCAATATTTGATCTTGATCTTCAATCAAGGAGTCACAAAAAGCTTCAAAATAGAGCATTTGGTAAGTAGACCTTTAACTAACAAGAGCTTCTCTAGTAGAGTAAGAAGTAGATACAAAAAAAACAAGGAGTGCCAATCTTAGCAAGAATAACATATACAAGTTGATCATTTGTCTTGATTATTTTATAGCGTGCAAGTAAAATTCTAAGTGTTTTGAAAGGAAGATGTAACCAAGATGTAACCAAGATGTAACCACCTCCCATAGCTCCATCTTATATAGCACCAAGATGTAACCACCTCCACTAACTTCAACGCCTTCAAGTAAATATTTTCTTTTGTAGTTCTTTGTGCTTGATTATGCCACTCATGCTTGTGGTTTTTTTCATTTTTTGTGAAAAATACCACTTTCCTCTTCGATGACCAAGCCCAATAATAATTTGACATATTGAGGCATGCTATAACCATAACACCCCTCATCAATTCACTCGCTTTAGCAAGGATTTCATCCTTTACATTTTGACATCGATTTCTGTCATTGTTGGGATGTTAGCATAACAAGGGATGATAATTGCAACCATGCCATTTATTATCTTAGTAATACCATTCTAGGACTTGTGTTGAAATATAATCTCAATGATAAGTTCTCCTTGGTTATTTCTCATTTGGTTCAAAATATGTGTGATTATATCCTTCTTCAACATTCCAAAGTTGTAAGTTTTAAACCTGTTAAGTGAAGCAATGCATACTGATTATTAAGCAAAAAAGATATTAAATAATGATAAACACATAGTACATAGATATTTACCCTGGAAAACATTAATGAGAAAAGAAACTAAACTTAGATCCACGCCTCTATATTTCTCATTGTGTTTCTTAATCTTTCACAATACAATATTTAGGTATTTTGTAGCATCCAAAACCCTAATATGTTAACCCATATCAGATTTAGACCCTAATCCCTTAACCAAGATTAATTACATGTTTTCTCTTAAATAATAATAAAAATTAGGGAAATGAGCAAGGGGGAAGGCACCAACACGCCAATCCCTTACGCCCCCCTAAGATAGCACCATCTACAGTGCCCGATGCTTATACAATAGCACTAGATTATTTTGGTTGTAGGTGATGCAACAACCAACATGCAAAGAATATAACACATACCCAACAAATGTTGTGGTAGATTCAAACCCCATCAAATACATTTTGGGACAACAATTAATCAATGATAAGTTTTCATGTTAGATAGTTATCATTTGGGGGTTCAATCTCAAATTTACTACTCCCAAAAGTAAGAAGGCTTTGTTCGTCACTAATTTCATGTTTGGCATTCCTACTGAGGTGGCCATCCCACCCCTTAATAATGCTTTCACAAATGAGCATCCTTTTATTTTATCATCATCCAACCAATGGTTCAATGATATTCTGGTATATCTTCAAACACAAAATTTTGGCCCTCATCCCTCACATGAGAACCAATGACACATTTTCCACTAGGGTCATGTTTATCTCTTTCTTAGTGATGTTATCTATTATTGAGGAGTCGACACTATTTTGCATTTATAGCTATCCAATGAGGAAGTAGAGAAGGTTCTTAATTATTTCTAAAATGATGATTCTGATGGATGCTTATCTAGAATGCCTCTTGCAAATTTGTTCTTTTCCCTTGTGGGTTATTTTATGAATTTCCTTTCATATACACATCCATGCAATTAAGCACTTTGAGCATTATTGAATTATCACCTCCAAAACATGAACACCACCAACACAATTATATCCTAATATAATTGTTGACTCTTATATATATGACAGAGTGATTTGATGGAATGTTATCCTCAATCTTGTAGTAGTCATAAATGCACCATCGCGGGATTCAACTCTTTCACTAAAATGGGTCAAAACAATGGAATCCTTCAATAAAAATTCCTACATGATTGCTTGCTTCTTCTTTAATTTATATTTTTTCACCCCATTTATATATTTTTGGCCTAACAATTCGTTTGACCCACACAAGAGAATTTGAGCTATGTTTTTATGTCTTTACATCATCATATTTATTTTTTTGATCATTTTCACCCCATGGATAATGTTTCTTGTGTACAAGATATTAAGTTGGAGATCCATTTTCCCCACCATTTTTATACATAGAGTTTGATTCCCCCATTATATATATTCTCCCAATTGGCATGTAGATGCAGATCTGACCTCTCTCGCACTACATCATCAACCTATTTGCTACCCCATATTGCTTTTAGGTTTGAACCTGTCTAGATAAGTTTCCTTTTCATTTATGAGTTGCACATTTCATTCATTTGATATTAGAACTCCACCTCAATGGATTTCCCTAGTTTACAACATGTTACAATTTGGCACTTATTTTGCTCATTTCCCCTAGGATTGGGAGCCCTTTTATTTTGGATATGTATCTAAGAGCTTCATGCTTCACTCTTCTCATTTGTTGGCCTTACATAGGGACTATTGATATGTTATTATTGGTTTGATATTATGCATCTAAAGCCGTAATTTTTACCTCATCCTTGTGTTGAAGCTCCCATATTTATCTAAACCCCCTTCATTTTTTTGAGAAGACCAATCCTTATTGCATCCATTTTCTATCATTTTCCCTACATGCCATTTGCAATTGCTTAGTCATATTAGGTACCAATCCTTTCACTATAATGTAATCGATTATTTTTTCCTCTATTAGTGAAAAAAACAAAAAAATATAAAGAAAAACATTAAAATACAAACTATAAAAAAAACTAAAAAAAACCAAATGGGGCCAAGAAACTTACTTATGTTCAGTACCACTATTTTCTTAGCAACAACAATTATCTCATTATTAGTTCATGCAATCGTTGGTGTCTCTCTTGTTCAAATCATTTGTGTTGATTCACCAACGTTTATTTGTTCAAATAGAATCTGGTGGTTGTTTGCATCCCACTCACACCCTCTAATCAACACCCTCATCATTGTTCTTGATATTTTCACACACCATATTTTCAAGTGTGTCACCCCAATCCTTGAGTCCTCCTCTTGCCATGAACTTGACTTTGTTTTCATGATCATAATACACCTTTAGCATTATTAACACTCCTTTCCCCATGTTTGTGTTGGTCACTTTGTTTTGTTTAGTTTTATTGTCATTTTCCAAATTTGACAATTTTTTTAATTCGTTTCAGGGAGGTGTTGAGTTTGCTGCTCATTTTCTAGATCATCCCATTATCTCAATCCAAGTTCATTACATTTATCATTTTTCCCATGCCTTGTGTTGGTTTGAAAGACCCATCAATTCCCTTTCTCCAAGTTCCAACCGATATACCCATTTTGACACAATCCAATGAATTTTGGGATTTTATTTAGAAACCCAGTCCCTTTATTTCCATTCTCGTATTTGGCAGTTTACCTCACACATCCCAATGGATTTTTACTATTGCCCCCTGAAGCCATGGCTCTTGAAGAAGTATTCCTTCAGCATATCCATTCACACCATGTTGCTTTATACTAGCACATTACTACCCATTATCCTTATTAGTTAACTACATCGCATTCGATATGGACTTACATCATCAATTATTAACCAAATGGTTTCTCCCATGCTCAACCATAACTTATAGTTGCATTGTGGAGATTCATACTTGATGGTAGCATTGTTATATATCCATTTAAAGACTAAAGATGTGTATATCTCTTATTCAAACTAATCATCCTTTATTTTGAGGTTCCCTTAGTCAAAGCTTTACATGTTTTGGCTCTTAATCTAGTGAACAGGGTTTGTTTCCATTCTTTTCCACTGTGCAACATTGTTCCATTACCAGTTAAGGCGAAACAACATATTATTTGTATCATGATATGGTTTCATTTATAAATCCATGGTCCTTATTGTATTTGATTTGACTACTACATGAGCATTGGGTTGTCGACCTCATTTTAAGAGAAATCTTATATTATCACATCGTTAGTTGTTATGCATGTCGTCGGTCACCTTTGCTTCTATACTAGGTTTCTCTAGCCAATTTCAACTCTCTCTCTCTGTTTACAAGCGTTGGGAAAGAAACACACGATTTGTTTCAACTTTGTTATCACATTAATTTCATACACTTATGACAATTAAGTCATTTTAGTCAAAGACATCCCAAACCAAAATGAACCACACGTAATATACTCAAAGGAATAAATGATTGATCAATTGCAAAACAAAAATTCAACTCAAAATTTTGATACCCATGCCATCCCCATAATTCCATCTGCACTCATGCTGCCACCATATCCATCATTTTCAAAGCACCTCATACCATCCACCATCTCTCCATCGGCTAACTCTCGTTTCTCTATTCTAAAAGAAATAAATTATGTATGATAAAATCAAATGCAAAAGGACGTTGCTCCACAAGAACAAACCTCTACATAAAAATACATTGTTGTTAAATTTCATGAACCATGGATCTTCAGGCCCGAATGAAAGCAATCTGAAAAGAAGAGTTGCATAAGAATTAACAATTTAATGAAAACTGATCAACAGATTCATGGCAGAAATTTCACACGCATGAGACAAAAATTGTCCAAAATGTCATAACATGAATTATCATTAATGTCACGATAATACAATAGTGATACAATAGGTTGAATTCAAATGCCTTGGATAGGATTCAAATTCACCAACTCAAACTGACTCATGTGCTAACTCAGTATGGGAAAATCAACACTGGAGCTCACTAATGCAACTATGGACAACTAAATCAGTCTACAATCAGTTAACTGACAAGGGTAGGTGAACAAAGGTGCCCACACTCCCTTAAATCATGCAGACTGGCACTAGGATAACTGATTGTGATCTAACTGATGGTAACTGGAGCATAACAAAACATAATTTAATACCTACCAAGGTCAACTGAAGGAGATTGATGGTGGCACTCAAAGTGGGTTCCTAAATTATAGGAATTTGTCCCTGGGGCACCTAAACTGATGCATGGAGGCGCAGTAAGTGGTAGGTGGCTACTAGGTATGTCCCCCATACATTAGTGAAGTGATGATGACCTCCTATAAGTTAGGGAAAATGAAAAATTAGATTATGTTGGCCAAAGGGATGATTAATTAATAATAACACCCCCTTTAATACTAACTTTGGACAACCCAGGCCCTGGAAACTAGGCCAAAGGTCACCCATACAATCTAAATGAAATAAAAATTACTACTTAACAAACAAGGAAATGTGGAAAACCTCATGGGACCCCCCTAAAATAAGTAGGAAAATCAGGAACAATAGATGAGTCAAGCATTTACACCAAGAAGAGATCTGAGATAAAAAAATCTCTTTTCAGTGAAGGACTTGGTGAATATATATGAAATATGCTCCTCTATATGGCAGTGATGCAGGTTGATAACCTTACTATGCAATAGTTCCTGAATGTAGTGCATGTGTACTTAAATATGCTTTGTCCACTGCTTCTATACTGGATAACTGGATATCTTGATGGGTTTTCACAATAGAGATCAACTAAAGGAGAAGTGTGAATTCCAATTTCTATCAAAATCCCTTGCAACCAAACTACCTAAATAGTTGCATTCACAACCCCCCTATACTCTGCTTCTTCTTGCTTGACAAACAAATTGGCCCAGATCCCAACATGAACACAAATCTTGAAGTAGATTTCATGTCAATCCCATCACTAGCCCATTTTGAATCAGTAAAACCAATCATATCTAGCTATGCATCTGCTGAATAGTGGATCCCAAAGTCTCTTGTACTTGCACATAGTGCAATATGCGCTTTGTTTCCTTGCATGTATTTGGAAGCTACACTCACAGCATAGGACAAATCTGGCCTCGAATGGGTGTGGTATAATAGGCTCCCAATAAGACGTCTATAGAGTGTAATGTCAACCAGTGGTGTGGAACCACCTTCTTCTAATTTGATGCCAGATAGGAAGGGGAAGGGTGCTGATTTACAATCTTCCATGTGGAATCTTTTAAGCAAGTCTCCAATGTATCTAGACTGTGTAATCATGATTCCCAAAGTCTTTTGATTTACTTCGACACCAATGAACTGCCTTAACATTCCTAGAACTGTTTTTAAAATGCTTCACTCAAAGCTGACTTGATGCCTCTCAATCCATAAAAAAAGATGCTAGTAATGAGCAATATAAAAAAATCAATAATAATGAGCCCCCTTTTTTTTGCATGTAGACATTACAGTCAAATCTTCATCTCTCAAAGTTCAATGACATGAGAAAGGCATCCATCTTGGCATACTATGCCCTTAGGGATTATTTGAGTCCATAGAGAGATTTCCTTAGTTTGCGGACTAAGGATGAATCTTCAATGTACCCTTCAGGATCATGGATGTCTCATGTAGATCTCCTCTTTTGAGGTCACCATGGAGGAAGGAACTCTTTTCATCCATGTGATGTACCTCCCACCTATTTGAAGCTGCAATTTCCAAGACTAGGCTTGTGTATTCAATTCTTGCTACCAAAGCAAATGTCTCATTGTAGTCCAGCCCAAGTACTTGTGAGAACCCTTTTTCCACGAACCAAGACTTGTACTTGGTTATGGTTCCATCAGCTGCTAGCTTGGTCTTGTAGATCCATTTGCATTGAGCTAAATCCCTCCCAGGAGGCAAGTTGACAAGCTCCTAGGTTTGGTTGTCTTGTAGCGAACCAAACTCCTCATCCATAGATGCTTGCCATATTGGATCATGGAAAGCCTCTTTGAATGATTAAGGATCTGAACCCATCATGATGAAACACATCTTTGGGAGAAGTGGATTTGAATGGGAGAGTGCAATGTGTTCATTCTGATACTGGGACCTCATTGTTCTTTTGTCATCTAGATCCCCAACACTATTCCCAAATGCACCAATGAGATTTTGGGCCCATTCAGGACTCTGATTGGGAGTAGGTGTTGGATCTGGATCTTCTTGAGGTTCAATCTCAATATCAAGACGATCATTATATTGATCCTCATTTTTTGAATTTGAAACATTAGACAATACATCATCTACAAATGGAAATGAATGAGAAATTATACCTTCTTCTGCTTCGGCTTGTTGTGGATCATGCACCTGATATTCTTCAAATTGCACATTGTGCTCTATGAAGCACTTTTTGGTTGCAAGGTCCATTAGTTTGTATGCCTTAGCATCATCAACATATCCTGGCAGTATGCATTCACTACTCTGGGGTTGGAAGTCTTTCCTCTTTTTAGTAGGGATTTTGGCCCAAGCCTTGGAGAAAAAAACTCTCAAATGTGATACATTGTGATTATGTCCCATCAGTGCTTCAAAGGGTGTATCCCCAACCACTTGCTTGTGAGGCGCCCTGTTATGGATATACGAAGAAAAATCGATTGCCTCATCCCATAGATAAGGAGGAAGGTTTCTTGCTTCTAGAAGGCATGTAGCCATCTCTTTCAAGGATATGTTCTTTATGTCAGATACACCATTCTGTTGTGTGTGTATGGTACTGAGTGTTGCATTTGAATTCTTGCTGATGCACAAAGCTGCTGGAATTCTCTCTTGACATACTCACCTCCATTATCATATCAGAGTGCTTTGATCTTCTTTCTGAGAGTGTTCTCAACCAAGGCTTTGAATACTTTGAAGGTCTCAAATACCTCAGACTTCTACTTTAGAAAGTATACCCAACAATACCTTGAACAGTGATCAATTAAAGTGAAAAAATATCTGGATCCATTCATAGATGCTATATGCATCGGTCCAGAGACATCACTATGAATTATATCTAATGTGGAGGCAACTCTTGTTGCCTTCCCAACCTCATATCTTTTCTCTGAATGCTTTCCTCCCAAGAAACCAGTGCACACTCATTCATAATATTTGATGAGAGGCAATCCCTCAACCATATTTAATTGTGCACTTGCTGGAGATACTTGAAGTTCAGGTGGCCAAATATTTTACACCACAACTTGCTTGTGTTATTGGCATGAGTCAATAAGGCACTCATATATGAATTAGGAAGAAAGTTAGAAAACTCATATGCCTTGAAGGCATGATTAACAACTCCTTTTGCTATCGGATTTCCAGTAGAGACTTCAGAGATCTCCACTATGTCAAGATCAAATGTGACTCTCTTGGGAGAGCCAAAATGTGTCATCTGGTACACAGACAACATGTTTTCTTCTAGGGGGGAACATAGAGAACATTCTAGAACTCTTGACACTTAATTTTAATGGAACCTTTCCTGATAGCTGGGATTTGTGAATAATCTCGCATATGTATGCTTGGTCCTCTAGAGAGATCTAGAGAAATGAATGATTCTTTGGAGGAAAGCATGTGGTTGGAAGCTCCTGAATCAATTAGATAGGCCTTAGATTGAGTGAATCTTTCTTTCAAAGCATGACACCTCTCATGTTGATCAATCTGGTTTCTAGCTTCAGACTTTTTTGCACCTTGAGGAAGGGAAATGTTGTTTTGTTCAAGGAGTTTAGACATCTGGTCGATGGTATTCCTTCATACATTGATTTTCTGGATGAAATCCTCTCATACAATAAGAGCATTTAGATTTTTCAAACTGTTTGTATTTGTTTTTCTTGGAACTAGAGGCCCCATCTGAAGGATTATGCTTATACTTGGGCTTTGAATCAGTGTTCTTCTTCTCTTCCCCTCTTTGCTTCCCTTTTTCTTGCGCATTCTTAGAGTCTCCAACTAATAGACCCTGATTCTTGGAGGCTTTGAGCATTCTCATATGAATCAACTTATATTGTTCTTGGATTAGTGATTATATGAAGGAATCTACGGATGGTATTCTCCAACTGGAGTGGTTAGCCTCCCAAAGTGGAAAGTTGAAATAAAAAGTGAAAACTCCGAGCTAATCTCACTCAGAAATGATAGCACCAATTGCTCACCCTTCTTCTCAATCCCACACTGCTTGCATTGCATGACTATGGATTTGAATTTAGTGAAGGACAATTGTATTGTGTCAAAGTTACTGGGTTGTAGTGTTACCATCTCATTGTCCAGGATATGGCCCTTCAGCTCATCTTGTTTTCCAAACAAGGATTCGAGCTTATCCCACACTTCTTTCAGAGTATTGAGTCCCTAAATATGGAACAACATCTCCCTGGATATGTGAATGCATATGAAGCCAAATACTTCATCCAACTTATTCAGATACTTTGATTTTTAAATATACCGATGGGGTTCAACTTCTTTGCCCATGGTGTACCTATACAAACCATTTTTGCACAAGACTATTTGCATATCTTCCCTCCAATCAAGGTAATTGATGGGTGTAAGGATCCCGGGAGTGATAACTGCTAGATTTTCCATTTCTCAGTTATATTGTGCAACAATGATTCAAGAAATATTTGAATGTACTTGCAAAAAAACTGCAAAACACTTCAATTTTCTATCATATCAGATCAAACACTCTCCACTTTGATAAGTGCACTTTTTCTGGGTGCATCACACTTGGATAGATTTCTTTGGAGAGAATCTAGAGGGAGTAAGGCTATAATTCCATGATTTATGTGGAACCCAACAACTTCTGGTGCATCAATGGAAGCTTGCAAGGTTTTCTACTGGCTTGAGCATAGGATCTAATAGCATGTTAAATTTCATGAACCAAGGATATTCAGGCCTAAATGAAAGCAATCTGAAAAGAATAGGTGCAAGAGAATTAACAATTCAATGAAAACTGATCAATAGATTTGTGACAGAAATTTCACACACATGAGACAAAAATTGGTCAGAATGTCATAACATGAATTATCATTAATGTCACTATAATACAATAGTGATACAGTAGGTATAATTCAAATGCTTTGGATAGGATTTGAATTCACCAACTCAAATTGACTCATGTGTTAACTCAATAATGCGAAAAATCAACACTGGATCTCACTAATGTCACTCCGGATGGCTAACTCCAGATACAATTAGTTAACTAATGAGTGTAGGTGAACAAAGGCACCCACACTCCCTTAAATAATGCGAACTGGAGCTAGGATAGCTAATTGTGATCTAACTGATGGTAACTAGAGCATAACTGAACATAACTAAATACCTACCAAGGTCAACTGAAGGAGACTACTAGTGGCACTCAGAGTGGGTTCCTAAATTATAGGGTTTTTCCCTTAGGGCACCTAAATTCATGCATGGAGGCACAGTAAGTGGTAGGTGGATCCTAGGTATGTACCCAATACATTAATGAAGTGATTATGACCTCCTAAGCTAGGGAAAATGAACAATTAGACTATGTGGGCAAATGGAGGATTTATTGATCCTAACAATTGTCACATAAAACTATTTAATATAATGTATAATGAACAAGGACCTCATTTGCATCACGTCCTCATATGGACGCATTCCTTTAGTGAGGCATCTTAGGGTATTTGGTTCCACTTGTTATTCCTTAATGCCAAAATAATAACGAAACAAGCTTGACGCATGAAGTAAGAAATGAATCTTCTTGGGGTATCCAAACCCCACCAAGGAAATATTTTGTCTTTATGATGGTGAAAATAAAAAGTGTATACTTTCCAAAGATGTCCTTTTTCTTGAAATGAATAAAAATGATAGGTCTATTATGAGGCAACTCGATCATCTAGAAACATTTACTCATGTAGATACCTTTCATGAATTTGATGATGATATTCCACATATTGAAGGGGGGATCCCTATCTTGTATCAATATTTGGAATATGCTTTTGCAACACCATCTCCCCCTCATGAATAAGTTCCTACCACTTCACCATAACACGAGGTTCAAATTGATGATGTGATTGCGAGGATTGGAAGACTGGATCTTTAATAAAATTAAGAACCATCGACTAAGCAACCTAGACCTTCACAGAAAGTTCCAAATTGAGTCACAAAAACACTTGAAAGTTTTTTATCCTAATGAAGTCAGAAAGACGAGAACCAAAAGTTTGACAAGGCAAGAAGATGGAGGAGATGCAAATAATTCAATTTCAGGTGATGTACAAGATATGGATGTTTCATATGAATGTGAATTGAATTTATCTATTAATCTTGAACCAACTTCATTTGAAGAAGTTGCTACTCATGATGAGTGGAAAGAATCCCTGAAAAATGAATATGATTCTCTCATCAATAATGGGACGTAGAAGTTGGTGGACCCTCCAATTGGAACCAAACAATTTGGCCTCAAGTGTGTCTATAAGAACAAGTACAAATTAGATGGTTTACTTGACAATCATTAGGCAAGGCTTGTGGCAAATGGTTTTGCACATAAAGTAATTGACTATGAGGAAATTTCTACCCCACAACAAAATGGTCTACCATCCACACTGTATTGTCTTTGGCCACACAAAATGGGTGGAAAGTTCATCAAATGGATGTGAAGATTGATTTCCTGAATGGATACTTGAAAGAGAATGTCTCCATGTCTCATACAAAAGGATTTGTTGTGAAGGGACAAGAACAAAATGTATGCAAACTCATCAAGTCATTGTATGACCTAAAACAAGCACTTCATTCATGGTATGAAAATTTAACCGAGCATATTTTGAAATTGAATATCAAACACTTTAATATTGAGGATGGAACATTATTTGCAAATAAAGTTGGAAGATATGTTATATATCTCATGATGTATGTACATGATCTTTTGATGAAAAGGGACAATGAAAGTTACATTGCATCCATAAAGAAAGAATTGAACAAGGGCCTCAAAATGATAGTCATCTTCACTACTACTTGGGAATTTAATTGACTTAGAATCCAAATTACATATCCTTATCCTAGAAGAGGTATGTTGGAGAGCTATGGAATAGATTTTGCATGATAGAATGCAATTCTCTTTCTACTCCAATGGAACAAAATTTGAAGCTCACATCAAAAGAAGGAAATGAATTTGAGGATGCAACCAAGTACAAATAGCTTGTGGGAAGAATTATCTACCTTACCACACTAGACCATATTTAATTTCATCTTGGGATCCTTTCTAGGTTTATGCAAAAAACTTGTGAAGGACATTGGTATGTTGCCAAAAGAGTCCTAAAATACTTGAAGGGGACTCAAGATTTTAGACTCAAGTATTTTAAGGTGGATGGCTTCAAATTGATTGACTATTATTATTTAGAATTCAATGGAGACAAAGAGAATGGTGTGTCTACTTCAATATACCTCATGAGTCTTGAATCAATCACTGTCACTTGGAGATCATGCAAACAATCTACTCCAACAAGTTCCACAATAGAGGGAAACTATATGGTTATGACAAAAGAAACAAAGGAGATTCTATGGCCTAGGAAAATACTCGAATATTTGTAGGAGACATAGTTGAATTCTACTCCATCACTAATTGACAACACTTCTGCAATCAAGTTGGCCAAGTATCCTAGATCTGATGGTCAATCTAATCACATCAACATGAAGTACATTTGATTCAATATAGTGTAAGTCCAATGCAATTCATTTGAGACATTGTTCTGCAAATGATAAAATTGCAGACATCTTCACCAAAGTGCTCAAAAGAGAGAATCTTGAAAAGTTTAGAAAGATGCTTAGACTTACAAACACCCCTTCTTATTAAGGAGGGGGGGTGAACTGGACACGTAATCCTAAGGGATTATGGGATATTTTGTAAATATTGTGAATATATGAATGTGAAGAGTCACACAACTACTTGGAATATGAAAAACCAAGAGCTATTGATCTTGTATATAGATAAACACACTCATCAATGAAAAATTCATCCTTGGAGTTATTGTCCTGGCTCAACACTTCAATTGCTTGTATTCACTAAAAAGTTTTGACCTATATGAATTTAGTATTTCCATCTTCTACATGAACCTTTAGCTATGTATATGTTTCAAATGTGTTTTTATTATGATTAATAATTTAGTGATATTACAATTTCACACATTTAGGACATTGCATTCAGTTCAATTATTATTATTGTTAAAATACAAATATTATTACAATTATTATTCCAATTATTCTGTCTTACTTCTAAAGCCAAAATTATTACTCTTATTATTATTTCCTTTGAACTAAATTCTAGGGACACTCTCGAGCCCTTCTCTCCATTATAAGGGTTGTACCCAGTGTCAATCATGTCATGAACAATATTTCAACCTAAGCGGCGAGACTAATAACTTCTCCCCTTAACCACAAACTAGACCCAATTAATTATTATTATTATTATTTGCAGTAGTAGTAGTATAATTAGTATGGTACTTTTATAATTATTACAATTACAATTTATATTATATTTAATAGAAATCAATTGAAATTAACACAACCCTGAAACCATGTCGATGCAATCTCGACATGACCATGACATGTGTTGGTACATGTGTCAAGACAATCAATGAAATTATGGAGTTTGAGTTAAGAACATAATGCTACCTTAACGCAAACACACCAGATTTATGAAAGCAACAAAATAATAAAATAAAATGACACAAACAATGGTTTTATATCACCCTATTTGTCAATTTTGAACTTAAAGTGGGAAAGGGGGGCCAATATCATTTCATTTTCACATTAACTTGTGGGGTATATATTTTTGGAGATAAGTGAGGGATGTGGGGAACTCAATAGGAGTGGCCAAGGGGTGTTTTAGGGATTTCACCAGATCTATTGAATTCCAAGGTAAGATTTTTTCCTATTTCCCCCATTTTTTTAAATGTAGTTTTAAGATGTTATTTAGAATGGAGTTTTGGTTTATATTGGGATGGGGTTTGGGTTTATATTTAGAGTGTAGGTAGAATGTATTTTACTCTATTTCCCTATCAATTGAGATCTCATTTTACAAAACCAAACAAGATAAGATTTAGGGATTACATATCTCTTACATATTCATCTTCCTCCTCCTAATCTCCTTCTCACTCTCCTTCACACTCTTATTCGTATTGTCATTTACCTTCCCCAACTTCACCTTTCTCTCCCTTTAATCCTTCTTATTCCCCTTCCTTCCCTCTTTCCATTTTATTTTATTGCACCCTCCTCTTTTTATTCCTTATTATTGTCCCCCTCCCTCTTTCTTCCTCTTTCCTATCCCTCCCCCTCTTCCTTCTTCTTATCCTCTATGATATTACCTTATTATTCTCCCTCTCCTCCTTCATTTCCCCCTTCATTTTTCCTCTTTTTCTCCATCCTCTTACCCTCCCTATCCATCTTCCTCTCCCTCTCTTTCTCCCTTTCCTACCTCTCCTTCCTTTCCTTTTCCTTTCTTCCCTTGGCCTACCCTACTCCTCTTCTTACCCCTTTGTCTCCTTATTCATCTTTTTGTTCTACCTCCTCCCAATCCTCCTTTTTATGTTTTTATTATATCTCTACTTATTTATATTTTCTTTTCTCTTGTCTTCCCCTTCCCTTTCTCAACCTCCGCCCCCCCCGTACACCACACCCTTTTTATTCCTTCTATATTACTTCATCTCTTTCTCCTTATCCCTCTTCCCCACTCTTTTTCTTCTTCTTTCTTTATTTATTCTCCCTCTCTTGTTTTCTCTTCCTCTTGCAAGGTAAAATAAATCAAATAATATTTCTTTTTACAATAACATCTATATATTTTGTATTAAATGGATTTTTAACTGAACCATATAGTGAGGAGGTACAAAAATGATATAATAAGGACACAAAAAAACTTTAGAAGAAGAAGAAAGGCATTGTTTTCCATCCAATATTTACTGGCACTTCCTACTGTAATCCAACAAAATGTTTAGTTTTCCTTCTGTCATGAGCGATCCTGACTCCATTAACCACACTATTAATGGAACTTACCTCAATTTTACTCACCATCTTCTTTGCATGCAAATACATTGTAAGGATATGCCGCTTAGACCACCTTATGTTGCTCTCATTTAATTCAAACCTGATCCAAATCCATGCTAAAATAACCTTACAGTTTTTTATGGTGGTCATTAAGTATAATGTGTTATGGTATATTGAAGAGGCATGAATCCACTCCAATTATAATCAATATTCCTTGATCAAGATTAAAATTTACATTATCATATGAATAATCGTGGGTATTTATGCTTCTAAGAACATGGAAGGAATTAACCAGTTTGAATTCTGCTAATAATTGTGAAATTATTCAAATTGTTCTAGATGTAGGTCCTTCTACTGAAGTTTTTTTGGATATCAGAAATTGAATTAGTATCACAAAATCTCTTAGGATCAACAAATGATTTATATTGCTCTATAATGTTATCTTATACCTTGCTAGAGATCCAATGATTCTATTTGAATATTTGATGTCATCTCAAACTCACTACAATTCCATAATGTACCAATGCCACCAGGTGCTCCTCTCAAGCTCATTGTTGCACTTTTACTTGATTTCCATTGTTGTTGACCAAATTCTTTCATAGCATTGTCTTGCAAATTAGTCTCTTGGAGTAGAAGGATAAAATGTTTCTCCATCTTTATCAATTTTCTGACTTCTTCTTTTCCTCTGCTTCCCATTCCTTTATTGTTCCAAGAGACTAGCTGTATTATTTACCAGCTAGCTTGTTATTACCTCCCTTTTGGTAGCTTGGAGTTACCAGATTACTTACTCCTTTACTTTTTCGAATCAGATTTCGAACCAGAGTTTATTGTAACCCCATCATTTTTCTCGATTTGTAGCTTCTTCTCTTATTTCTTTCCTTGGTTTTCACCATTTTTGGGTTGTTCTTTCCTCTCACTCATTCATAACTATTTTTTCATCTGTTGTTGCTAATTTGGCTTGATTTCTAGTTAACACTCCTGCTGATAGCATCTGTGTTTCTAGAGGTACTTCATCTTCTGCTACTAGATTTAATATATTTTTCTCTTTATTTACTTTCTCAATTGGATGGTCCAACTCATACATGATAAATGATAGTCTAAGCGAAAAGATTAATCCAGGTTCTCTTACCAATGACGAAACTACTTCTGAAAAACTTAGTGGAGCTTCTTGACTCAAGGATTCAAATCTATTGACTGATATTACTAGATTCTTGGACATTTATGCTTAATATGATGAAGAAAGAATATCCACTGGAGATGTTTCCACAATTTGCTTTGTCTTCTTTTGCACTACTTTCCATTTTTCTTCTTGTTTGGAGGGATAAATGTTGTGCTCCCATTTCTTTTACAATCTTTGGCAAAGTGACCATAAGCATGGCATAATTTTCAGTTAAAAGGTAACTACTCATAGTCTAATTGTTGAAAGTGGCTCCAATTGTCCAAAACTAGAAGAATAGCTTCAAAAAGTCCTTTCTCCAGGTCAAATTCCACACAAATTATTTCACACTAAAACATTCCTTGCTTAGGATTAGACTTATCTATATATTTTCCCAATTTATTTCCAATATCTCTTAAAGAATCGTCCCCCCCCAGTAGTGGTAAGGAAGGTGAGGCAGCCTCACCTATACATGAACACCATAAGGAATATCTAAGTTTGGATCAAAATTCGGGGTCCAACTGTTGAGATACATACCTCTGAAACTGAAAAATATGGTCCACTCCTAAAAATTAGATCTCTATCCTCTTTGAATTCAAACATTAAAGTGTAATAACCTCTGCCACAAAAATATGTGTCATTCTTCCCTGAATTAGGGATATCTATTTTTTATGCAACTAGATCTCCATTGACTTTGGTGATGCCCAAATTCTAGTGAATTGACTTATCAATCCTCTTTCTGACATTAACAAAGCCTTTTTTCTAGCCACAGAGGAAGGTAGAACAACTTATGGTCTATCTGGTTTTTTAATGAAGCGAGTTGCTTCCTTACAACCTCTTGGTTTATGCATGGCTAAAATCAATGTTCGAAAAGCAATTTCATTAAGGTTTGGAAGCAACTAAACTACCTTAAGGTTTTCCATTAATATAAGCTTCAAACCCTAATAATCCTGACATGTTTCTTAGAGCAACATCTGTATGCAATATTCTAATTGGGAACTAACTTTGTATAATTAATTTATGAAAACAAATAATTTTAATTTAAACCCACGCATTACATTACCCACTTCAACCAACCATGATAACACAAACTAAATATCCATTGAGAGATATTTTAGCTTTATCAAAAGGCCATGGTCCCATTAACGTTAGACCACATCATGGTAGTTGATGTTAGAGGGCTTTATGTATAAGGTTTAAAGTTTGCCACATTTTGTTTTCGAAGCAAATATTTTTTTAATATCCTTGAAGGTAGATTCACTTATCCCTTTCTTTTCAGGAAAAATAAATAAATTAAATCCATGTATACATGAATGAGGGGGAGAACGAATCCCCACCAAACCAATGTAATGTTCCATGAAAGCGTACTATAGTTGTTGCTAAAAGTGGGCATTAGTGTTCCAAACTACAAATCCATTGTAACGATTTCATCATGGAGATCTTTAGCTACGATATATAGTTTATAGTAATAAGAATTGTAAAATCTAAGGGTTGATTAACTGTTTATTATCTCAATGGTAAAATTTAAGTAAAAGTGGAAACTAGGGTTAAAAGGTTACAAGTTTTATGATTTTTTTTTCAATCATACATTTTATTTTATCTATGGGATTTTTGGGTTATTTTAATAACATAAATAAACATAGTTTATGTAAATAAATATATTAATTCAAATACAACTATATCCATGTATATGATAATAACTTCCTTTAGCCCCAAGGGTTAGCTCAATTGGTAAGACGTGCGCACACTCTCTCGGTACGGGGAGAGGTCACGGGTTCGAGCCTTGAGTCCTTCGGGGTTAGGTCATCTGTGAGGATGGCCGGCGGTTTACCACCTCTACCATCCACTAATGTGGGGAAGTATTGCTGGGTTTTCCATGGAGATTTCCTCTGAAAAAAAAATGATAATAACTTCCTTTCTTAAATTCTTTCATAATCAATTGCATGGAATCAAGGGATTCCCTTGCTTGGGTTAACAACAAACTAGATGCTCAAATATTTCAACGGTAGAAGGGGTGTTCACTTCTTTCAATTATGTCAACTAATTGTAATGCATAATCACAAATCATGATTATCATGGTATTAATTTTTTTTTTTTAGTAGAAAAAATACCAGATCTCGTTATTCTATTATGAATCAAAGATCATCTTATATAGTCATCAAGTGAGTCATTCACATATATGCTCAGACAAAGAGGAGCTCCTTTCATCTATGGCGGATACCTGTCATCATAACATGGTTGGCTGCGCACAAGCCTGATTTTTTTCAGGCTTTATCATCACTCCTGTATAAACAGGTCAGATATATATCATACCCCAGAAAAGATCAGTAAACAACATGAATCGTGAGCATACAGTTTGCTGGACAGTCCTACATGATACTGATCCCATACAATAACATAAAACATAGTGTGCTTAAAGAAAAGGAGCACAGCACATCTTAATATAATTGAAAATTACCATGGTCAATAGTAATATCATTCATGACTTCTTTGAAAGTCCCATAGCCAAAGTCTAAGGAAAGAGCTTCTTTTGAGAGACTGTCAGCAATCTGATTATGCTCACGAAAGATGTGTTTCATGATCCATCCCGGAGAAGATTGAAGAAGTTCTCTAATATCATCACTCCAGTGTCTCAGATGAGGAAGGTTCAGAGTGCTCTTGCCCGTGGCCCATGATATGATGACAAGTGAATCGCCAAAAATGTTGAGGAGTGGTACCCCCATGATTTTTGTTACCGTGAGAAGGGCCCATAGTGCCATCAATTCAGATTTGGTGTTAGTGCATCTTCCACATCCTAAAGAGAAGTGCACGTTGTGTATGCTGCTAATATAAAGGACAAACCTTACCCCTCCAATGTTCTTGGCGACTGCACCATCGAAATATCCACAAGGAAAAGATCTCCTTGGAGGTTCACCAAAAACTCTGATATTTAATTTCTTTTCAGGCACAGGAAAGGTGTGCGAAAGAATTTCAACTTGAAGAATGGTCCCAAAAACAGAAGGAGGAGACCCTTCGAAAATAAACCTGTTTCGTTGTTTCCAAATCGCCCAGCAAGTGAATAAAGGCAGGTAGAGATGGCGATAATTCATGTTATGAGCAAGGAGCCATTTTTCCAAATAATGACTTACTGAAATACCCAGATCAGAAATATGATGGGATCGAATGCTAAAATGATCAAAAACAACTTCGAAGATGACCTTTGTATACTTGCAGTCCATGAAAAGGTGCTGGACAGTTTCTTCATTTTCCTTGCACATTATACATAGACCGGGACCTTGAAAGCCTCTTTTTTTTTCAGCTGATCCCAAGTAAGAACTTTATTATTGATAAGAAGCCAAATAAAACAACGAACCTTCTCTGGGATTTTTAACTTCCAAAGGAATTGTTGGATGGTAGATATTCCACGCTAAGAGCCCACATAAGAATCGACCACACTGTCATAAGCTATCGTGGCATTAATAGAACCCATGTGGTTTTTAAATTCCCATAGTAAACTGTCAGAATTCATCCTGAGTCTTATCTTGCCATTCTTGAGAGCTCTGATGTAATTGTTCCAGATGTGATACCATTCTCCGCCCAGCTCCAAGTCGGAGGCTGTGAGCCAATATGATGGGCTCCCAAGGAGTAATTTCTAGCATGTATCAACAATGTGATACCGTAGTCTTCTAGGTAGTCACGTAGGTCTCTTGGCAGCAGAAAACAAGAATCCAAACCTGCGATGGGATCCAACCCGATTCTGATGTTTTTACCATCACCAACCATCCAGATTAGACCACGTCCCAGCCAAGAGATTATATTTATGAATCCCTTCCATATGATAGAAACACCGGTAACAGAGAAGGGCTTATTACGGATCCAGGACAGCACATATTTTTTTTTAAATATTTCACAGATATTAATTTAAACCATATAGCATTGCTGCAGAGAACATGCCAGAAAGATTTAATTCTTAAGGAGATGCTAAACCATTCGAGGTTTTTTATCCCCCAGCCCCCTTGAGAAATGGGTTTTGATAAGGTAGTCCACTCGACTAAATGAAATTTTTTCTTATCTCCCTTTTTGCCCCAAAGGAAGTCAAAGATCAAGCTCTTCAGTTTCCTCAGTATGGAGATTGGGATGGGAACTAGAGCCAACCAGAAAACCGGGATGCTGGTAAGAACATCCTTGATGAGAACCAGCCTCCCTCCCAATGAGAGTAGCCTAAAGGCCCAATGAGAAATCCTTTTTTCAAATTTATCAACAAGCCAGATCCAGTCTTTGACTAAGTAACCCGAGGGCTTAATAAAATATCCAAGATACTTGAAACTTGTAGCCATGGCCTGGGATCTGAATGGCATGGATCGAGTAATCCTTGAAATCAATGCATCCTCGACATTGTTTGTAAGGAAACAAGATTTGTCAGTGTTTACTAACATTCCAGAGGCTGCGCAAAAAGTTTCCAACAGAACCTTGAGAGCCATCCATTCTTCATAGGTGCCAGCCCCAAATAGAATCACATCGTCTACAAAGAGCAGGTGCGTGAGAGACAGATCTTTGGAGATTTTAATCCCTTTTACATAACCATGTTTACGATCATCCTCAATGAGTAAACTGAGACCCTCAATCACAAGGATGGATAAGAGGGGCGAGAGAGGGCAACCTTGCCTGATGCCACGGGAGGCCATAAAAGAACTGGAGGGGGAACCATTGATGAGAAGAGCAAAGTTTACAGAGGTAATTCAGCCCATTATCCAGTTTACTCCTTCCAGAGGCAAACCAATTTGTAGAAGGATGAGCCTGATGAAAGACTAGTTAACTCTATCAAAAGCTTTTGTGAGATCTATCTTGAGTACGAGGGCACTTTTGTTCCCAGATCTGACAGAGTGGAGGGCTTCTTGGGTAATCGCAATTGGTTTCGTAATCTGTTGATTTTTAAGAAACTCGAATTGCTGCGGTGAAATATAACGGTCCAAGAAGGGCTTGAGACGAAGCGCAACGACCTTCGCTATGAGCTTGTAAATCAGGTTGCAAAGTGAGATGGGTCTAAAGTCGGCAAAGGTAGAGGGTTTGTCAGATTTTGGGATAAGGGTGATGAAAGTCGAATTTATGGAGGGGAGTACTCTTCCTGTCAGCTGAGCATCTTCCACAAGATTCAAAATTTCAAACCCTAAAAGGTCAAAAAAGGCAATGAAGAACTCTACAGGAAACCCATCGGGCCCAGGTGCTTTGTCTTTCTTAAAAGACTTGAGAGCCTTTTCCACTTCTAGAAGTGTAACCTTTGAGTTAAAAGCAGAGTGATCCTCAGGGTTGAAAAAAGATGGAAAGAGTCTGATAATCTTTAATTGAGCAGATATGTACAAGGTTATAAATTTTAATACCATGATACCAATCATGGTCTTAAAATTTATAACCTTGTACATGGGATGGTAGTTTTAATTTAATTAGAATGTAGTAGTTTAAATATTTTATAAAATGGTTTTTTTTAGCTGTTTATAAATATTGAAGGGCAAATTGTCATTTTTGGCTTGAAATCACATCAAAACAATTTTGAATGGATGGAAACACAATTATTGAATCTTAATATTCCACAATTTGGTTGCGATAAGGATATTTGAGGGTGTTGAATCCATTTCTACATTAAAAACATTTTTTACCAATCTAAAATTGTAGTTGTAGAAAAGAATGTTTGATTGGATTCCATTGATATCAGGGCATAAAATGTCAAAAGCATAGAATGTCTAGCCTTCCTCTAAGTGGAATTAGTTTCAATTACAACTTGTATTGTCAAATTTAGTTGGTTAGTAAGTTAGTAGGTTAGTGATTTAGTGGTTAGTGTGTTGATATTTTAGATGGTTATTGAGGTAGTGGGTTAATGGTTAGTGAAACAATGAATTAATGGTTAGTATGTTTGGGGTTAAATCAATTGGGTGTAGTTTAAATGTTTGTAAGGAAAATTTTTTACCCTCCCCACCTAGGTTCAAATCCTACATATGAGATGTTGCTCTTAGTGAGAATAATTTTGATGAGTTGTACATGATTTATTCATGAGTTTTGACTCATCCTTATTCCTTTAATAATATAATGTTTATCCTAGATACCATCCTCAAAATGAGGGAAAGTGTCTAAGAAGTTTCCCTCGATATAGGTTAACTAGACAAAAGAATTAGGGGTTGAGGTTACCAAGTTAGTGGTTAGTGGTTAAGGGTTAATATGTTAGTTGGTTAAGGTTTATTATGTTAGTTAGTTAAGGGTTATCATATTAGAAATCTAAGCATGTTGGGTTGAGCGATGTGAATTGCAACTAGGAGGTCATGAGATTTAAGTGTTCGAGCTAGTTTCTTCTATGAATATTGTGGGCCTTACTCGATGTCCCTGATAGGTTAGGTTGTCAAACTACAACTAAATGGCTTACTCTAGGTATCATCCTCAAAATGACGGGAAGTGTTGGGAGGGTTTCCCTTTATGTGCATTCCATCCAAAAAAGTGATATTACCAATCTAGTGGGTTAGTGAATTAATGAGTTAACAAATTAATCATTATTGGGATAGAGGTTTAGCAATTAGGGGTTAATGGTTAACATGGTAGCGATTAATATGTTATTGGGTAGGGGCCAGTGGTTACTAGGCTAGTAGTTATTGCATTAGTCGATTCCATGGTTAGTCAATGAGCGCATAATAAATGATAAAATATTAGAGAAATACATTTATGTATTTTTATTAAAAGTATTTTATTATTTTTTAAAACAAAATATATAACGTGATCTCTATTTTATCATAATTTTTGTATCAAATGATAGATGAGCTGATATTTTATAAAATCAAATTCACTAATAGTAAAAGCTTATTATAATTATTAAAAAATATGATGATGACGACGACGACGACAATTGTCTCTTTTATTGTCCTTTAGATCGATTGGTAGGTAGGATCCTCATAAAGAGTGTGAACAAGACCATTGGCCAAATATTTGGATCGAATGTCTCAATATGCTTCACAATAATAAAAAAACAAAATATTTATAGGATTTGGGGAGACATTTTATGTATCAAATGCTTTTCCAATTGGCTAGAAGTGCCTTTGGCTAGTTGTTTTTTTGACAAAACAAACAAAATACATGCACTTTAATTCTTCTAAACTTGGTTATTGCTGCAATATTTTTTTCCATGATCAAACACCATCAGTTGGACACTTTGAACCATTGCTTTCATACAAATCACAAAAAAATATAGAACATGGATATCGACGACCCCCCAGAATCCTTTGCAGAATCCTTTGTATAACAAAGGAACAGAGATCTCCTCTTTGGAAACAATGCTCTTCCAATAAGGTTTTCGCATAGTTCTAGAGTCCTTTAACAATTGCCATGAGTACTTTTTCCAATCTATTTGCACTTTTAAAATGTTTGCAGACAGTTGTAGTGTCATAAAAACACTTGCACACACATTCTACAATTTCCTTCTTTCAAATGGCAAGAGAGCAATGAAAATTTTGCGATCATTTGTTAATGGAAACATAGTTAATCAAACAAAATGAATCTCTGATTGGAAAGCATATATTATACAGTTAGCATATCCATATCACATTGGCGAAATAGAAACAAATAGATTTGTGATTCAATGGATTTCATAGGTACTTGAAATTACAATATGCCTATGGGACATTGGCCAACAACAAATTGTTGAAAGAATTTACTCAACAAACTTTTTGACAAAATTTTTTTGCTTGTTGCAAGCACTAGTATGCAAATCACATTTCCATTTCAACTCTTTGATAAGAACAGCTCCTGAAACAACTATTCAGTTTCTAACAAAAGATCCAGCATCTTCTCCACAACAGGTCTATAGACAAAATGTGAAAAATGCTCAAACTAGTAAACTGGAGCAACAAGGAATATACAATAACTAGATGACACAATGACAATTGCAGTTGTGCTAGAGCGAAAGCTAGAATACAAGAATGTTTTTTTGGATAGAAATGTCCACTCGAATATTGTGATGGATGCACTTAAGGATGTTTGCAAAACTAAACTCGACATAGATGAATACATTGGCATTAACATTGAGTGGGAGAAAATGTTTAATGATGCCCTTAGACAACAGGGAAAATCATTTATGCCTGTGCAAGAAACAGAGACACCAAACATTGAAATTGATATAAATCTAATATCTGAGGCATTGGTGTGTGGATATGGAGATAATTTTTTGCTGGATTATTTAGGCATCAAAATCACTGAAATTGCACCTTTAGAGGGCTTGTGGCCATTAGGCATTTTCCAAGAAAACTATTCTAAGGAGTTGAATTTTCCTACATTGTTTTATGGATTTAATAGAACATAGAACATATTAGAATGTTATTCATATCAACAAATAGAAAAATGGGAGTTGGAACATGAAAGCATCGACTTTGAAATACATGGCACCAACATTTTCTTTAAAGCAGTTAAAGTAACCATGTAACAAATATACTCTTAGGATTATTATTAATCCTCCCTTTGTCTCCTTTTGACCACATAAAGTCTATTTGTTTAATTTCCCTAGCTTAGGAGGTCTCATCACTTTACCAGTGCATGGGGGACATGACTAATGGACATCTGCCACTTAATGCACCTGTCTACATGCATTTTGGAGCTCCAGGGATCAATCCCTATTTTGTAGGAACCCACTCGGAGTGCCACCAATAGTGTCCAGAAGTTCACCACAGTAGGTCATTAATTATCCTCAGTTAAAATCTGATCCCCATCAGTTAGATCACTTCCAGTGTCTCTAGCGCCAGTTTGCATGATTCATGGGAACATGGGCACCTTTGCTCACCTACCCCTTCAGTTAATTGATTGTAACTGATTGTAATTGGTTATTAAGTGATTTAGTGATATGCAGTTGCACTAGTTAGCTATTTATGGTGATTCTCTCACTCCTAGTTAGCTCTAGTGTCAGTCCAGGTTGGTAGACTCAACTGCCTGAGAAGGTTTTGAATTATTCATTGATGTTGTATCATATATTCACCCAGAATGTGAATAATCAATCAATGGAAGATTTCTCATATTGTTCTTCAATTATTCTCCTCTTTATTTCTCTTGTGCAATTTATGTGAAGACTGTTTTTGGCCCAAGATCTGCCTGAATCTAATATATACAAAACTGCTTAGATATCGATCTAGATCGGTGAACTGAGGGGAAAAAAACTAGTGGCAAAAGATGTTAAAAAAACAATCTTGAAAAAATTCTTTGTTCTCCTATTTCTTATTGTTTGTTGAAAGTAATGAGAACATCTCCTTACTACTATGAGAACATGAAAAAATATATTTTTCAAATATACTTTATGTTATGTTTACAAGTGCAAAACATATTTGGAGCCCTCTATGCGATGCATTTCAACAATTTGAAAAAAACAAAGAAACAATTGCATTATGCAATTAACATGATATAACGATTGATTAATTAATCAGAAAACATCAAGTCGTTTGTAGTCGGTATTATAGACATAGAATCACAGCATTGAAGTCTTTGATCTTAAAAAATGAAGATATGTTTGGAAAATTTCAAGATTTTTTTTTCATGACAAAATTCCAATAAAGAGGCAATGAGCATGAACATGGCCTACTTTGGATCAAAGACACACCAATGTATGGAAAAAATGCCAGTGATGAAATTACTTCTTTCATTAACTAGTACATATCCACCAACTCTTCTTTACTTAATGAAACTCTTGTAAAAGTTCAAACACATCATCACACAAAAACTTGTAAAAAACATCACCATTCTAAATGTATATTCAATTTCCCATCACCCTGTATTGGTAAAACTATGATTTTGGAACCAATAGAAAATATTGAAGATTGCATGATGAAAAAAGCCAAGCAAATGTTTTCCATTATTGAGAATCAAGAATACAGAAAAAATGGCATTTAACGTATTTCTTCTAGAAATGAGAATAACAAAAGATGAATATGTTTTGGTATTACGTTGATTGCTTGATCACCCTACATTAGTGTTGAAAAGAAAACCTTCAGACATTTGGATAAACTCATTCGCAAAGTCAATCCCATATTTGTGGCAAGCAAACATAGACGCACAATTTATGTTGGATGCCTATGCAACGACAACTTATGTGTGCTCTTACATAACCAAAGTATACCGAACTATGACAACTGCATTGAAAAAAATCAAAGAATGGTGTCTTTTCTATAATGGCGGAAAAATTGAAACAATACACAAACTTGGGAATACACTTTTGAATATGCAACAAATGTCTAGTAGACAAGCATACCATGTTGTGCTTTGATTTCCCTCTCATTCATCTTCAAGAAAAACCATCTTCATAAACATTGCATCAGGTGATAAACAAATTATTGTATTGAAAAAACATCGCTTTTGCAAAAAAAACTGATGATTCAGAGGACATTATCGCCGCTAGTATTATCAACAAATACATTGCACGTCTTTTTGAACTTGAAAATATTTCATTGGAATAGCATGCATCTTATTATTCTACTTTCCATGGAAGAACAATAAAAATAAAAATACCATGTATCATACGCTACATACATTACAACAAAGCAAAAGGTTCTGAAAACTATTTTAGATGAAAGTTGATTCTTTATCTACCACACAGATACAAATGCATGTCCCTAAAAGAAAATTATAAATCATGGTATGAAACATTCATGGTTTTCAATAAAAAACTAGATTTCATTGAACAAAAACTTGTTACAACAACATCAAGAAAATGGGGTGTAGTAGACAATTTGCAATTGAGATTGTTGAAACGAAATCTAAAGACAAATTTGAACAAGATATATTGACAAAGAAAACTACTACGATGGATTATTTTGAGTAGTATGAAATTCAAAATTACCTTGTGCACAAATATCTCAACCATCCATCAAAATAAAATGAAATTTGAAAGTTAACAACAAAACCTTTTTTGTTTTCCATGAATCAATATCATGTTCTTAAAAAAACACTCAATAATGAGCAAGAGAAAATAGCAAAAGAAATAATTTTGAAGGGGGAAATTGATCCTTTCACTCAAATAAACTTGTTCTTGACTAGAGGGGAAGGAAAAGGAAAAACTCATATTGCAAAAATAATTAGTCACTATCTATTGCAGTATTATGACAATGAAATTGGAAGTGATCCTTTGAAAAAAATGCCTCGTCATTGCATTTACTGGAAAAGATGCATACAATGTGGATGGAATTACAATCCATTCTATTTTGAGATTGCCATTACACTCTTCAAAGATGCTTCCTTTTAATCCTAATAATTTTGATATATTAACAAAGGAATATGCACAGTTACGAGTATTTATAATTGACAAAGCGTCTTTGATAGGATCTTGAATGCTTTATAACATCGACAAGAGAGTAAGAGAGATTATGCATACTCCAACAAAACCATTTTAAGGTTTTGATGTTATTTTTTGTGGAGATTTCTACTAAGCATGGCTTGTCCAGGATTCTTGTATTTTTGAACTTCCAAAATTCCCACAACAAATTTTCCTGTATAGCTTTTGGTCTGGTAATGTCAAAATATATCAAATTAACAAAAAAATTGTAGCTATATTGAATAGAATAAGAACATGCTCACAAACAATTGATGACATTGCGTACTTGAATCGTCACTGTTATAGAGAGCCACTGATGACTCCAACATTCCCATATATGTTTTATCATAACAAGATTGTGCAAGAACATGATAATTTAAGGATGTTGTCACTTGTCGATACTGAGACAATTGCACTAAAAGCAATTGATACTAAAGTTGATCTACTTGAAAAAAACACAAATATGGTGAAAGCAACATAACTTGCTTCTGTGATAGCTTTGAAAACAAACATGCTTGTTGAACTAATAGGAGGCAATTATTAAATTGATGACGGCTTAGTCAATGGTGTAGAAGGGTTGCTTAGGAATTATACACAAGGAAGCCCTGAATTTTTCTGGATAGAATTCTCGGACATAAGAATTGACTTGAAAGAAAGGAATAAAATGCAACACTTATTTACACCTATCATAAAGAACGAATGGACACCAATCAATAGAATCACAATTCAAATGACTTCTGAAAATAGAACTAGTGTCATGAGGTCCCAATTCCCAATTTAACTAGCATGTGCATGCACAATAGACAGATCTCAAGGCCTAACAATGGAAGGATTGGAGTTTCACCCTAAAGGTGTAAAAAAACATGGTCTTGTTTACACGGATTTATCTCGTGTCAAACACATTGAATGCCTTTATCTTTTGAACAAACTAGAAGAATCAAATTTTTGTATTTGCCCAAAAGTAGCAATTGAGATGGAAAGAATGCAAAAAAATAGCCCACTGCAATTTTGGTATGTCTTAACTTCAATGCCAAATGATGGATGTTTGATCATTTCCACACTCAACACTCACAGCCTACGTTTGCACATTGATAATGTTGCAAATGACCATGAATTGATGAAGTTAGACATCATGTTTCTTCAATAAACACACTTATATACAATGCCAGACGACACAAGATTCACATATTATTACAATTGTCTAACGATGTTTTCAATCCATGGTATTCTCACTATGGTAAAGAAAAACATTGCTATAATCAAATCAGAAAATTGTAAAGGAAAATCTATTAAAGCTATATCCACTGACACAATATACAATGGAAACTCTCTAAGACTAATAAACATTTATGTTAGCGCCCCACATGCAATCTTAGACAGTATTTTCCATGTGTTGGAGCAGTTGATGTCAAATAAAGCAACCAATACACAGTTTCTAATAGTCGGAGACTTCAACATTGACATGTTGCAAGAAACAACCTCTAAAATAAAACTGCAATTGTTTATGCAAGCAAAAAAAATGATATTAAAAACAACGAAACCAACGATTGACTCGGGATCAATGCTTGACCATTGTTGGACAACTTTGCAAAACAATCAACTTACTTTCAATGTTTCAGGTGCTTATGGAATTGATCACAATTCTTCTTTTTTATTGATACCTCCCAATTGCATCTAAATTGTTGATGATGTGTAAATTATTCTTCCGCACACAAATTAAAATTAAAATAAAAACCTTCTTTAGATATTGTTGATACCACAGACCAACAATATTTTTCTAGGCACATAATAGTTTTGAAATTATTGTCAACTTTTGATTCCTAGGAAAAATAAATAAACAAAACAAAACAAAAACCAATGCTATTCTAAAAATATGTTTTTGTTTTCATTGATATTACAATTGCATTGCCTAGATTCTCTTGCATCTTTTCCAGTAAATGTCTTTCCCATGGTTGTTTTATTCATACATGGGCATGGTATAGACCAGAGAATATTTGTCCACAACACAAAAGCTTTGAGCCTAATAAAAATAAGACAATTTTGGTTGTTGTCAAAGTCTCACTGAGAACATGTCGAAAATAGAGAACGTAGTCTCTAACACAATACAAATAAAAATAAATAAAATCATGTCACCAGACACAGTGTCGAATGCAGATAGTGCAAACATGTTCAAATCAAATTACACTTTTTTCCTTAGTATATATTTGTCCTTCAACTCAAGCAACATTGGAATTGCTTTTTTCATTTTGCATCCATCGCTTCCAAATTTCTCATGCTTGTGCGCTTTGCAATTTGTAGATTAAAACAAATAGCAGTGCATCCATCGACTATCATACAACTCTATACAACAACATCTAATAATGTTTTTGAAGGGGATGTATTGGTTGTTTATGGGCCTTAGCAAAATAAAAATCATAATTATCTGATAAAAGCAAATTTATTACATACAGGTGTAGTCGACAAAGACAAGCAAATGACTATCACAGCCAGTGTTAATGAAAATTTAATCAAAATGTTATACCCAAATCCTGTCACTAGCATGTGATAAGATCTCTAACACCTTTATTTGCCCTCAATCCCAAACATTGAAGTGAAAACAATGCTCTAGATGTTGATCCTACATACAAAAATCCAGCACCGCTCTTACCCTTAAGCTTATAAGTGGTACCTTATATAGCACTGCCTAAGTCATTTAGAAGACAGGCAGTGCCACCGCCTTTGACCTTTGTTTTTGGCACGGTTCTCACCTTGCATTGCTCTGTCATAAGGGAGTATAAGCGGTGCCCTTGGTAAAAGGTGAAAAAAGGATGTTTCACGAAGCTTCTAGAACAAAAGCTTTATGGCTAGCCTTATCTTTACTCACTAGGGTCAGTTAAGCCCGAGATCCATGCTTTGGAGATCTCATGGCTACCTCACCCACCTATTTCTCAACCATTCCTATCCCTTTGAGCCCTATAAAACCAAGCTCATACTCCATGGTTGAGGAGAGAAGAAAAAAGTAAAGTTATGTTCTTGAATTAACATCCTGGCCTAATCCATTAGAGAGCATGGAGGAGCAAGTTGGAGCTATCAGGGATGAGATGTTAGTCTTGTGAAGGAGTGCATCAACACTAAGTCAAAAAGGTTGTAAGCTCTTTCATTCATATATTAATNTGTTATAATCTCACATGTGTATTATCAGATTCCTTAGTCACTGATATGGATCTATGGATAGTTTTCTGGTATCTTTGATGTTGTCATGTGTTTGATGTGTTTTTGTAGGTCTTCCATTAGAGATCTTATTTCAGGCATCCATAGCTTCTAGGGAAAGTCTTCCGACCTAGTTGTGACTCATTTGTTCTGGATCTGAACCATTCAGACCAGAGGAATAGCTTCTGTCCGTAGAAGGTGCAATATTCCTGATAACACAAATGATTTAGCATTTTTCTCCAACCTAAAAAAAGTATCAAAATTAACAAATTTGGCCTTTAAAAAAGTCCAATATGAGAGAGGAGATGCAAAATACTCCATTGTCTTGTTGGCAAATATTGCAATTGAAACAATCAACCAAGTTTGCAAAATGTGAAAACTTCTTCCATATATGACAATTATCGAGCTCATATACTCCAATGATGGTTATGCAATTGGATTTGTTGCAGCACAATACAACAATAGGAAATTTGATTTCTACATCAAGGACAGAGAAACAACAAATGACCATGCAACTATAATCATCAATGTGTTCCTGGAATCTTTATTTCATGTCAAAACAATTGCTACTTTTATTTTTTTCTCCTTTTTGGGGGGTTTTTTCAATGCACAAAAAAATAGCTTATGGTAATAAACCAATGTCCTCTGATATGTTTTTCAACCTCTCATACCTTCTCGCATTCGAAATTGCAGTTGCAAGTAAGGGAATCATATAAAGACATGTTCCTCCAAGTTCAAGAACAACTTGCATTTGATGAACTGTTACACGGTATCCTAGTGTAATGGAGAATCCATATCCGAATACCAAGAGGGAAGTTGATGTTCCATCTTCAGGATAATAATGTATAAATATATAATAATTGAATGGATGTTTATTACAATGGATATGGACGCCATAAATATGGCTTGGCCATCAAATATTGAAGAGACATTTCTCTTTATAACTATATTTAATAATTAATTACTAATGGTTATAACCTATTTATTTAATATTTTATTGTTGTAACATTGCCTTCCCCTTGGAAACCTTTGTCTTCAAAGCTTAGATTAATATGCCAGCCCATATCTGGGTTAAGGAGGAAGATGTTCCATCTTCAGAATAATAATGTATAAATATATAATAATTGAATGGATGTTGATTACAATGGATATTGCTGCCATAAATATGGCTTGGCCATCAATTATTGAATAGACATTTCTCTTCATAACTATATTTAATAATTAATTACTATTACTAGTGGTTATAACCTATTTATTTACTATTTTATTGTTGTAACACTGCCTTTCCCTTAAGAAAGCTTTGTCCTCAAAGCTTAGATTATTGTTGTCGTATTTTCATTCTCGTTTTGTGTTGAAACAACATTATTATTTCATTTTTAGAACTTGTATTAGGTATGCACTTAGTCTTTAAACAATAGTTTATCATTTTCCTTTCATTTGTAACTTGAATTTGTACTCCATTATGTTTATTATTGTTGTCTCATTTTCCATGTGCATGAATACGAGGAATATTTTTGTGACTGACCATATCAAGATTTGTTTTAGAAATCGTTTGTCCCACGATACTTAAAATTTCATCACGTAATGTTTCCCTTGTATTATTCTTACGAGTCATCTCAAGAAGTGGCATCTCTTGAGGCTTCTCACACTCGAATTCGCTAAATAGTGTTACATTTAGGTTTCTCCAGGGTGGTAGAACATTTAAGGTAGAAGATGAATCTACGATATACGATTTCTTTGATTTGGATTCCTTTGCATACTATAGGACCCATCTTTTTTCATTGTATGGATCGCCCTTATTGTCAACGACACTAGCTTGACTCTTATTATGATTTTGGCCAAGCTCATTTTTATTTTTATCAACTATATTATTGGTATTTTGGTCATCCCTAAGATATTTTATCTCCTTGTCTTGTTTACTGTCTTGATCAACTTTGTTACTCTCATTTTTGTTGACATACTGGCCCAACATGTCTGAGTTCCTGATATGGTTTGTACTAGACCTTAGTTTTTGTAACAATTTCATTATTGTATTCTGGTTCTATGTCATGATGCTTATGTTCTATGCTCAAGTTCTATGCCATGGTGCTTATGTTCTGTGTCATCGCACTCATCTTGTCATCTAACTCTTTTTGTTTCTCGTTCATAATTTCTAGTTTGTCATCAAATTTTCTTTCTAGTACTAAAACAACTTCGTCTTTGATTTCTTTCTTAATTCCCTTGCTATTTTTTGTTTCCTCCTAAGTTTTTTTGGTTAGTGACAAGGGCCTTGATGTCCTTCTCCAATTTCTTGATTTGGTCTTTTAATTCAGCCATGATCTTGGTCTTTGTATGCCTAGGTGTGTAATTAATTAATATTATTTATTTTATTGAAAAACTGATGGAATTTGTTTTAAGGTTTGAAGCCCGGGCTATTGGGGGCTGGCAGGGAGAATGGATGGGCAAGGATGGGAGCTTGGGAGTATGAGGATCCAGGCGAATGCGCAGCGAATGGAGTCTGTGCAGGCAGAGAAAGGAAAATGGAAAGGAGGGACGTGAATGGAAGTTGCAAAAGGGTGGGCGTTGGGAGTGTAGTGGTTGGACATGGTGCACAATGTGCACAAAGGGATGAAGGCGTGTAGAAGAAAGAACAGCGCGTGGAGGAAAGCTAAACATAGAGATGGAGGTTGAGCGTGGGATGTTGCTGAAGGTTGAGCACGGGAGGTTGTTGGAGGGTGGGGACGAGATTGTTGGGCGCGGTGGAGGATGGCGTGTGGCTGGCGGAGCAGATTGTGGTGCGGTGAGGAAGGATGAGCGCTTGGTGGTCTGCAACTAAGAGGCCGCAATAGGAAGGGCATGCATGTCAATGGAGGAGGATTGAGCACGGATGGAAAACGGAGTGACGAGGGAACAGTTGTGTGGGAATTTGAATGTGTAGGGGATATTACAAAGTGGAAGGGCGAGTAACAATAGTGGAAGGGTCGTGAGGGAGTTGGTCGGTGAGGATGCTGGGGTCAACGTGAATGAAGGCGAACTGATGGAGGGAGGCACAAAAATATGGAGGTAGGGGTTGGACTATGTGTAGGGGGAGAAATGCATGTAGAAGGAATGGATGGCGTGTGCGCGTTGGGGAAATGAGAGCAGGAGGACGATGTAAAAACATGGTTAGTGGATTGGGGAAGTAGAATCCTGGTGGGGGAGGGATTCGGTGGAAGATGGGGATGAGATGGGAGTGAAGTGAGTTGAGGAATGGTGGGGAGTAAGTAGATGAGGAGAGAGGTGTGAGGGAAGGTGGCGGAATATGAGTATGAGCGAAAGAGGAAGTGTGGGTTGGAGGTTTTTGGAGGAGACGAGCTTAATGTAAAAGGAGCGAATCCGAGCTTAAAGTAGAAGGAGTGAATCCGCTCTGATACCAATGTTACATGGTATCTTAATGTAATGGAGAATCCGTATCCGGACACTTAGGAGAAAGATGTTTCATCTTCAGAATAATAATGTATAAATATATAATAATTGAATGGGTGTTTATTACAATGGATATGACCGCCATAAATATGGCTTAGCTGTTCATAACTATATTTAGTAATTAATTACTATTACTAATGGTTATAACCTATTTATTTACTATTTTATTGTTGTAACATAAACCACCATTTTATCTCTTCAAAAACATTGTAAAAAACGGGGCCAACGGAGTCCACTTGATATGGACCTCAACAACAACATTCATTGATCCATTAAATGACCAGTATTCAATTGAAAACTTGATCCCAGCTGCTGAAGTGAAAACACAGGTTTATCAATAGCATTGAGTTGTTATTGTGTTCTTTTACTGCAAATATTTGCAAATGAATCCAACTAGTTTAGAGATTATAATTCTTTTAACAGAAGACTACCACTCTATACTTCTCATTGCAATATCTTTGCGCTCTACATTTTTTCTGTTACAGATATAAGGAATACTTAAACCCAAAATTCATTTACCCCTCTGTTTTGATCTATATGCAATGGCTGCAATTTTCCAATGGTTCAAAACTTCTTGCCTTGCACACATTGCAAACAAGAAACATAGACCAGGCATGAACACTATCTGGAATGTAATATGGAAACAGTTGATGGCCTCATAGAGTGCACTTTACGAGGTTCAATGCTAAAACAAATTTTCCCAACAATTGCAATGATTTCATATGAAGAATATTGTGAAAGTATTTCAGCAACAGTTTTCAATCTATGCAGATTTTATCAAGAAGGGCTATTCACTTTTTTTGTCAAGAAGGGCTATTTACCTTGGAAATGGACAAGAGGGAAGCAGACTTAAGGAGAGGTTGACAAACAAAAACCAAAACAAAGGTATGTTTATGCTTGCAAAAAGCAGTAAAATAAAACCAAACAAAATACATCACCGTCCCAATTTCTTTTTCACTAGCATTTATGGTTTTGTTATTCCTTCAAAAGGTAGTTTGCTTGAAACATAAATAAGTTTAAAATCCTTCTTCCCTACTGCAACAGACTTTAATTTGGAAGAAGCATTATTGTTTTCTATCAATAAACATGTTTTCTCCTTCCAACATTTGCACATCAGTGCATATCCAATAGACAATTGGTTTCTTTGTCTTTAGTAAAAGAAATTAGTTGTTGCTATCTGTAAAAAAATGACTGCTCCAGCAACAATGGCTTTGGATTGTGTCTTGATGGCTATTTTTGGTTCAAATTTTGCAAGATGTACCACTCACCTAACCAATTTTAGTTGTGAATGTATGGTTGCTTTTATTTTATGCGTTATGTTTTTGAAGCAATAGAATGCAAGTTTCCATTGTCAACAATATTGACAAGTGTTCAATATAAGTGCAATTTCCTTGAGCTATACATACAACAAAAATAAATAAAAAACCTGCTAACTATCAAAACAATCTCCTTTTTGCTCCTTGTTTTAGCTAGTGTTCTTTTTTTCTTCACAAACAATAGAAAATTGTAGTTCACAACAAAAAGAATGAAAAAAAAGGTTTGTTGCATTTAGTTTAAAACCAAACACATTGATTGCAAAACTAGATACATTAGAACATTTTTTTCCCTGAATTTTTGCTCATAGTTTCTTATCTATAACCATTTTTGTTGGAGCTATATTCTACATCGATTTATAGTCTCATTTTATTTTGTGCAATGCTTTGAATCTAGCCCTTGACAAAAAAATGGGCAGGAACAGCTTCGAGAATGAAAAAAGACAAATGACTATGGAGGAAAAAAAAATGTGCAATAAACAAAAAAACAAAAAACAAAACCCTCAACAAAAGAAAATTTTGCAAAATCTTGTATGTGTTTTTGTTCTCTTGTTACAAATGTGCAAATTTGGATACCAACAACAATATGTAACATTTTTTTGTGTTGTTGTTAGTTTTTTTGGCACCTTTTGCAAAATAAGCAATGTGGGTTGTTCATGGACATATGATCAATGGCAATGCATTTTTGATAAACTTGCCATTTTCTTAACCACTGCGACTACCTATGCAGTTCGAAGCATGAACATTGTTTTTTGCTCAATAGCACTTGCTATAAAAACTAATATATAAATACCTTTTTTAACCTTTCTACTACATTTGAATTTTTGCATAAAACATATGTTACTGCTCACGGTGTTGAATGTATTTTTTTTTGTTGCCATACAACTCATGCATATGCTTGTTGTCTCTTTTTATTGCTGGAGTTTACAACACAATTCTCGCTAGCAATGAATTATTTTCACAATTTGTTCATTGCAGATATATTTTCATTGATGTGTTGTTAATTGCAAATCGTTTGTGTCCATTGTTCGTTCTCATCAATTTGAAAAATGGCTTTGTATACTATCGACAGATATGTGAAAAAAATGCATAAATCTTATTGCTCATTGTGTTTCTGGCAATAAGTCAAAATACATGGAATTGCATTTGGTTTTTAATATTTGTTCCAAAGCCCTTTTTTTTCCATTGTCAAGCCATCTTCTCAAAGTTGCTGGTATCCACTGTCTGCCAGCATTAAAGTAACTATATTATAAAACCAAAATTATCTAAATTCTTGTGTTGCCTTGCTTTTGTTTCGCCTTTATGTTTCTTTCAACCCAAAAAAAAATCAATGTTCTGTAAATATTTCTTTGCCCAACGGCAATTGCTCTCCTCACCTTATTTAAGTCTCCCAGACACCGCATTTTAGTTTAAAGGACTTTGTGATCCAATTTCAACATGAGGTATAATAAATATACAATTCATTTATCAAATAACATAATTTTTCAAAGTTTGACCTAATTAGAATTGGTTAGCATAAATGGTTGTGTGGCTATATTTACAAAACAATTGCAAACATAGAGTTTGTTTTCTGCATCTACCAAGTATTCATATATTGTCTCCACTAACTAGGGTATTTTGGCGTACTTCTTTTTGTACTTTTATTTTATGCATGTGGTTTAGTATTAATTTCTTTTTTTCAATCTAGTTTTTTTTATAGTCTTCTATTATGTTGCTTTTACAATTTTTAGTTCGGTTATTGTTACCTTATGAATCTTGTTATAGATATTAACATGCTATTCTAACTTATTATGTACATTATTAAGTTTATAGTATTTAATAAATATTTTCATTTTTCTTGTTTTAGTGCCTCATCTTTACCTACACACAATATTGTATTTTTGGAGGGCATTCTACATACAAAGACAATGGTGTATATTTGTTGTGATGTGCACATTCTACATATTATGTTTTGCTAAATTATGGTATCTATGGATAGAAATAAAAAGTGTGCATTTGTTTACATAAAATGGGTAAAGATTTTGGAATTTGATGAGTTTTTATTTTAAATAAAAGGGTTTTTTGTTTTAGTATATTTTGATTTATTTATATTAGGTTTTATAAAAAAATTATGGTTAGGGATGAAAGTGTATATATATAAATGTACATATGCAGTGTTAAAATATAGGTATGAGGTGAATGTGCATTTATATACACATAAAAAAAGGTGAAGGGTGAAGATTTGGAAGATAAAGTTTATTTATAAATAAAAAGAGTTGTTTGACTTAGTAAATTATGGTCCTTTTAAATTAGGTACTTTTCATCTTGTTTTAAGCTCTCATAAAAAAATTAAAATATAACTTGTGAGAGAAAAAAAATGAAAAATGAAAATATAACTTGTAAGAGAAAAAAAAAAATGTAAACTTGATTTTATTTTGTAATTGTATGATAGAAATGAAATTAGATTTACCTAACGGAGTATCTAATTAATAATATAACACCTAATCACAACAAATTATGGATTATTTTTACACCTAATCAGCTTTTTAGATATTTTCAACCATTTTGAATCTTAAACTTTCATTTCCGTCTATTAAAAATCTAAAACATATCCTTAACATACATCCAATAAACTTTATTATCCTGTAGCATATGAGCTTTATGAGACGGCTATGGTCCCATAAACATTATGTGAAAGTGCCCTATCTATTTATGTCCAATTAACTTTATGTGAAAGTGCCTTATCTATTTATGTCTAATTATCTATTTTTCTAACTTTATGTGAAAGTGCCTTATCTAATTATGTCCAATTTTTCTAACTTTATGTGAAAGTGCCTTATCTAATTATGTCCAATTAACTTTATTATCCTATTGCTTATGAGCTTTACGAGAAGGCTATGGTCCCATAAACTTTGTGTTTTTCTTTTGGTAACTTTTTGTGAAAGTCCCTTATTAGTTTACAACTCTACATTGATTTAATATCAAGAGGGATTTAATATTTTAAAGTGTATTTTTTTTTAATTTAAATAGATTTTATTCTTATTAACACTTAATAAACTCATAGCTAAACCAAATTTATATTAATAATAACTATATATTATATTCATGTTATTTTTATTATGCAATAGAACTTTTAAAGTCATAAAAAATATTGTATATTTTATTTTTATGTATACTCATTATATCAATGGAATAGCATGACTTAATGGCGTCTTAACCATATAAATAATATACTACATCAATGAATCGACAAAAAGGAGATCACTTGAAGGCAGATCACACTTGTTTAAATGAGTGAGAACACATCACTGAAATGGAATGATCTCACAATAATGTGGTTGAAGGGTGATTGAATCATTCAAAACTAGTTGCACCTATACAAATGAAAGTTCACACCAGATGACCTAGGACAAGATCACACAAATGCAAGTGAGGTTACTACTTTTCATTTCGACAAAGATTATTCCTGACAATGTCAATGAAGGGTAATCATGCCTATTAAAGTGAATATGGTTTTATGGGTCTTAATGAACGAGATTGTACTTGTTTAAATGAAAAATCACATCATGTTAAATGAAGACCGCTCACACTTAAGCAAATGATAATTTACACTTGTTCAAATGAGGGTATCCACGCCTATATAAACAAATGATACTCTCTCTTGTTTTCATGAAGCCCCATGAGATATTCGCGCTTCATGTGCCAAATCCTTGTCTCCTTTAGAAGGTATGATTTGATCTACTTGCATCTATTGAAGTATTTGTAACTTCGGAATGTATTCACCTATGTATCTTATGTCTTGTACCTCGATGTTTATTTCGGGATGTGTCTGTAATGTAATTGAGTCATGTCATGCCCCGATGTTCTGATCGGGAGGATTTATAATGTAAACAAGTAATGTCAAGTCATTGTGGATAACCCTCCTATTGTTCAAGGGTTAAAGTCCCCGCAGTTCTGGGGCACTAGGGTTATTAGACTCTCCTAGAGAATTTGGCCCTAGTAGGGTTTAGTCAAGTCAAGAATTAGTATAAATAGAGAGCTAGCCTCTCTATTTGTCACACACTTACTCACACTCAGTTGTAGCGCATAGCTGAGGAGGAAGAAGACACTGGGGCTAGGAAGAAAGAGGTTGCTACTGTCGGGAGATCATCTTATTGTTTTGGGGTTTTACTTTTGGTGTTGATTCTATCTCTGAGGAAGTTGTGGGGTTTTCTCCATTTATGGTTTCCCCGAGGAAAAACACTGTGTTCTTTGTTTCTTGTGTTTGATTGTTGTGCTTGTTATTCTCTCAGTTAAAGATCCTAATAATGCTAGCTTAATGTTAAAAATCTAACATGGAATCAGAGCTAACCTGAGAAGAAGACACTGTGCAGCTGCGGGAACTAGGGCTTCCTACTTTGTGGATCTCTCTCCAAAGATTTTCAGTAAAAGAAGGTTGGAATAACTCTCCTCCCTAGGGTGCATCTTTCTGTCGAAGCATAATCCAATTCTGAGTTTTTTCAGTTTTGGACCCGACACTACTGCCGAAAATTAGGGCTTTCCATAGAAGTGGAATTTTTCAGTGAGCCCAGGCCTGGATTGATCTCCTCCCCAAAATCGAATTTAGGGATCAAGATCAAAGCATTTGGTTGGACAAAACTTCGGAAAAGCAAAACCCTAATCTGCTCCTGAACCAGCACTGCAGAATTTCAGCTCCAAATCTAGATCTGACATCTTGACCTGGTAAGATCTAAATATTTTGTATTTCTATTTGAGGTTCTCAGTTAAGATGTCTCATCATACCAAGCTTGATGAAAAGCTTGAGGGAGCTGATAACTTTCGAGCCTGGAAGTATAGGACCTCCCTGGTCCTAGAAGAAAATGAGTTGGACTCCTACATCCACGAGGAGATTCCAGTTCCAGAGGGAGATGAGGCTAAGGCCTTACATAAGAAGAAATTGGTTATGGCAAAGAGGATTATTGTTGATTCAATCAAGCATCATCTCATACCATAGGTGTCCTCCCTAAAGACACCTAAATCTATGTTTGATGCCCTAACCAAATTGTTTGAAGGGAAGAACATAAACCATAAGATGACTCTGAGAAACCAGCTGAAGAATGTAAAGATCTAGAATGCAGAAACCATCCAGTCTTACTTTACAAGGGTCTCTCAGATCAAGGAACAACTGGAAGCAGTAGAGGAAGAAGTAGAAAATGCAGAGATTGTAATGACCACCTTGAATGGTCTCCCTAGATCATGGGACTCCTTTATTCAAGGGATTTGTGCCAGAAAGAAGTTAGTCAAGTTCAGCAGACTATAGGAATAAGGCTCTCAAGAAGAAGATCGGATAGCAGCTCGAGAAGAAAAGATGGGAAGTGAAGATCAAGCTCTCACAGTACAATCCAAGAAAACCAGATCTAGCCACCACATAAGCAAGTACTCTCATCAAAGGAATAAATCTAGAAAGCCTAGATATTTGTCTAAGTACATTTGCTATACAAGTGATGAAAGAGGAAATTTTGCTAGAGACTGTCCTAAAAACAAAAGTAGCTCTCACAAGAAGAAGGGAAACAAGAGAAGACATCATGCTCATGCTGCAGAGGATGATGAACCTTCCACAAAGAGAAACATACAAGTTAGTGATGATTCTTCAAGTGATGAAGAATATGTTCTGATCTCCGCTCTCACAGGAACTATCACACATGGCAGCAATGATTGGCTTATAGACAGTGGTGCTTCTAAACATATGACATGATTCAAGGAATCCTTTGTGAAACTATCTGAACATGAATCACCTCACTGAAACTTGGAGATGACTACCAATATCCAATAAAAGGTAGTGGTGAATCCTCATACAAGCTAGACTTTGGAAATTCTATCAAGATGAAAGATGTATTGTTTGTACATGGACTAAAGAAGAACCTCCTCTCCATATCTGCATTAGATGCAAAAGGAATGAGGGTTGCATTTGTAGATGGCCAAGTCCTCATGTGGCCAAAGGGAAAGTCTTTTGATGATGCAATAGTAATTTGTGAACAAGAAGGAGGACTATACAAATTGAAGGGTCAACCAGAACAAGCTTTGGTTCATGACTCGGTAGAACCAAATGAGCTTTGGCATAAAAGGCTTACACATGTGCATTACAGAGCACTACCACTTGCAAGCAAAGCTGTTGAAGGACTCCCAGAAATGCAGACAAAATGTCACAACCCCAAATTTTCACAAAATTTTTAAATTTTTGGATTAGCAATAAATGTTATAACCTGCGGTTCTACTAACAGCTAACAGTGGCATAAAGAAACAGTTAAGTAAATGGTTTCTAAAATATCTTAACAATTTATTTTTCGTAGCAAGATTAAAATCTTTTGGTATGCTAATTGCTTCAGTTTACTGATTAGTTCTTTTATGTCAGTAGGTGGAATCTACTTTTACATCCGGGGCTTACTTAGCATTCGTGCTAACGCAGATGAATACTGTTTCTTACAGGTTGTTACAGGTATGATCGACCGAGTACATAATTTTAAAATATCTATTAGTGTCAGCAGTATTTTGTTTGCAAATTAAAAAGCTTATATCAATAAGCTGCTAAACACTAGACAACTCTTGTAAGGTAAAAACATTTGATTTCCATCAGTTGTTCAAATAAACAAGCTTGGAAAAAATGTGATGACAGTACAGCATAATTGCGACTCTAATACTAGAATCTCTGATATGTGTATTTCTTCTTTAGTCTAAGTAATTAGTAATACTCATAAACATTGTTTTCTTGACAATATTTTTTTTGCAATAATATCTTGTCTTGCCTGTATATTTATTGTCCCTTAAATTATTTCTATAAGGTACTTACGGCCTATTATCTTAAGAACAGTAAAAACCTTTGTGTGTCGAACTATGACCATTATACCCTTCTACAAGAGCTTAAGGTTACCAATACTTTGTTCCCAAATTTAACTCTGAGCTCTACTAACTTTTGAAAATTTAATAGGATTGTTCCTATTCCTATCATCAGTTTTATCTTGGTAATTATCTTGCTGTCCACTAGACACTTTGTATGAACATAAAGCCAAGTTGAATATACTCCCAAGTATTAACAAAGTAATGTCGCATAAACTATGTGACAAAATTTTGTGATAATACTTTAATCTTTAGTTTTGTACTACTTCATAGTTTCGATGCTATGGGAGTTATCAGTTCATTTATATTTCTTAGATATGCATAATTGACTTGTTCAATGAACATTCAATCTACAAAAGTTTGTTATTATAACGTATTCAAATCTAGCCTTAACTTCTTGGCCTTATTACAAGATACTAACCATAAGTGTTAAACTTGTAATATTCCTAAGCAAAGTGTTTACTATGCTTAAGCTATAATTTAACTTGTCACTAGAGACACTATAGTCATGTCCTAGTTAACATATACTCTTTTTATAACTATACTAAAGACTTTAAATTTAATCTATTTTATAAACAAAATATATATCACATGATTTCATTCTACTCAAAATGATGTTGAGAGTATTGTCGTGCCACCCAATTAACATATGTTAAAGTTTAATATACAACTACACTATATTATTATGGTAATGTTTACTTTGTGATAACACTATGTCGTTGATAGCAACGGTCTGTAATTAATCCAAAACGGACTTAAATTATGGTTTATACGTGACTCGAAGCTTGGTCAACATAATACCTTCGCGATAATAATCTGGTGATTAGGTTAATATAATACATGGTGCAAATGATTAGAGGTTTGGTTACATATTATTGGGCTATCGTTATAGTTTAACCCACGCTGCAATGAACAAACAAATAATATAATATCTCCATGTAGGAACTATAGGACACGACCCTCGTTGTTTGGATAAAATTGTGGCTACGTGGTTGAATCCTATCCACATGTGGAAAATATATAACACTCTGGAAACCTAACCTAATGCATTATTGTCCCGCAGTTTACGATGGCTCCAGGGTTGCTTGGCTTGTCTCCCATGGCCGTCGTCATTCTCCTGGTTACCGTCGCCTTATACCTTGACTCTGTGCTGCCTCCGTTCTCCAGTGAGTGGTTTTGATTGCTGGTTCTTTCTCTGTCAAACATAGAGTTATTCTTCCTACTACCTTCGTTTTGCTGCCAGGGAAACCTTCTTCCTTAGCCCGTGTAGTTTGGTGATTTCTTCAGTTTTCCTGCTCGATTCTTCGTAGCTCGCTACTGTGTGCGGTTCTAAGAGTTGTTGTTTTCCCCACTTCACTGATTATAGGTGACAGTGCTTGTACATGCGTTCGCCATACTCCCAGTGACATGTAAAAATCATAAAGGACCTTTCTTTCATTTTACTGCAAGTTTTAGTATAGTATACTTTCAAGCTTATACTCGTAAGATAATTTACTGACAGGGTTTACCATTACTGTAGGTACTCGTTGAAGTGAATCATGTACAAGGGTAGGAAGATAGCCTTTGTGACGGCCGTGGCTCAAGGTTCAAACTTGGGTAAGCCCCGTGGTTTGAAAGATGGGTTCTCCCTTAAATGCAGTTGGGGTGGTTGTTGGACTCGCCTAGGGTTTGAATACCCTTTCTCGTCTTGCCACGAGCTATATTATGCTTCTATTGTTTACAGGTTGTTTATAAGCATGTTTAAAATCAAACCCTTGATAGGGTGGATGCACTTTGTGAGTGTAGTGTACTTGTCAAAGCTTGGCTTTGTAGTCAGTTTAGGTTGTAAATTTTGCGAAGGTAGCTTCGCTGTGACTTGTTTTGGTTGTTAGCCATTTATGCTGTACTCTGTATAATTTAGGGTTTATACCCTTTTTGGATATCAATGAAGTTGAACTCGGTTGAGTATTTTATCAGGTTTTTATATATTAAATTTTTGAAGGCTGGTACTCACAGCCGTGATGTAAATCTTGTTTATTTAAAGAAATTCACAGGTTAGGGTTTGACTTGTAAAACCCTTGTTTGGTTTATAATACTCTTATGTTAATATTTATGTTATTTTCCTATTTTAGTCTATCTGTCCTTAAAGGACTGAGAGTGGATTATTTGTATGCTGTTATTTATAGACTCTGTGTTTTTTTTTTTAAATGCAATTGCACCTGTTAGTCAGTAATGTGGTTTATCTTTGTTATATAACAAATTTAGTCGGTAGTTTTTAAAGAAAATAACCTAAGTATAACCTAGGTTACTACAGTACTAGAATTATTTATAATTTATATTTTAATATTTATCATTTATGCTCAGAACATGAGCTAGGGTTTACTTCCCTTTAACTTAAATAGGATATTGTTTCCTATGTTATTATTAGCAATTTTCTTATTACTGTAGTATAGTTTTTCTTAATTTGTTTTTATAAATTAATTATCTATAAATGTCACAATTTAAGGATAATAATAACATTATTTATATTTATAAAGCACATCAACAACTCTCAATTTTAAGAAGTTTTTTTTTTTTGCAGGACTGGAGACGTGAGGCCGATTTGAGGAGTCGTGGTGTTTTTTGTAGCCGCTGCCTGCGTCCGCCCTCGCCCAGCTGAGCTGCTCAGGTCGCGCGCCATGGACTCTCCAGGGGGAGGGGATCCCCCTCCCTCCTCCCCGTTCTCTGCGGTAGAAGCCTTCCGTAGGCTGCTAGGGCCTCCTGGGAAGAAACTGGTGGCCCAAGAGGTCCCAAAATTCATCAAGAAATTAGATGCAGTACCCGAAATTGCTTTTCCAGAGGAACCTTCGATCAAGATAGCTCTGGCTCTTGCTGAAAGAGGCTTGGTTGGCCAATTCATGGGGCTATGGCCCTCATCCAAAACCACGGACGATTGGATTCAGCATAACTGGAGACCCCATCTGAAGCATAGTGTCACCTGCTACCCAGTGGGCAGAGGCTTCTTCGTCTTCGAATTCATCTCCAAAGAGGACCGCGATCTCATCTTCCGGAGTGCCCCCTATTTCATGGGATCCCAAGGTCTGTACCTCAATAGATGGTCTCCGGACTTCGATCCCACTGTAGATGTTCCCAAAGAGGTTCCGGTCTGGGTTAGGCTCCCCAATTTTCCAATCCACTGTTGGAACATTCAAGCTCTGGAGAAAATAGGAAATGCCTTAGGACACTTCATTGACAAAGCCGAGCCCAAAGGCCAGTATTCCAGTGCTCGAATATGTGTTGAAGTGGATCTGGAGGCAGGGCTACCAGAGACCGTCAAGATCTCGGTAGGCTCTTGGAACCATTTCCAGAAACTACACTATGAACAGCTTCCATTTAAATGTCGGCACTACCATGAACACGGACACTTTCAATGCAACTGCCCTAAAGCCCATTCGGCAGAAGAAGGGGAGGGATGGCAAAGGGTCAAAAAAGTCAAGGCTCCCTCCAAGACAAATGACAAGAGAGCAACAAGCACTGCTCAGAAATCAGATCCAAAATTCCCAACGAAAGACCCAGTCCAGCCCCAACCTGCGAAGCCGCCTCCAATCAACTCGGTCCAAGGGGCAAGCACTTCTGTTTTGAGCGTCCCAGATCATCCTCCGCTTATAATCATTCCGAAAGCCAATCCCCCTGAAACTGCAAGTCCAATGGAGATACCCGTCACCCAAGCTGCGAATTCGCTGGAGCCAGGGGAAATCCCTTCCCAACCTGAATCTGCGATCCCTAGGGCTGAGAGGCCCCCTATCCGTGAAGAAATTCGAGAAATGGACGAGGAACCTTCAGCAACTGAATCTGATCCAGGAGGATTCTCAGACGAAGGAGCCACCGAGTCGAGTAGCTCGCATGTAACCCCACTCAAGAATCCAAGGGGCCGAAAATCCAAGAAAAAGCAAAGGGAAGAAAAGTCTTATGCAGATGTCTTGCAGGGATCCCAAAAAACCCTCAAAAGTATGATGAATACAAGATCGAAGATAGGCCAGGCCTCTAAAGGGGCCGCCCCCTCTCAAAGTAAATAATGAGGTACATCTCCTGGAACTGCAGAGGACTAGGCAGTCCTCAAAAACTTGAAGCAATGAAAGATCTGGTCAGAATTAATAAGCCTAAGATCCTCCTCATCAAGGAGACAAAATTGGAGGGTGACCTTTCCCTCCAAGCTGGAAATTTATTTTGGAAAAAAGGCCCTAGGAAAGCTGTGAGTTCCAGGGGAGCCTCGGGAGGCCTAGCTACATTCTGGGACTCCTCCAAGTTTGATTTGCTTTCTGTTCACAGTACTACGCACTGGATCTTCACCATCTTCATTCATAAAAAATCCGGCCATCATGTAAGTTTGTTCAACCTCTACGTTCCTAACTCAATAGCAGAAAAAAAAGAGTGCTGGGAGTCCATTGATTCATTCCTAAGTACCCACACGCCCAGAAATATTATCATCTCAAGAGATCTAAACGTCACCTTAGCAACCTCTGAGAAAAAAGGGGGTTCCATTGTGAGAGACCCATCCTGAGAATGGGCTAAAGATATAATTCTGGGCTGGGACCTCGTTGACATCAAACCCTCCAAGGGTAAATTTACTTGGACCAATAAAAGACTAGGGCTTAGGCACATTGCAGCCCGTCTTGACAGGTTTCTGGTGAACTCTTCCTTTCTCTCTCTGGGGCTTCATGCGTCCTCCAAAATTCTCCCTAACCGTGCCTCTGATCATAAGCCAATCCTTCTTGATCTTACCTTTGAAGAAAACCTGGGGCTCATTCCCTTTAGATTTAGCCCCCTTTGGATCCATCAAGAAGGCTTTTACCAGCTGGTTTCTAAATCCTGGAGCCAAAAGGTCACTGGGAATCCATCCTTCATCTTGGAAGAAAAGATCAGACGGCTTAAGCATGAGCTGAAATCCTGGGCCAAGCTCCTCCCCTCCCCTATTTCTTGTCGCAAAGATGCCCAAGCTTCCTTGGAAAGCCACCAAACCCACATGGACTCTGTCCCTATCACTGTTAGTATCTCCCGAATAGAATGCAACCTTCAGAAAGCTTATTTCAAAGCCTGTAGGGTTGAAGAAGAGTACTGGCGTCAAAAATCCAGAAGCCTTTGGTTAGTAAGTGGTGACACAAACACTACTTACTTTCACAAGCAAGCTGAATCTAGAAAAAAATTCAAAACCGTGAAAGAAATTACTCATCAAGGCAATCTGATAAAAGACTTTGAAGGCATTAAACAAGCAGCCTTCTCCCACTTTCATGACCTTTTCTCTGCTCCTCTTGTCGAGCCTTTAGACCCCTCTGCTCATCCCCTCTCTCTCATTCCCACTTTGGTTTAAGGCCCTGATAACGATCTTCTCGCTGCCCCTGTCTCCATGAAAGAAATTCATTCTACTCTATCTCATATGAAACTGGATAGCGCCCCTGGCCCAGATGGATTCACAGCGAGGTTCTTTTCTTCCTGCTGGGATATAATTAAATATGACCTTCTGAGGATGGTTAGGAATTCCCAAATTCATCACAAGCTGGGTGGGAGCACAAACTCCTCTTTCCTAGCTCTGATCCCGAAGGAGAGAGGGGCTTCCAGCTTTGCCAGGTTCCGTCCTATCTCCCTCTGCAATACCGGCTATAAGATGGTTTCTAAGATCATAGCAAACAGGCTAAAAAAATTCTGCCAAGGATCATTCCGGAGAATCAAGGAGGATTCATAAAAGGCAGGAAAATTATTGATAATGTTATCCTTGTCCAAGAGGCTATTCACTCCAGCGTGAACCGAAAAGAGAAGGGCATGGTAGTAAAGCTAGACCTTGCCAATGCTTTTGACAGGGTAAGATATGACTATCTCTTCATGGTGATGGAGAAATTTGGGTTTTCCTCAAATTTCATTGACTGGATTAAAGGCTGCATCTGTGCTCCATGGATAGCCCCTCTAGTCAATGGGAGATCGACAAATTTTTTCCAGGCTTCAAGAGGGCTGCGATAGGGCTTCCCTCTGTCTCCGCTCCTCTATGCCATTCAAGCCTCCGTCCTCAGTTTCCAGCTAAACAACTGTCAGCAAGTCCAGTCACTACCTGGTCTTCGAATGGCTCATAATGTCAAAGACATTAATCATGCCCAGTTTTCAGATGATACGCTTCTTTTGGGAGGTGTTGGTATCCAATCTGCAAGGAGCTTCAAGAACGAGCTTGAAACCTATATCCAGATCTTAGGAAGCAAAATCTATTGCTGGAACTGCTCTATTGCACAAATGGGAAGCGCCTCTAGACTGCTGGAAATGGAAGGCTCGCAAAGCTGGGACTCGTTCACTTATCTTGGGGTCCCAATCTTCAAATCCGCCATCAAACCAGTGAATTGGAATCCCATCATTGACGAGTTAAAAGCAAAGATTCAGAATTGGGGGGCTGGTTGGCTTACTCTGGCAGGAAAATTGGTGTTGCTGAAATCGGTTCTTTCCAACATCCCAATCTATCAATCTTCCATTCTTCTGGCTCCCGCCTCTGTCATTAATAAAATTGAAAGCATTCTCAAAAAAATTCTGTGGGAAGGGGGAAAAGGAAATCAGAAAAAACTTCATCTTGTCAGCTGGGAAAAAATTAAAAAACCCTACAGTGAAGGAGGCCTCCAAATCAGAAGTATTCAAGTCCAGAACTTAGCTATGGGAACAAAGCTCCTCTGGCAACTAATCTCCGGGAGATCAAGCTGGAGCAAAAAGGTCTTGTGGAAAAAATACTTCCCCGGCCAGAGGCTTCGGTGTTTAGATAATAATCCCCCTCCCATCAAAGGCTCCCCAATTTATAAACTTTGTATCAAATCCTTGGATCACTTCAGATCTATGCTGTATTGGATCCCTGGAAATGGGGAAAAAATCAATGTCTGGAACGACTCAATCCTGGGAGACAAGCCTTTGGGGAAAAATCTTGAAGTGCAGAATATAAAACACTGGCTCAAAGATCAGCATGTCTCCACCCTGTGGGATCTCTTTGTCTGGGACTTCGACAATTGCTGGATTGAGTGGACGCTAAGTGGCCATCCTCCCTGGCTTGAAGAAGAAGCAAAGACTCTTTCCCAACTGCTGCAAGGAAAAACCCCTCTCAATCAATTAGCGTGTGACAAAAGAGGATGGGGGACAAAATCTGGAGCATACACCACAGCTGAAGGCTACCGCTCTTTTCTAGTTGTGCCTTATGTAGCTCCAAATCCTATCCATTGGAAGTTTGTTTGGTATATTCAGTCCATCCCGAAAGTGGACCTCTTTTGCTGGAATGTAGTGCACAGAAGTATTCTCACTGCTGAAATCCTCAGGAAGAGAGGTCTGGAAGGACCCTCAATCTACCCTCTATGTAAAAAAAATGAAGAAAACCTTGATCATCTCCTGATTTCCTGCCCGTTCTCAAGAGAAGTATGGAGAGAAGCCCTTTCCCTGGATCACTCTAATTTTACTGTGCCTGACTTAACAGCAGATCTCTTCTCCAACTGGGTTGAGTCCTCTCCCTTCCTCCTTTCCAAAAAAGCTCTTCTCAAAGCAGCCTGGATGTCAATCCCGAAGTTCATCATCTGGAAATTGTGGCTCGAAAGGAACAACCGTCTCTTCAAAATTGTGGAGAACCCCCCTTCAAAGGTCGCCCTAAAAGCAAGAGTTTTCCTTGGAGAGGATTTGGAGCATAAGCTGGGCCTCAGCAATGCTCAATATTTGGAGGATTTGGAATCTAATTGGCTCTCAGCCATCACCTCTATTTCCCAAATTTCTCCCCTGGCTAGGCAGCCAAAGCTTGCTGATTGGGAAATCCGCCTAGAAGAAGCTGATTTTATTAAATGGAGGTGCTCGCTGGAGGCTCATTATTATTTTTTTTATGGTGCCTCAAAAGGCAACCCAGGCTCTTCAGGTGGGGGAGGAGTGATCCTCTTCCCCTCTGGCTCCACTCAATCCTCCTATGCCTGGGGATTGGGAGCGGACTCTAACAACATCGCTGAATTCTATGCCCTGTGGCAAGGTCTCAGGCAAGCTATCAGGCTCAACATTCGAAAGATTTCTGTTTTTGGTGACTCTAGAATAGTTGTGCAGGCCATTTGCACAAAGTCTCGACCTACTAGTCTCCCTTTGAAGCGTATATTCCAGAAAATTCAGCTCCTAGCTAGTAAGTTCCATTCTGTAAGATATTTTCACATTTTACGTCATCTTAACAGTGCTTCCGACCTCGAGGCTAATCATGCCACGCTCCTGAGTAAGGGTACTATTATAGAAAATGGAACTGATTCCCTCTGCACCATCACATGACCTTGACAGGTCTTTCCTCACCCTCTGCGTTTGACTCTCTTTAAAATGGCTTTCCTCATCATCTTTTGCATCTCTCGGCCTTTAGAAGCTCGTGGTCTCTCCCTCTCTCCTCATTTTTGTGAAGCCGGTCCCCAAAGCTCGTCTTTAGATATTCTCTTCAATATTTTTAAAGAAATGTTGGCCGATCTGGAAGAAAATCCTTTCAATCCTCTCAAAGCGCAGGTCTATCTCCCCTCTGGCTCTGAAGGGGATATCAACACCGAGCTGGACAATAGAAAGAAATTGTCTCTTCCTCTGAGGGATTCGAGGAGTACAAAGAATATGACTCCCACTCTTCAAATATGCACTAGTCACCGTGGGAGATATCAGATGTAGAGTTTTTGCCTTGGAGATCGTTGTCCAAATGTTTCTTTCCAAGCTGGACTCCAATTGATCATGGACTGCCTACTACCTACTGTCCATGTGGTTGCAAGCCTCTCCTGCCTATTCTTTGTAATTTTGTGGATCTTCTATCTGTTCTCCATGTTTTCCATTGGCGTTATAGTCCTCTACGTTCCATTTTGAATCTTCAAGCAGGTCGTTGCTCCCCTCAGGCCGGCTGGAATCTTGTTGGCTATGTCTCTGTTTTCTGGTCTCTACCTCTCATGTCAGAGTAGTTGGCTATGATCAAGGATTCTACCAGTGTAATTCAGTTCCCGGAAGCTGTTTTCCCGGCTTTTTATTAATCTAACCATCAGTTATTGTCAAAAAAAAAATAACATTATTTATATTTATAATACTAATATTTAAGAATAACATACATTCTTAAGTTATGTTGGTTCTTATTTGTATTGCAGTTACGACTGAAAGCAGTCTGTAATATTTGTGTTAGTTTAATTCAGTTTGTATCTGTGGATTACTTAGAACACAAAGTTAAAAGAATCTCCATACTTATCAATATTTTTTATATTTACATAGTTCTGCAAAAGTATAAAAATAGTTTATAGTATTAGCTTAAAACCCTAAGTTACTACTGTCCTTTAGCTATTTAAAGCTAAGTAAGGACTGCTGTAACCTTTATCATATTATTTAACTATAGTTCAGATAGATGCAGGAAGATTAGTTGTTACTAATAGAAAAAGCTATCAGTACTATGTTTATATCTGTTCTTAACATAAACTATTAACTTCCAACTGATAAGACTAATTTCTCTATTTCCAAAGTAAAAGCATTGTTTATGGAATATAGGGACTGCATAGAAAATAATTTATAGATTTAAATCTACTAATGTAAATCAATAATATAAGTATAATTCTATATTAACATACTATTTACACAGCCTAAATTCTGATAACATTTCTGCAATCAAATTAATAAACTTTCTAGAAAACAACTAACTACTGAGAAGTAACATTTCATTACTATGATAACTTTAAATATTCGATTCATTCATATTTCGATCATACTTCATTTACTTAAACAACTACCTGTGCTAGAGTATGATCTGGATTGCTCCAGATGGGGAAAAACACAGGTAGGATTTATCTTTCATCACAGTACAAATTTAGTCTAGAATAACTAAGAAGCTTCAACACAGCATATCATAACATCATTCATTTATTGATCCTACTTAGAGATAAACTATAACACAGAAATTAAAAGATAATAGAACATGTCTTTAAAGCTGGACGGCAACAACAATGGGAGGTCGTTCCTCCCTACCAACTCCTGGAGAGCGCTCAAACAACGACTTCTCAGGACCCCCGAGCCTGTTCTGGTCTGCTTGGCTGGAACTAGGTGGAGCAATAAACAAAGTACCAGTCCTGAGACTCAATACCAACTCTGCATACTACAGTAAGATCTTTCAGCTGCAAGGCTGTACTAGATCAACTTTCTGCAGTTTACCCCTCAAACATCTTCCTTCCAATTTCCCTTTCCCAATGAATTCCTTGAAGTGCATTCACCTGAATGATTCTTCTCTTGGAATGAGCAGCCTCGGCTCTCTACATTGGGCACTTTTAATAAGATTGCCTAGGTCTTTTTGGGTTGGTTGTCATTAATTGAGCCACCTGCTCTGATCCCACTTTCTTGGGGGATCATGACCCCAAATGTAGGGAATTTGCCACCTGCAACATAGGAAGTGTTTGAGGATGCTTCCACTTGTCCTTTTTGCTCTCCACCTAGTTCCTTCCACCACTTGACCAGTAACACTATTTTTAACAGCTCTCCTAGGCTGTTGTCTCCACTTTTATTTATTTAAAAATTAAATATTCAGAATTACATTCCAAATCCTTGACTCTGCTGAGTCATCAGTTTTCGCTTAGCATTAAATTTAACATAATTTATGGGAATAATATCAAAATAAGATAACATTATTTTATAAAATTGGGGCATGCGATATACACACCCCCTTAGAATATAACATCGTCCTCGATGTTATTTATTCATCATCCTCTGAAGTCCCTTGGAACAGAATTGGATATGCATCTCGCATCTTACTTTCCAATTCCCAGGTGGCTTCTTCAAGACTAAGGTGATTCCATTGCACCTTCACCTGTCCAATGGTGCGGTTCCAAAGTGTAATTTCCCTCCTCCCGAGGATACAGTCTGGTTCCACCAGAAATTTTCCTTCTGGTTCCACCTGTACAACATTCCAATTAACTACATGAGTAGCATCATGAACATATTTCTTCAAAATGGAAATGTGAAAAACATTATGTACTCTTAAGTTAGGTGGTAAGGCTAATTGATAAGCTACTTGACTAATCCTAGACAAAATTTCAAATGGACCACAGTAACGAGGTGCCAATTTTGCACAACTCCCCAGTCTTAGAGAGCTTTTCTTGGGCCTTACCTTGATGAACACATGTTCACCTACCTAGAACTCCTTTGGAGTTCTTTTCAAGTCTGCTTGAATTTTCTGCCGATCCTGTGCCACTTATAAATTTCCCTGCACTTGTTTCACAATTTCTTCCATTTCTTTCAACAATTCTGGACCTAATACCAATCTATCTACTGGATTACTCCAAGAGATAGGAGTATTACATTTTCATCCGTATAAAATTTCAAATGGACTAAATCTAGCTGATGCCTGATAATTGTTATTATACGCAAATTCTTCTAGATTTAAATAGTCTTACCACTTACCTGGCTGATCTTTCACATACATTCTCAATAAATCTTTCAGTACCTAGTTTACCCTTTAAGTTTGTCCATCTGTTTGAGGATGGAAAGAAGTATTGAAATTCAATGTTGTATTTAATCCTTTAAACAAGGACTTCCAAAAGTTTCCTGTGAACTTAGGATCTCTGTCTGAGATTATAACTTTTGGTACTCCATGTAATCGAAAAATCTGCTTTAGAAAAATATCAGTTGTATTGGCAGCCTTGTAAGTAGTTTTAACAGGTATAAAATGAGCTGCCTTACTTAACTTATCAACCACTACCATAATAGATTCATTCTGATTCTGATTTCTAGGCAGTCCAGTAATAAAGTCTAGACTAATCACTTCCCATTTCCAGCTAGGAATAGGTAAAGGCTGTAGTAAACCAGCTGGATGTTGGTGTTCGGTTTTTACCTGTTGACATTCTAAACACCTTGCAATATATTCAGCTACTTCATTTTTCATATTTGGCCAGAAATACTATTTTCTTAGCATGGTTATAGTATTTTGATAACCTGGATGACCTGAATATGGTGTTTTATGGATTTCATCCAGAATTAACAGCTTAACTTTAGGTACATACAGTTTATCTTTAAACAGTAAAAACTCTTTTTCATTTAAACTGTAACCTTTTATTAATTTTTCTGTGGGGTTTTCCTTAGCTTTAGCTTGCAATTTCTGATAAATTTCATCTTGTTTTACCCCTTCTTGAAGCTGTTCATCTAAGTCTGAAACGTAAGTGTTGATTGCTGTTGCAAAATTCAGCCTTGCGTTCCTACTTAATGCATCATCGACTTTATTTTCTTTACCTTTTATATGCTAGATTTTAAAATCATACTCGCTTAAGAAAGCTAACCACCTAGCTTGTCTAGCATTTGAATTTGGCTGATCTAAAAGATATTTCAATCCTTTATTATCAGTCATTAAAATAATTTTTTTGCCAATTAGGTGGTGTCGCCGCATTTTTAAAGCATGAATCACAGTTGCTAGTTCCAAATCATATGTTGCGTAATTCTTTTCATGAATTTTTAACTTTCTAGACTCATGGGAAATAACATGCCCTTCTTGAGTCAATACACCGCCTAAGCCTTCATTACAAGCATCAGTGCATACTACAAACTCTTTATTAGGATCTACTATTCTTAAAATAGGTGCACTGGTTAATAAAAATTTTAACTTCTTAAATCTTTCTTCGCATTTCCGGTTCCAGTCAAACTTATTTCCTTTCTTTTGCAAGGAAGTTATCGGATTGGCTATCCTCAAGAAGCCTTCAATGAACCTCCAGTAGTAACCGGTAATGCCCATGAAAGATCTAACATCTGTCACATCTTTAGGAACTGGCCAATCTTCGATTTCCCGTATCTTTTCAAGATCTACGGAAATTCCTTCCTTGGTCACTACGTGACCTAAATATTGAATCTTATCTTTAAAGAAGTCACACTTACTAAACTTTGCAAAGAGTTGATGTTCTCGCAACTCTTGCAAAACAATTTTTAGGTGTTCTTTATGTTCTTCTTCAGTTTTTGAATAGATTAGGATGTCGTCAATAAACACGGCCATGAACTTGTCTAAATACTTATGCATTATATTGTTTAGCTGACAGTAGTCTATGCATAATCGCATAGTTCCATCTTTCTTTTAAACAAAGATGACAGGTGCCCCCTAGGGAGACGACACACTTGGCCGAATATATTTTTTATCAATTAACTCTTTTAATTGTGATTTTAACTCATTAAGTTCCAATATGTTCATTCAATAAGGGGCCTTTGAGCTGGGTACAGCACCCGGTACCAACTCAATGGTGAAATCCAATTCCCTTTTAGGAGGTAATACCATAATTTCTTCTAGGAATACATCAACATATTCTTTTAAAATGGGGATATCTTCTATTTTTAACTTATCTGTTTTAATTTTAGTTTCTTCATCGGTAATTGTTACAACATAAGCTTTACATCCTTTTCTAACAGCTCTTTTAAGTTGTAAAGTAGAAATCTGCCTTACCATAGTTTTTCTAGGAATACCCTTAACAATTATTGGTTGTTCATCACTGTTTAAGCATGTGAAATTTTTATCGTAATAGTTTAAAATTACTCTATGTTATTCTAACCAGTCCATACCAGTCAGCAAATCATATGAGCCAAGTGGAAAAATATTAAGTTTAACAACAGTTTCAAATTTATCCATAAGTAAGGCACATTCTTTCACAAAGCAAGTTACTTTTATTTTAGCCCCAGTGGCTAACTGAACTAACCATGAATTCTCAAACTTATCGATAGATAACTTACATTTTTCCACTATTTGAGGTGCAATATAACTGAGACTAGCTCATGGATCAATTAAAATGGTTACAGGAGTCTGATTAATCACACCTTCTACTTCCACCATGGAAGTCTGATATTCAGGTTGTCGGTTCTCCAAGGCTGCGTTAATTCTGGGCATGCTCCTTGCTAGTTCCCCAACAGTCATCTCCTCCTGTACGGTATGAACGTTGCTAATAGTCTTCTTCCAGTTTGGACAGACTGAAGCATAGTGCGGGCCATTACATTCCCAGCACTTGACAGGCTCTTTATGCTCAAAACTCTTGGTAAAATTTCTATGATTATTTACAGTTTCCTTACCCTTAAAATTGTTCTGATTGTTGGGTGTACTAGTCCTATTTCCCTGGAAATTCTTGTTGTTAGAATAGTTTTTGGCCTTATTATTCTTAAAATTGCTGTTAGGCACAAAATCCTTCTTCTTAAATTCAGACTGATTATTATTTTTCTTAGCTTTCCAGTTGGCCAAGCTTTCTTTCTTCCAATTTTGCTCAAAACAAAAATTAGCCTTCCTCATGGCTTCCTCCAAGGTCTTTGGGTTATCATATTCAATTCTATCTTTAATATGATATGGTAAACAGCTAAGGAATCGTTGTACTTTTGGTTTCTCATCCACTAGGTAGGGTACATACCTAAGTAGACTTAAGAATTTGTTGTTCAAATCCTTCATTGTCATTAAACCTAACTTTATTTCATAAAACTCCTTAGCCCTTTCCTCGTAATACTGCTCAAACAGAAATTTCTTTTTAAAATACTGCTTAAAGGTACTCCAGTTAACTTCTTTCTCTTTTATACCCTTAACTCTCTTCAAGTCCTGCCACCAAATATCAGCCTTTCCTGAGAGGTTATATATAGCCATCCTAGCCTTTAACTGGTTAGAATAATTATATATTTGGAATTACTTCTTCATCTCGGACAACCAGGACTCAGCTTCCTCCCCCTTCTCAGTCTCTCCATTAAAGGTTAGTGGTTTTATCTTTTTGAATTCCCCTGAGATTTCCTCATAAGGTTTATATTTTCTCTTCTTGACGTACAGATCATCATCACTACTGTCACTAGTAGTATGGTAACTTTGTCGTTCACCAAACACTTCTGACGATGAACTACTTTCAGTTTTTGTATGCTTCATCTTTTTAGATTTTTTTGGATGACTAGCATCTTCAGATTCTGACCTTCTACCCCTTCCTTCGGTTTGAAACTTTTCCATTAGGATCTAATTCAGCTCTTCTTGAGCCCTCATAATCCTTTCATTCTCTTTCTTTAGAGACTCCATTTCAGTTTTCAAATCTTTTACAGTTTGTAACAGCTCTGAGGAATTTGTAGTTACATCCCCTGGTATAGGATCTCTGGGTAAATTTCTTGTTTCTGTAGCTGGAGACTCTTCCTGTGCATACTCTCCCATCCTTTCCATACCTGCCTATTAAACTTCAGAAAAAGACAATTCTCTGTTGAATAACATAAAAAAAAAATACATTAGCATAATAATTTAATTTACTGTTTTATGAAAGCTAGTCGGGTTGCATCAAGGCCTAGAATTTGAACCTTATGCTCTGATACCACATGTCACAACCCCAAATTTTCACAAAATTTTTAAATTTTTGGATTAACAATAAATGTTACAACCTACGGTTCTACTAACAGCTAACAGTGGCATAAAGAAACAGTTAAGTAAATGGTTTCTAAAATATCTTAACAGTTTATTTTTCGTAGCAAGATTAAAATCTTTTGGTATGTTAATTGCTTCAGTTTAATGATTAGTTCTTTTATGTTAGTAGGTGGAATCTACTTTTACATTCGGGGCTTACTTAGCATTCGTGCTAACACAGATGAATACTATTTCTTACGGGTTGTTACAGGTATGATCGACCAAGTACATAATTTTAAAAGATCTGATCGACCGAAAAACCTTTGCACCTATAGCCAGATACACTTCCATCAGATCAGTACTTGCTCTGGCTACAGTAATGAAATGTAAGATACACTAGATGGATGTTAAGACTTCCTTCTTGAATGGTGTAGTAGAAGAGGAAGTGTATGTGGAACAACCACTCGGTTTTGAGACACATGACAAGGAATCTCATGTGTGCAGATTGAAGAAAGCCCTGTACGGTTTGAAACAGGCACCCAGGACATGGTATGGTAGAATTGATGGTTTCCTATCCAGTTTGGGCTTTACCAAGAGTAAAACAGATTCTAACCTTTATGGATGGCAATCCAGTGATACTCCTAATTTATGTAGATGATCTGTTTGTAACAGGTATGAATGGGTTGATTGCTGATACGAAGAGGAAACTTGCTGCTGAGTTTGAAATGAAATACTTGGGAATGATGCACTATTTCTTAGGCATGGAGGTGTGGAAGAATGTGGATGGAATCTTTCTTGGATAAGGGAAGTATGTAGTAGAGATTCTGAAGAGATTCGGGATGATGGACTGCAAGGCCATAACCACACCTATGGCATCAAACCTGAAGCTATTGAGTGATGCTTCATCAGAAGCGGTTGATGTTACGATGTATCGTCAGATGATTGGGTCCTTGATGTACCTAACGAAGACGAGACCAGATATTTTCTTTGCTATGAACACCTTGAGCTAGTTCTTGATAGATCTGAGACATGTTCACTTGATTGCTACAAATCATATTCTGAGGTACCTGAAGGGTACAATTGACTATGGGCTCAAGTACGAGGCAAATCATAAGATTAACCTGGAGGGTTATGTTGATTCAGATTGGGTTGGCAGTGCCATCGATAGGAAGAGCACTTCAAGATGTTGTTTCAGTATGGGATCAGGTGTGATCTCTTGGTTTAGCAGGAAGCAATCATGTGTGGCACTGAGTACAGCTGAAGCAGAGTATGTCACAGCTTGTTCAGCTAGTTGCGAGGCAGTATGGCTAAGGAATCTACTATCTGATTTATTTGATCTCCAGTTGGATGCTACTTGTATATATTGCAACAACCAGAGTTGTGTGAAGTTGTCGAATAACCCGGTGTTCCATGACAAGTCGAAGCATATCGAGATCAAGTATCACTATATCAGGGATATGGTGCAGAGAGGAGCAGTGAAGCTCCAGTATATTGCGATGGAGGAATAGATAGCTAATGTATTGATGAAGCCATGGGCTAGAGTGAAGTTTGAGTACTTTAGGGAGAAGCTTAGTGTTCTTCAGATCGAGGTTCCCTCCAAGGCGAAATGATGAGACCGAGAGCCATTCTGACATGGTTAGAGGATTAGGTTCCTTCCATGGTCAGATGTAAGGGCTGCGCCATTCTATCATGGTGAGAGGATTTGGTTCCTTCCATGTCATATATGAGTGCTAAGCCATTCTAATGTGACTGTAGTATTGGTCCCTACATGATAAGATGTAAGGACTAAATGCCATTCTTGGAATGCAGGCACTTAGTTAGTTACCAGGAAAGCTCAGTTTGGGACTGAGGGTCATTGTGATATGACTGTAGGACGTAGTCTTACATGATCAAATGTGAGCGCATGGACATTCTGATGTGATTGAGGGAGGTGTTCCCACTTGATCAGATATAAGGGTTGATGCCATTCTCTAGGAGAATGGAGGCACCTGGTTAGTTACCAGGAATCCTCAGTCTAGGATTGAGAGCCCTTTCGATGCGGTGTTTTCGAACATGGTCGAATGTAAGTGCAGAGCCCTTTCGATGCAATGTTTTCGAACATGGTCAAATGTAAGTGCAGAGCCCTTCCGATGCAGTGTTTTTGAACATGGTCGGATGTAAGTGCTGAGCCTTTCCGATGCGGTGTGTTCACACATGGTCAGATATAAGTGCTGAGCCATTCTAGCGCGATGTGTTTACACATGGTCAGATGTGAGTGCTGGGCCTTTCTGACAAGATGAGGTCAGATGTGAGTGTTGGGCGTGCCTTTCTGACAAGATGAGGTTAGATGTAAGAGCTGGGCGGGACATTCTGACTTAGGGTCAAATATAAGTGCTGATAAACACCAACATGAAGGGTAGGACTACAACCAGCATGAAAAAGGGACGGCTCTGTAGAACTTCCTGTGACGAGAAGAATCGAGAGATAACACCGATTATGATGATCTAGACTTGATGATGATCTAGATGTGATGATGATCTAGACTTGATGATGATCTAGATCAAGTGATGATCCAGATTTGATGATGATACAATGATGATGATCCAGCAGTGATGTTCCAGCAGTCGTGATGATCCATATCCCATGACAAAGAAGACTTGAAGAAGAATATGACTTAGAAGAAGACTTGAAGACGAAGATGACTTGAAGATGAAGAAGACTTGAAGATGAAGACAACTTGAAGATGACGATGTCGAGATGATCCAGTCGATATAGAGAAGAAGACCTGTGTTGAAAATTGTGTCAAAAGAATACCTTCCTAGTTAAGAGGGAGTGTTGATGTATTTGTAACTTCGGAATATATTCACCTATGTATCTTATGTCTTGTACCCTGATGTTTATTCTGGGATGTGTTTGTAATGTAATTGAGTCATGTCATGCCCCGATGTTTCGATCTGGAGGATCTATAATGTAAACAAGTCATGTCAAGTCATTGTGGGTAACCCTCCTATTGTTCAAGGGTTAAACTCCCCGTAGTTCCGTGACACTAGGGTTATTAGACTCTCCTAGATAAGTCAGCCCTAGTAGGGTTTAGTCAATTCAGGAATTAGTATAAATAGAGAGCTAGCCTCTCTTTTTATCACACACTCACTAACACTCAGTTGTATTGCATAGTTGAGGAAGAAGAAGACACTGGGGCTAGGAAGAAAGAGGTTGACGTTGTCGGGAGATCATCTTACCGTTTTGGGGTTTTACTTTTGGTGCTGATTCTATCTCTGAGGAAGTTTTGGGGTTTTCTCCATTTATGGTTTCCCCGAGGAAAAACACTGTGTTCTTTGTTTCTTGTGTTTGATTGCTGTGCTTGTTATTCTCTCAGTTAAAGATCCTAATAATGCTAGCTTAATGTTAAAAATATAAGAGCATCTAAGCAAGGAAAAATAATAGGGAGCAGTTGAGGAGTTGAAGCCACTAAGTTTTGGACCTTTTGACATTGTTTAACAAGTCAATAACAATGGTTTTTTATAAACCTAGCACCATATATGCAAATGTTTTTTATAGTGAATGTGGAAAAGTTGTGCCTCTTCAAACCATCTATGTTGGATGAAGAGAAGGAAGGACATGTACTTTCGTAAATGGATGGCATTACATCAAGTGCTCTTGAGGAGTTCGAAAAGGATTCAATTTTGCAAGTGAAGGTTAAAAATACATGCAAAGGGAAACATGAAATCTTGCAGATTGGACCAAAAAGGAAGTTACTAGGGAAGGTAAAAATGGTAAGAGAGGAATAACATTAATTATTTTTTCCTTCGCCTTCTTTGTTAGTATCGTTTAGAGACCAAAAGCCTCCCAATTGGGGAGGTGTCATCTAAAAAATATCATGGAAATGGTATGGACAAGAATACAAAGTCATGCTATATAGGTTTGGTGATTACCTCCTTAAGAAGGATGGTATCAAGTGTTGAAAGGGAAAATTTAGATTATTTGGATGGAGAAGAGGTCATAGGGATCCCATTGAACAAATTTCATCGTTTCTTTTAAAGGTGATCACACCATTACCTACAAGTGAAGTCACATTCCTTGGGTTGAAGGAAAATCATAACTTTTCAAGAAAATGGTATATTAGATGGGTTAAATTATTAGTCATAACCATAAATTAGATGGAGATATCACCCATTAACATAAAAAAAAATTATAGTTATTTGAGTAACATTGCATCATTGAGATGGAATGACCTTGTATCAAATCGATAGAAGTACTATTGCATGGTTCAAGGCTAGTTGCACTCATATAAATGAAGTTTTGTACTAATTTACCTAAGAAGAGATCACAAAAATGCAAGTGAGATCACTCGTTTCCATTTCAATGGAGTTGCTTGCACCACCAGTGAATAGAAATCACTCATGTAGAACAAGTATGGTCACACCAATTTCAAGGAAGGAGATCTCACTTGTTTAAATTAAGGGTCATAGTTTGTTAAATGAAGAACACTTGCACTTGTTCATATGAATGGCAACTCGCACTTCTTGAAACATGGGTATAACTCACACCTATATAAGAGAATGATACTCTCTCTAGTTTGGGAAAATAGCCATGATGTTTTCCTTATATGAGGGGAAGCCTAATATCCTTCAAAAGGTAAGTTTTGATTTGAACCATGGATCACCATCCACTAGTTGATGTTATTGGAGGATATGATTCCTCATGTTAAAGTGATGTGAATTGATGGGAAGAAAAAATCCATTTGTATGGGCGATTGAAACATTTGGGATGTAGAAAAAATCCGTTTGTATGGGTGATTGAAACATTTGGGTTTCTCTAGGGTAAATATGTGTATCAATTTGTTTTGGTTGAATGTGGCATGCATATTAATTTATATTATTTGTTTCACTACAAATAGATAACAAAAGCACATTTACCAATTTGAATTAAATAATAATAAAAGTTAGTATAGAGTCCATTGTGACAAATTCATTAGTGGGATAATGACTACAATTTACAAATCAAGTTCCCTAAAATAATTACTTAAAAATTCTTCCATTTGAATGATTTTTGAAAGTATGTTGCATGATCATCATTGTTTCCTGAGATTATTGAATTCCCTAAATTTGACCCAAGAATAGCATTGGAAGTCTCAACATATTCTCAATGCACCTGTCAATATTTTCAAATTTGAATAATGAATAATAGAGCCACCACCTAGAGATGAATATAATTTTTTCAAAGCATTGGGGCTCTATAATAATTAAATTCAATGTATCTATCATTCCCTTGTTTTCCCAAGCAATTTCAAATCCATTAAAGCCTCATTCTTATGATTAGTTAAGTTGGACAGTAATCCTATAACATCTAGCTCTCTTGCAAATAGTAAACTAGTGTGGTTCATTTTTTAAGTCTATAATTTGGATGGGAGGCATATGACAAGTTGTGTTGAAGGAATCAATTATTTGACACCTAGACAAGTAGTTTATTAGAAATCAAGCATGATTTTATGCATTTTAACCTTTCCTTAAAGCAATTCATTAAATTCAAATTAGCTTGTTTATTTTCTCATTGATTTAGCTATTTAGATTGGAAAATCATCTGTGAATGTCTAATTATAGGTTCATCTCCATGGCTTTGAAAAATGCAAGAAAAAAATGAACGACTTTGAGCATTGAACCAAAAATGAAATAGGACACTATAGTATTATACGTTAATACTTCTTACAAAATTATCCTCCCTTATAATCATGGGTATGGGGAGCTCTTCAAAATGTATAAGGATGCTCCAGGACATCCAAATTTCACTGACCCAAATGCTTAGGACATAGAGGATGCTAACATGAATTACAATGTCATAATATACCAAATACATAATGTGGCTACCAAACTAGGAGCTTTCTCTTGTGCTAACCTGATTTGATAGTTGCTTGAGAACATGGATGTAGGGACAAGGAAAATTATGTCCAAAACTAATTGGTGTATATAATCTTACAATGCCAACAACGTTGAATTGTATTACAATTTTCTAAGGGTTTAATATTACTTAACTAATAGTTGGGCCAATCCATTTACAAACACACATAGTTATTATGATATGCTAAAAGAGTGATGGGAGGAAGGTAAGCAATCTAGGGCTAAAAAATTAAAAATGTACCCCACCACAAATCTTAAAGTCTCAATCAAATATGTTAAGGTCCTTATTAGTAAGCTATATGGAGAAAATGGTTTGAGAGAAGCTTAGGTCCTAATATTGTGTCAAAATATTAATAAGTGGACCATTTTAACTGGGAAACCATCCTCTCACATACCTTGAACTAATCCTTAAGAAAATTGAAGTCACCTTCAAAAGGCACAAAACCGTAATTGTATGTCTTCTTATGTATTGGATATTGTATGCACAACAAACACTTTCCCCAAAATGGGCTAAAACTATACCTATGAGTGCCCATATGTACATACATATTGCAAGGCCCTATGGGAGCATAACTACACCTCACACTATGAACAAATTTGTGATCAATTATTATCCCCATTATATGATTTAAGCTTAAAAACAAAGTTCCCTATATTATCTAAATATGTTATGAAGGTCCTAAAGAGCATGGAAGACTAGTAATGGATGATAGGTCAATGTATATGAGGATATATGGCACTACAAAAACACCACACTTTGCATAAGTATGTCCTAGATAAGGTTAGTAATTAAAGAGATGGATTATATGCCATTCATTATTGAATGATTCAAGTTGCACAACTTGAAACGTATTGTAAAAGATCATATAAATATTGTGAGCATAGGATGACCATACTCTATTGAATAATGCCTACATGAAGGAACAAAAAGAAGAGCTCTTGATCATTAAAAAGTCCTAGAGAGAAAAAAAATGGAAGAAGAAGCAAAGAAAATAATTACTTTTAGTTCCACCATATAATAGGAAGGCTCAACACCGAAACCAAAAAATACCACTCCAGTGAGGCTATACATTCATGGATGTTCCAGTTGTACAAACGATAGAGGAAAAGAAAATGATAGGAAGTCCCTCCAGGAAGCACCCAACTAGAGATTGTTGTAGAGACTTAAAAAATGAAGACATACACTTATCACTATTAAAATATTGTAACTTCAGAATATATTCAAGATGTATTGAATATGTTCCTCCTTCATGAGATGAGTTTGGTCTTGTAAGAGTCATTAAAAGAGTCAATGTAAACCTCTGAATGTAAGTCGGGTCAATAGTACCCAAGTGTCAATATAATAATTGTTATTTTTGGTGTCTTGCTAGACAAGTCGACCCAGTTAGTTAGACAAGTCGGCCCTGTTAGGTTAGAGGTCAAGTCAATTGAAGAATATAAATAGGGAGGCACTCCCATTAATTTGTACTCACTCACTCAAGTTGTTTTGCAAGAGAGAGAAAGATTAGTGCGCCAAAAAGAAGAGAGAAGCAGTTGTCTAGGTTTTACACTGCACTGGTTGAGTTCTATACTGAGTAATTTTTGTGGGATTTTCTCCCTTGTGGTTTCGTCGAGGAAAATCTTTGTGTTCTTTTGTTCTTGTGTTCTTGTGTTCTTGTGTTCTTATGTTTATGTGTTTGTTGTTCTTTCAGTGATATTACTAGTGACAATTTGTTTTAAGATATCATATAAGCAAATTAAGAAAACTTAACATGGTATCAGAGCCACCCTAAAAGGAAGCACTGCACAATTAGGGTTTGTTACTCTGAACAAATCCCTTGATAAATCAACCATAAAAGAGGGATCCCTCGTCTCACCCCTGAAGAGCACATCTTTCTTTGAAGATGGAACTGGATTCTAAGAAGTTTCAGTTTTGGACTAGATATTGCTACTGGGACAAACTAGGGCTTTAGTTTTCCTGAGACTCCATCATCAATCTCAAAAAAATCAAGATACAGTCTATATTTCCATAGGGAGGTGCATCTTCTCCATCACTCATCTCTACCAGTGATCCCAACTGAAAAAATAGGGTTTCTGCATCAAACCCTAGGTCATCCAGAAGGAGGTCAGTCAAAAGCTGTTTTCTTCAAGTAAGTATTATTCCTCCTTATTCTATTTGAAGTTCTCAATCTATTAAAGATGACAAATAATACCAAGCTAGATGAAAATCTTGAAGGTGCTGAAAACTTTAGAGCATGGAAGTATAGGATCATGCTCATCCTACAAGAGAATGATCTAGATGGATGTGTAAAGGATGAAGTGAAAGAACTAGAAGAAGTTGAAGCCAAGACCAAGTATAAGAAGGATATTATCATAGTTAAAAGGATCATAGCTGACTCCAACAAAGATAACTTGATTCCTCAAGTGTCTTCAAGGGAGACTCCAAAAGAAATGTTTGATGCTTTATCTAGTTTATTTGAAGGAAGAAATATTAATAGGAAGATGACCCTGAGGAATCAACTCAAAAGTGTAAAAGCTCAAAAGTCAGAGACCATGGAGTCTTACTTTACAAGAGTATCTCAAATCAAATATCAGTTAGAAGCCATTGGTGATATGGTTGAAGAAGCAGAAGTTGTGATGACAACCTTAAATGGTCTTCCAAGAGATTGGGAAGCCTTTATCCGAGGAATATGTTCAAGAAGGAAACTAACCAAATTCCAAAATTTATGGGAAGAATGTGTTCAAGAAGAAGAAAGGATAAAAACTAGAGAGGAAAAGATAAATGACAATTACGATATATCCTTGACAACTCATACCAAAGGCAAAAGGAAGAGTCATGACCATCCTCATAAGACTCAAGGGTTTAAGAGGCCCAAGAAAGACTTCTCAAATTTTGAATGCTTCACTTGCCACAAGCTGGGACACATTGCCATCAACTATCCCATGAAAGAACAAAGAGTCAAAAAGATGACAAGATTTCAATCCCATGCTGTTGAAGATAGTGATCAAGAAGTTGAAGAAGAAGAAAAGAAGGATGAAGACTCCAATGAAGAATATGTATTGATCTATACTCTAACAGGATCAGTCTCACCAGGAAATGACACTTGGTTAGTAGATAGTGGTGCCTCCAAGAACATGACAGGATACAAGAACTCACTCTCATGCCTTGTACAAAAGGAATTTCCACACAAAGTAATGCTTTGAGATGATTCCCAATACCCCATCAAAGGAATAGGAGAAGAATCCTATAATTTGGACTCTAGAAATCCCATAAAGATGAAATATGTCATGTATGTCCCAGGACTAAAGAAGAATATTCTTTCTATTTCAGCCTTAGACAATAAAGGCTTCAGAGTTGTTTTTATGGATGGAAAAGTTCTCATGTGGACAAAAGGTAAAACCATAGATGATGCAGTAGAAATTGGAGTTGAAGAAGGAGGACTCTACAAATTAAAGGGACATGCAAATTCAGCTTTAGAAACTAGTACCATAAACTCATGTGAGCTATGGCACAGAAGGATTTCTCATATTCACTACAAATATCAACCAATTGTAATCAAGGTTGTGACTGGTCTACCAAAAATTCAGATAGAACATGAAGGAGTGTGCAAAGGATGTGCACAAGGAAAGAATACTAAGAATCCTTATCCAAACAGTGATAGTAAAGAAAAATGGATCTTAGACATTATCCATTCAGACATATGCAGGCCAATGCAAACCACTTCATTAAGCGGGTATGTTTACTATGCTTCTTTTATTGATGACTATTCCTGCAAGACTTGGATATACTTATTGAAAAAGAAGGATGAAGTGTTAGAAAGGTTTAAGGAATTTAAGGACCTAGTAGAAAACCTCTCTAAAAATAAAATAAAGATATTGAGGTCAAATAATGGAGGAGATTTCACATCAAATGAATTCAATGAATACTGTGAGGAATCTGGGATTAAGAGGGAGCTCACCATTCCATATAATCCACAACAAAATGGTGTGGCAGAAAGAAAGAATAGATCTATCATGGAAGTTGTGAAAGCTATGATACATGATCAAGATATACCGATGTACCTATGGGAAGAAGTAGCTAGAACAATAGTATATGTCCATAATAGAATCTCCCACAGTGCCCTTGGGAACAAAAATCCAGAAGAAATGTTTTCCATAGAAAATCTTGAAGTAAGCCACCTACATATATTTGGTTTTCATGTATACATACACATTCCCAAGGATAAAAGGTCAAAGTTATATCCTCGAGGAAAGAAGGGATTGTTCGTAGGATATAGTGAGCAATGAAAATCTTATCAAATCTATATCCCAGGATATCGTCAAATTGAACTTAGCATAGATGTCACATTTGACGAAGATACAGTCTTCAGGAAGTAAAAGAAAGATAAGGAAGATGAAGAAGAGTATGAAACCCCAAAAGCTACAAAAATTCCTAAACAAGTTAGGAACAAAGAGGAAGATCAGATGCTTGAGGATCATGATATGACAGAACCTCAGTTACCTGAAGAATTACCCAGTGAAATGATTTCTTGAAAGAGAAAACCTGCTTGGGCTCGTGAAGTAATCGAAGAAGCAAAAAGACATGGTGCCCCAGAAGGAACCATCCGAGAAAGAAAGATGCAAAAGTCATGCCCTAGTTATATGGCTTTGATGTGTGATCTAGTTGATAAAGAACCGACATGTTTTGAAGAAGCAATAAAACAGAAGGAGTGGGTTGATGCAATGGTTGAGGAGAACCAATCCATTATAAAGAATGATGTGTGGGAAATAGTACAAATACCAAAGTACAAATCAGTGGTATCCTCGAAATGGATCTTCAAAACTAAACACTCAGCAAATGGTAGTATAGAAAAGTTCAAGGCAATATTTGTAGCTCAAGGATTCTCTCAAAAAGAGGGAATCGACTATGAGGAGACCTTTACACTAGTGGCTAGGTACACCTCAATCAGAACCATCATTTCCTTGGAATCCAATATGAAGTGGAGGCTGCATCAAATGGACGTGAAGAGAGCCTTTCTAAATGGATTGATTGAAGAATATGTATATATCGAACAACCACAAGGGTTCGAGACTAATGATCAGAAAACTCATGTATGTAGACTGAAGAAGGAATTGTATGGGTTAAAGCAATCACCCAGAGCATGGTATGGAAGGATCGATAGATTTCTAATGAGCTTGGCTTTACCAAAAGTAAAGTAGACTCCAACCTCTACTATAAGATTGAGGATGATGGGATTATGGTATTATTACTATATGTAGATGATTTGTTCCTGACAGGAGAAAATAAGCCCATCATCGAATGTAAGAAGAATCTTGTTGCAAAGTTCGAGATGAAATACCTTGGAATGATGCATTACTTTCTAGGTCTTGAGGTATGGCAGTATCTAGACGATATTTTGCTAAACCAAGGAAAATATGCAGTAGAAATCTTAAAAATATTTGGAATGATAGATTGCAAGGTTGTGACTACTTTGATAACAACAAGTCGGAAGCATTTGATGCTACCTTATACAGACAGAGTATTGGTTCTCCGATATACTTAACCAATACAAGACCATATATATGTTTTGTTGTAAACACTCTAAGTCAGTAAATGGTGAATCTTAAACACATTCACCTTATTGGAGCAAATCATGTAATGAGGTATCTAAAGGGAACTTTAGATTATGGGCTCAATTTTGCATCTAGTGGTGAGATCAGATTACATGGATACACAGTTTCAAATTAGGGAGGAAGTGCCAAACATAGAAAACAAAAAGCACCTCAGGATGTTTCTTTAGTCTAGGATCAGGCATGATCTCTTGATTCAGTAGAAAGCATACCAGTATTGCACTTAGCACGGAAAAGGATGAATACATTGCAGCATGTTCAACATGTAGCGAAGCAATATGGCTTTGAAAGATGTTGGCAGGACTATTTGATGCAGAGATAGATGCTACTGATATCCTTTGTGATAATCATAGTTGTATCAAGATGACAGAAAACCCCATTTTTAATGATAAGACAAAGCATATTGAAGTTAGATATCATTTCATCGAGGATATGGTTCAGAAAGGAGTTGTAAAGCTCAAGTATGTTCCTACAGAGGAAAAAGTGGCAGATGTGTTAACTAAGCCTTTGTCTCGTGTAAAGTTTGAATACTTACGAGACAAGCTTTGTGTAGTCCGAAAGGACCTCTCTCGAAAGAGGGAGTGACAATAGATGGAAGATGGATGTAGTGGTGGGTAGCTCAGTCTAGAGGAGGGTAGGTTTGGCTAGGATTGTTTGGCTTGAAAGGGTTAGTAAGTCAAATGAGGGTTGTTGATCCTAGGGGTATTAGTATGTTTGGATAGGCTTGGTTGGACCGAAAGGGTTAGTAAGCAAGACAAGGCGTGTTTGGTCCCCAAGGAAATCCATATATCTAACTAGGCTTGTTGGCTCAAAATGGTTGGATGGATCTACCAAAGAACCCACTGTGATGTTGCTCCGAGATATTTAGAGGAAAATATGTATCTTCAGTATTGCTATACTGTTGAATTTTGAGATGATTGCTTCAGTATTGTTATACTGACGATTGTTGAGATGTTTGCTTTAGTATTGTTATACTGATGATTGCTGAGATGTTTGCTTCAGTATTGTTATATTGATGATTGTTGAGACGATAGTTTATGTATTGTTATACTCATGATTGTTGAGTTGATTGTTGAGATAGTTTCAGTGATTGTTACACTGATGACTGATTGTTGATAGTTTCATTGTTGTTGCACTGATTATTGTTTATGAGTTGTCTTTAGTATCTCGCTACTGATGGTGATGTTGATGCTCCAACATCTCTATACTGGTAATGCAGATGATTATGTAGCATTATAGATGATTTTTATTTTAGCACTATCATGCTAATGATATTGTTGTTGATGCTTCAGTATCTATATACTGATGTTGCAGATGATGAGGTTACAGATGATGTCTCAGTATTCACATACTGATGTTGGCAAATGTTGTTTTAGCATTCATATGCTAGTATGACAAAAGATGACTCAGTATCCACATATTGATGTTGTAGAAGATGATCCATAAGATGATTCAGTATTCATATACTAACGTGATAGGCAATGATCCAGAAGATGATTATGTATTCATATACCGATGTGACAGACGATGATTCAGTACCTATAGAAGATGGTAAAAGATGCTCGAGTATGTACAGAATATGATTCAGTATTCACATACTGAGATTGCAGAATATGATCTAGCTAAGATTGATGATGAAGATGTATGATGATGTTCTAAAACCTCCTATGACATATAGAGACTCACCAGTTAGTTGTATAGATGTGGTAGCAGTCACTAGTGTGGTTGAATACCTTCCTAGTTAAGAGGGAGTGTTAAAATATTGTAACTTCAAAAGATATTCCAGATGTATTCAATATGTTCCTCCTTCGGGAGATGAGTTTGGTCTTGTAAGATTCATTAAAAGAGTCAATGTAAACCTCTGAATGTAAGTCAAGTCAATAGTACCCAAGTGTCAATATAATAATTGTTATTTTTGGTGTCTTGCTAGACAAGTCGGCCTGTTAGGTTAGAGTTCAAGTCAACTGAAGAATATAAATAGGGAGGCACTCCCCTTCATTTGTACTCACTCACTCAAGTTGTTTTTCAAGAGAGAGAAATATTAGTGCTCTAGAAAGAAGAGAGAAGTAGTTATCTGGGTTTTACACTGCTCTGGTTGAGTTCTATACTGAGGAAGTTTTACAGGGTTTTCTCCCTTGTGGTTTCCCCGAGGAAAATATTTGTGTTCTTATGTTCTTGTGTTTTTGTGCTTGTTGTTCTTTAAGTGATCTTACTAGTGACAATTTGTTTTAAGATATCATCTAAGCAAATTAAGAAAACTTAACAATCACTCCTCTAAGATAACCATATCATTTGACTAAGTGGAGGGATCTAAAATTTAAGGAAGAGACAGTAAAATTCCCCTTAAAGAAGAAGTGGTGAATCTCTTAGAACCAAAAGATAAATAAATAGGAATTCCCTCAGGGTCAAGAACAATGAAAGAGTTCTACATCCCAAGTGAATTTCCTAGTTTCATCAATTCGTCAAGGGAGAACAATCACTAGATGATGACATTGCATGCATGCAGAGGTTCATGTTTGATAAGAGGATGAATCAAGTGGTATGGTCTACTCGTAAGAAAAGAAAGAAAGCCACCAAGAAATTCATAATGGAGAACATGGTGATGGATGTGGAGATAATGAACCCAATGGCAGATGCCACCACAACAGTAGTGAAGGTTCAAGTAAATGAATCCAAGGCCTACAAAAAGACTAAGGAACTAGAAACGTACAAATCTAAATCTACTCAGTTAAATAATAAAGCATAGTGTTATCAAATAACTAAGTACAATAAGTGTTATAGCTGATTTTACCACACATGGTGAATCACATTTTTATGGCCTTCCCTGTCCTTCTGCACACTCCTTAGACCCCATGGACCATTTTTGTACCTTTTATGTTTCCAAGATCATCCCTAAAAACATGCAAAAATTGTCATATGCGACTTTTAAACCTTTTCTCGCATATATACGTGGGTTTGACCCCTAAAACTGCGTACATTGGGATGTGTGCAAAAGGCCAAATTCTTTTGGAGTTTTCCTCGATGTGGATCCGACTCACTTGTCTCCTGGCCTTCCATATGCCTTGAGATCGCTCGGATTTGACCTTTCATTACCCCATTGAAGAGCTATATAAGGAACCCTTTGGATACATTGAAGGCATGAGGAATTGAGAGCAAGAAAACTATAGTCCATTGTTGTCGGAGCTTATACTTGAGTCTGCATCCCTTTGTCCCTTGGAGCACTTTTGTGTTCTTCCCAAGCTTGCCTTTTGCTTGTGAGCTTGCTATCGAGAGATGGAGGATTGAAGTGGTGGAGGCCCAAGTGGGGGACTCAGTTTCTCTGATTCGCAGATGTGCTGATAGAGGTTGTCTCTATTGTAATATCTGTTTTATATTAATAGAAATATCTTTTCCTATCCAATAATGTGTATTTGAATGAATATTTGATCCATGGATGATTTCAAATGCTTATATGTTATTGATTATATATGCTAGAGTAGGTCTAACACGATTATATATAGCATGCTTGTCTTATTTATTGAATGTTGATGAAGCAATTTATCAATTCAAGCTGGAGTTGGAAAGCTCAACGGGGATCTACATCAACCGTCCGGAATAAGGTACGAATCGAGATCCTTTAGTGTTAGATATTTGGTTTCTCTTGCATATAGGAAAGGATTGATTTATGGAGTCAAGCTGTCTGTTGTGGTACCCCAAGCCATAGGAATTTCTCTCTGTAACAGAATTGGCGACCATATTGAGGATGTTCCTTGTTTTTCTTTAGGGTTTGGGGGCACAATGTGCGTGATATTCTTGGCTTTCTCTTTGTTTCTCCTTGTTTATGTGTTGCATTTTATAGTATGTTCATCCATTGACACTCCCCTTTATTGGTTTGACCCTTAGCCTGCTTTTTACCACTGTCTTCTCTGTATACGTAGGTTATTGGCCAAAAGTTGCGTACATACGCGGATTTTTGGCCAAAAGTCGCATATACACACAGGTTTTTGGCCAAAATCCGCATATAGATGCATATTTTTGGCCAAAAGTCACGTATATATGCAGTTGTTCTTTAAACAGTTGCGTACATCCTCCCTTTCGGTGAGGTTTATGTTGTGGGAAGTTGTTGGGTGGGTTGTGAGTGTGGTTGGGTCTTCCTTGGGTCTGATGTTGTCTATTGGATGTTTCTTTTGTGGCCAGAGACAGTCTTTTCATTGATTTTTCTTTGAAAGTAGTTTTAGTCATTTATCCTTTTTGTTTTTCCATTAGTGCATTACTCTTTTTGTCTCGGTGTCTTGCTAGGCTTGCGTTTATACTTGCTATGGAGACTGAGAGTTTTAAATGAATTTTATTGCATTTTTCATGCTTTTATATTGAAAAATACAAAGTAGTTGTACTCTTAGTTGCATCTTAGATATGGATATGAGGAGGTACTTGCATTGTATTGCTTGGATGAGACTTGTATTTAGGATTTCATACAGGAAGGATTGCATTGACATCAAAGGAATGATTTTTTATGCATCTCATGTAGTGGCATACCTTGGTTTTCATTTGACAAAGATTGTACTTAGCATTGTTTGTTATGGTGTGCATATTTATTTCACTACTGAGTCATAATGTCATTAGTTGCACAGCCATTTCCCTTTGAGTAATTACAGCCAAGTAAAATCAATGCTTAATTAAAATGGATTACACTATTTTCTTTTATAGGGTACACCAACAAGATTAGGTTTTAGGGTCTTGGAATAGTTCATTGTGAGTAAATTCTCCAAGACCACTAAACAAAACATTTATGTGTCTATCCAGGTGAGAGTGTAAAATTCCTTGGTATAATTAGTGTTTCTCGGGATCCTCCTCTTACAAGGGAGTTAAGCACGAGGCAGTGTGAGCGGTTATTGATTGGGATGACCCCTAGTCATAACTGAGTAGCACCGGAGATATTTCAAGGATTGTATTCATATCTGGGGGCTCTTTCGAGAGTTTCGGGCTTTGCTACCCTGGCCATACAGTCAATCCCGCCTGCGACTGTCTGCCTGAGCATTGATTATATTGAGGTGACCTTAGTTTCCTTACCTAGGTTATCGAGGGGGTACTTTGTAGGGTTTATTCTGTAGGTTTCCTGGCCAGGTAGAGGTCGGACAACACAGTCGCTTTATGCGTTGAAGCTGAGGGCCACTATAATTGGTTATGTACCTCTGCTTGTAGTGTATGGGTGTTTCGAGCCTCTCCTGGGCAAGACATACCTGCTGCATTCGGGAGCTCACATATCCTCCCCTTGGTTTGCTTATATTTTTGCTGTATATTTTCTTAAGAGTGTGCTCTTTGTTCACTAGTTGGCCTTTGGGATCGCGGTTACTTGAGTATATTTATGCTCTCTTGAGCTCAGGTCCTTTTATTTTCGGCATGCCTGGTATCCTATCACCCGTCCTTGGTCCTAGTGCGAACCCTGGTGTCATACATGGGGGCATCACAGCCCCTTACCATGCTCATAGATTTGGGAATGGTCATATTCCACCCTCTACTCCATTTGTGGAGGATGTTGACTCCTTTCTCTCGGTCTTTACACCAGTGGTCACGCTCATGGGGGTGGTAGTGGATACATGAACGTTGGGTCTACACTTTACATTTATTTTTATGGCCCATCGTCCACCGCACTATTTCCTTTGAATTTATTTGTCATGATCATTCCTCCCTATTCCCTATAGTTTGGATTCTTTAATGACTATTTTGAGTTGTTTTGGACTAATATGGTTGTCATGTAGGGTCCAGTTTTTGTACACTCTCTCTGAGGTTTCGACCCGTTCGTTCCTATCACAGGTATCATGTCTAAACTGGCATATAGGTTAGGATTTCACATCTGCTTGCATTTTGCATGACCTTATGACTGTTTCATTTTAACCTTAGGTACAAACCCATTCCATGGTATCATGAAACCTTCATGCTATTGTTAGAAGTGGCATGATTAGAATGGTAGAGCTTGACCTTACATGGTACCCTAGTTAGCTCCTTATTTGCATTTGGTGCCCATGCCGACAGTTTGTCTTTAGGGTGTGGGAGTTCGTTGTATAGTATCGCCATGACATTTCGCAAGATCCTCATACTCCTCTTTATCTTTTGTTGGCCTGTTTCCTTAGGACTCCCTTATGTCAAGTTGTAATTGCATTATCATGAGCTTTGCATGACTCATTGAGCCTTATGTCGGCTTCCCTGACTTTGAGTATCAGCCATATAGCCCAAGCTTGTCTCATGACTAGCCATGCAAAGCCATTTTATATATCCTTTGCAGCTTGGTTCCCTATTTTTACTGGGAGGGGACTTTCCCCCGAGTGTCGCTATCCTACACATGTGTCCTTTCATTGAGCATAGGTATGTTCCACTGCTTGGAACTAGTTTGTTTTCCCATTTGACACTCGTCTCCTCCTAGTTTGTAACTTTAAAGCAATTTTTTTCTTTTTCAAGCTTTTCAAATATTTGAAAAAGTCCAAAAAAAAAAAGTTAAAAACCAAAAAGCCGAACAAGAAAAGTTGTTATCTTTGGCAGCAGTCGAGTCGTGTCGCCTTCGAACAGAGCACTGTATATCACATCCATTTTTTGGGTTAATAGTTTGACTTTAGGAGCCGTACTCATTTATCTGAGTTTATCTCCATCGACTGGTTAAGCTTCCAGTCCCTATGGAGCCTCTGTCGATGCCTCCTGTGACACAGAGAGTTCCCAGTTCTGCATATCGAGTCTATGTTTCCTACATTTAGTCACCATCCGCCTTTATGCTCTTGTTCGAAGGAAGTTGAAACTTGAGTCAGCCATTCCTCAGTTATCTTGACTTTGCATGTCGGCCATTCCCGGTACAGTTACTGGTTCGTGCACCTTATGATCGAGTCCTTCCAAATTATACAACTTTGCTGAGTACCTCATGTTGGATGATGGGGGATGCCATCTTAATTCCCTCCTTCTAGTGGATTTCATCCCATCGAATTCAGATCATTTATTCTGGGATAGGAATCTAGAGTCATGTTTAAGTGCCTTGAGACTTGCAGGTCATTAGTGGCATGGTGAATCACATTTTTATGGCCTTCCCTATCCCTCTGCAGACTCCTTAGAATGCATGGACCATTTTTGTACCTTTGATGTTTCCAAGATCATCCCTAAAAACATGCAAAAATTTCCATACGCGACTTTTAAACCTTTTCTCGCGTATATACACGGGTTTGACCCCTAAAGCCACGTACATCGGTATGTGTGCAAAAGGCCAAATTCTTTTGTAGTTTTCCTTGATGTGGATCCGACTCACTTGTCTTCTGGCCTTCCATATGCCTTGAGATCACTCGGATTCGACCTTTCATTACCACATTGAAGAGCTATATAAGGAACCCTTTGGATACAATGAAGGCATGAGGAATTGAGAGCAAAAAAACTATAGTCCATTGTTGACGGAGCTTATACTTGAGTCTGCATCCCTTTGTCCCTTGGAGCACTTTTGTGTTCTTCCCAAGCTTGCCTTTTTCTTGTGAGCTTTCTATCGAGAGATGGAGGATTGAAGTGGTGGAGGCCCAAGTGGGGGACTCAGTTTCTCTGATTTGTAGACGTGCCGACAGAGGTTGTCTCTATTGTAATCTTTGTTTTATATTAATAGAAATATATTTTCCTGTCCAATAATGTGTATTTGAATGAATATTTGATCCATGGATGATTTCAAATGCTTATATGTTATTGATTATATATGATAGAGTAGGTCTAACACGATTATATATAGCATGCTTGTCTTGTTTATTGAATTTTGAGGAAACAATTTATCAATTCAAGCTGGAGTTGGAAAGCTCAACGGGGATCTACATCAACCATTCAGAATAAGGTACGAATCGAGATCCTTTAGTGTTAGATATTTGGTTTCTCTTGCATATAGGAAAGGATTGATTTCTGGAGTCAAGCTATCTGTTGTGGTACCCCAAGCCATAGGAATTTCTCTCCGTAACAATAAGAGTGACTACATTGACTATTTATTAAAAATCCATGATAAGCATTCAATAGTTCACAAATATTAATAGTTGTACTCTTTGATAGATTATGCAAGAAGATCAAAAAGATGTTTAGACTCCTTGATCTTGTGGTAGAAAATGTTTCCAAGGGTTCCAATGTTCATCTTCCTAGCCTCCAAGAAAATAAAATTGATTGTATCGACACTAATATCAACTATTGGAAGGACATAGCTAAAATATTGGATGAAGATATAAAAGAGTTGGTAGAAGGCTATAAAAAAAATATAGAAAATTCAATAAAGATTAAAAAAAAGTGTCAAATCCCAACTTTAAAAGTAGATGGAACCTTGGTGTCATGAGATAACCTAATGACCCAAGTAAGCAATAGTTAAAGAAAAAAGAGATGTTCATTAGAGATAATATCTTGCACCGACAAAGTTATGGTGAAGACAAACATAGAAAACCAATTAAGTAAATGGCCCTCCTTTATGTATTTATCTCAAAGCTAAACAAGTGAGGTTGTAGAGAAACAAGTCAAACATAGATGTGAGAGAGATATTGTTTGAAAATGCATAATTTTTTTAAGTGAGGCTACGGAGCAGCAAGTCCAACTCCATGTCGTCTCACTTTTGTATGGCAATTTCTTCCTCCCAAAAGTATCCTTTGTCCAACCACATTAAAATTCTAATGTGGAATGTCCTCCTTTACTTAGATTACAAACCATATATCTTATAGTTGTTGTCTATGCTTCCAGGATTTGTCTCTATCTTCTTTGTTGTACTAATATTTCCATTACAGAGGCACTTTGGGAGGTGCATATGTTTTCATTGCCGTGAAATTTAATAGCAATTAAGAAGATGGGTGTCCTATTCTTGTTGATCATTATTAATGGTGATGAAGGTCCCTCTGAATTCCTTGGATATCCCTATTCAAATTGGAATTACAGCATAGACAACCCATGCTCATTCAACCAAGAACAATTGTTGAACCAATATAACTATCCACAAAATTAATACTACACTAAAACACTAGCTGGTGGATATTCCTAGAATTGTTTTCCAAATAGGAATCATGTGGGAACAAGGGCTCGGGAGCATGGTCAAGATCACTTAAACTATAAGAGTTTCTGACATACCGCTTACACCACAAGGCTCATCTAGAGGAGGGCTCATTGAGCAAATAGAACTTGGACAGAGTCGACCCAAACCTCTATCCAAAGATTTGTTCTAAGCATACCACAAAAACCTAGAGGAGAAAGGATTCCACAACAAATATTATGGTCACATATCCCATTGATAGGGAATAAATGGTTATGTTGGTATGCATCTAGAACATTTGTGATTCCCTCCACCCAATAATGGCCATGTAATTGAACCAAAGGATTGGTTTGTACCTCCATTCTAGAGTCATTCAAACCTAATTGAGCTTAAGTTACCAGATAATTCAAATTCCAACTACTCAAGGGGATATTTATTAGTGCATAATTTCCCATCAGACATAGAATTACCACAAGGAAACCACTATATATCAAGCAAACCTAGTGGTCTAGTGTTATCAGGAATATTGCACCTTCTGCAGACAGAAGTTGTTCCTCTGGTCTGAATGGTTCAAATCCAGAACAAATGAGTCACAACTAGGTCGGAAGACTTTCCCTAGGGGCTATAGATGCCTGGAATAAGATCTCTAATGGAAGACCTGCATAAACACATTAGACACACGACAACATTAAAGATACCAGAAAACTATCCATAGATCTATATCAGTGACTAAGGAATCTGATAATACACATGTGAGATTATAACACAATAGGTATATGGGAAAGGAACCAACTTTGCATTAAATGATGAAATGAAAGAGTTTACAACCTTTTGCCTTAGTGTCGATGCACTCCTTTGCAATACTAACATCTCATCCCCGATAGCTCCAACTTGCTCCTCTATGCTCTCTAATGGATTAGGCCAGGATGTTAATTCAACAGCATAACTTTACTCTTTTCTTCTCCCCTCAACCATGGAGTATGAGCCTAGTTTTATAGGGCTCAAAAGGATAGGAATGGTTGAGAAATAGGTGGGTGAGGTGGCCATGAGATCCCCAAAGCATGTATCTTGAGCTTAACTGACCTAGGTGAGTAGGGATAAGGCTAGCCATGAAGCTTTTGTTCTAGAATCTTCGTGAAACCTTATTTTTCACTTTTTACCAAGGCCACCACTTATACTCCCTTATGACATAGCGGTGCAAGGTGAGAACCGTGCCAAAAAAAAAGATGAAAGGTGGTGGCACCACCTATCTTCTACATAACTCATGTGGTGTTGTATAAGGCACCACTTATAAGCTTAAAGGTGAGAGCGGTACTGGAGTTTTTATATGTAGGATCAACATCTGGAGCACTTTTTTCACTTCAAGTTTGGGATTGAGGGAAAATAAAGGTGTTAGAGATATTATCACATGCTGGTGATAGGATTTGGGTATAACAGAATGCCCCCCAAAGCATGAGGCTAGAAAGATACGATAGGTGAGAGCTTTCATAGAGCAAGTTATCACTTCGAGGTAAGAGCAAGCTTGATCGGAGAGTATCATCGAGTAGGCATCTGCAATACATCAATACTTTGACTCATGAGTAAATGTAACCTCATCATGGCTGCAGACCAATACAAGGCAGATCCATGAGAGGAATAAACAAACGTGGCTACTAGAATACAATGTAGATCCATGTGATAGAGGACTCAAACTTGGACATAGCTACTAGATATACAACGTAGATCTATGTCATAGAGACTCAAATTTGAACATATCCACAACCATACAAATGTGGATCCATGTTGGTACTTCATACAATATACTCCTATCGCAACCTGGAGAGAAAGCTATGAGTGCTTAACAAATACACAGGGTCTTCGTCTCATCTTCCACAAAGTACAATTCTATCCATGTGATTACAATGTTTTGAAGTCGAACATGGTAGAAACCACTTGATTACCTGCCAATGATGTGAACCGTTAACAAGTGTGAGGGTTATCACCATTGATGTCAATGATTCCCAAGGTACCCTAGTACAATCTACTGAGCGTGAATAGATGTTTTGATGTCGAACACCCAGTGGAATCTTTCGATCAAAGGTTAATGATGTAAACCTGTGTCGAAAATGAGAGAATCTATCATTGAAGCATACAGATCTCAAGGTACTAAACTTGTTTCTAAGACTATTTTCCGGATAATCAGCTGATGTCGACGGGAATAGTCTCATCGAAGGAGGGCCATGATGAATCCCCCATCGACGACACGAAACTCGGAACAAAGTTCTAGAATGTTTTAGATAATGTAACCTTAGGACTAACTCAAAGGTACTGAAACAAAGGTTGTTTTAATTGTAGAGGTAAACTTCTTACTTCCTTTGAACATCGGGTGGCACGACAAAAGACTTGGCAACATGACTAATACAGACGGACACACAATACGACTGTGGACAATGCATTCTTTTGAAAGGATCAAAGGAGTGACATGAATCATGAAAGTGGATCGACTTATAAATCAGCTGAATACCTAATTGACTGAATGATATGCAGACAAGTGCCATGTTCAAATGTGACAAGCAAATGCCATTTGATTTGCAAAATGATTCCCTTCCCTTAATTTCCCCATCATGATTGATGAGTGCCTCTTTTCGTTTTTATGAGTCCAAAAAGGGTAATAAACACTCGTTGTAGCTCATCCGAAGACAATCCCATTCTCATATATTTCACGAACCTGAGAAAGGAGGGGTTTATTCCCAAAAAAGGGTCTTTCAATGTTTACTTTAACGAGTCCAACAAAAGCAAACTCGGTATCGTTCATGTTTAGAGATTCTGAACGAAGACGGAAGAAAACTCTAGAGGGTCCTTTTTCGTATGATTTAGTCTCTAGGGCCCAAAAAAGTATAAAATAATACCCGAGAGAACTCTTGCAATCATGATTGGTTGGAGCGTTCCTTTTTCGTAAATAGTCTATCTGAACCGAAAAAGAGATAACCTACCGTCGGAGAGACGACTCTTCAAATACTTTTATGAGTATGAAGAAGACAAGTACTCAACAATATTTTCATATTTAGGGAGTCTGAAAAGAGATTAAAGGAGACTCCATTAGGTTTCTTTTTCATAATGAGAAGTTTTTACGAGCCTAAAAAGAATCGGAAAAAGACTCGAAACTTTGATACTGAGTTCTAAGAGCGTGACCAAAGTGTCAAAACAAACGCTCGGGGACTTTTTCCATTTATGGAAGTACGAAAAAGTCAAAAACAAACTCCCCATAGACTTCACTGTTTCCATTTTTACTCCTGTAAGACTCAAAAACGATCATTAATCTCTCAAAAA